>JAAGOF010000287.1:143683-177749 GCA_010645155.1 Tigriopus japonicus | reverse complement strand
AGGATTTCTCCCGACAGCTTCAATCCGACCCCCAACAGGATTCGAACCTACGCCGTCTGGGGAAGCACTTACACTCGGCACTTTTAAGAACGCGCTAGTACGCGTGGCCACTCTGGCTTCCTTATTCTTTCGGTTTCGGTTTTGGTTAAGCCCTCTTTCGGTTTCGGTTATGAACCCTTTCGGTCCATCACTAGTAAATATCATAGCTGAGCTCTTAAAAGATATGACGAGAAATCAAGTTTAAGATGGAAGCTGCAATTATGGCCATAATTTTACGTTGAGGATAGCTCTGAAATCAAGAGACTTTGCCCACTTTGCCCCTATTTTGCCTCCATCTAGTGACGATTTTTGTAACCTTTGGTAAAACATATTCATAATACTTATTGGCGTCAAGGATGAAGAAGGGCAGGTTTTTTACGTGGGCTTCGAAATTTCCGGTCACATTGCAGTCAAGCACATTTTGGACATTTTTCAAAAGTTGATCTTGGACGAGATAAGAACACATTGCTGTCGTCCTTTCATTTCGAAGGTGGCAAAAAATGTATGCTTTATCCATCTTACATCTCTTGTTTAGTAACTAGGCTAAAAGTTCCTCTTACTAACATTTAAAAAAGTCACATCGTGATCGTCTAATATTGAGCCAATAATCAATTCTTTTGGTTAATCTACCTGTAAGAACAATGATCGTAAGTTTTGGATTCTTTTCCGCTTCCTTCAAAAAGCGAATAAGATCACGGAACATTTGCAAAGATATGGCATTCCGCTTTTGAGGAATATTCAAACGAACTGTCACCACTGCACCATTATGACTTGGAACAAATTCTATGGTCTTCATTTCACAAAATTTCAAGATTACAACCAAGTGTACTTAACTTGCCAAGATAAGAAAAGGAATCAGTCACGCAAGTATTTTAATCAATTATTATTGCAACCTCTCAAACAGATTTCAGTCTTCTCTCTTTATCGCGATACAATCCACCTCGATCCTGAAAATGAGGTAAAATGTTAGGAATGAAAAAACTAGTGTAAATCACACAAAATATACTCACCTTGTATTCAAAGGCATTTCACCAGCTTGGAATGTAGTTCTAGCTGGAAGTGGGTCACAATTCTCGAAATATTCCTTATAAATCAAGTTCATAGCTTGGAAGTCACTCAAATCCTTTAGCAGAACAGTCACTTTCACCACATCTCTGAAAAGTATCATTTTTAAGAATTAGACCTAAATGAACATTAGCACTGAGCAAGTCTTTGAATAGGTTTATGCATTTCAAAATAAAATGTTCCGACTGTTCACGGAATTATTACGGAACCTAGGAAATCTACGCACTTGAGGCAAGATCCAGCAGCTTCAAGAACTGCAATCATGTTGTCGAACGTTCTTCTGGTTTCAGGATTAATCCCACCGGGCACCAAATTTCCAGTTTCAGGCTCAAATCCGAGTTGTCCAGAGACAAACACCATTTCACCAGCCACGACAGCCTGCAAAATTGTTATTCCCACGATCCGCTTTTCAGCTACTTTCGTCTCTATTTGGTTTGATTGGATGACTTACTTGGCTGTATGGTCCTCCAGGCTTGGATGACTTGTCTGTAAACACGCCGAGTCTGTTTGCTTGATTCATGATCTTTTGACAAGATATGGCTGTAGAGTTGATGTCGACTGAGCTTCCCACAAAAGTTGAATGAAGCGAGGGCTTTATCTCCATCAATTTCAATTCTTCCAATTGATCTACACGATTTCCTTCATTTAGCAAGTTCATAGAAGACGACCAAGGGGCAAATTCTGAAAAACTACTGGCTTGAAATGAAAACTAGGCTCACCGAATATTAGGAAAAAGTAATAAACATAAATTGTTCCAGGCTGGTTTTTTTGTTCCGTTTCGATTTTGGAATTGCTTTCTCAATATGCTTCTGTTGTGACAGAAGCCAATTGAGTTCCCTTTCACTACAAACTGTGAAGGCGATGAAAGCAAACTTGGAGTGAGCAAACTTTTCATCTTTTTAAGCGTTCTCCCGAATCAAATAAGTAGCGCTTTCCTGGTGAGACCAAAACATGAATCTTTCGTTTTGCATTTGGTCACATTTGATGGAATTGACGGCCTGGAAGTCCCAGACAAAAAAAAGAAAAATGGAGAACAAAAACTAACTTGCCCTAAAACAAGAAAATTTCACCGACTAGGCAACATGTATACTGTGAGTAGTTAGTTCATGAAGCATGGTTCTGCCATCAGCAAGCAATACATTGATGTCATTTTGTCCAATATCTATTTTTGTAATATTTCATCAAGGAATGCTGAAAAATACCACGGAAATTGGAAGCTAAACGTTCAATAATTCTTTGCCAAAAGTTGGATTGGTCTAACCAATCCAAATCGAAGAGAAAAGCTTGTATGCTTCGAGAGCAAAGCTCGAAAGTTGACTTGCTAGTTCACTTCAGAGTGTGCTTGCCTGGTTTTCTCCGTCGATTAGGCTGTTCTCGAATGTGACAGTCTGTTTCGATCTTGAAATTTCCGAACATCTATGATAATTTGCTTGCCCGCTTTCAAAGCCATCACCTCCTGATTTCAGCTACCCCACATTTCTCCTTTTGTTTTTTCTTCATACCCTTTTCAATACTCGCTCAACAACAAGTCAAGGGGCTTGCAATTTTTGACAGCGAATTCAAAGAAACACTGAAAGGAAGTCCGCTTGGAGTTCATTTGATTGGCATTGAAATGTTCAAATGGGAATGCTCCAACGACGTCAGAGAACTTCCCTCTTTGGATACTTCCAGTCACAGGGCAGATATACAGAAATTTTTGTTGGACAAGTTACAGCTGTTGAAGAGCAAAGGTTGCATGTTAAAATTTGATATTTCTGAAGATTATTACCTAAGTTGTGCCCAAACAAACAAATTTTGCTTCATGCCAAAGTTGGGTTCCATTTGAAATGTTGCAATTAAATAAGGTGAAGTTAACGTGCAGAAGCATGCCTCTGGTCTGATGGATTATTCAAGAATATAAGGCCTATAGGATTGGGGCATTTTAAGACCGAACAAGTGACCATGACTTCAACCCCACAAATGAACTTGCTTGGGCACAAGTGCTTGGAAAAAGTCACAACCGAAGGTCAGCTGGGGCCTGAAAATTGTCCAACAAAATATTAGGCCTGTCAGCCCCAACGTCTCCTCTCTGGGAACTCTGTGCTTCCAGTCATACTTCTCATTGATCAAACCTCATTTTAAGGTCAAATAGTGAAAAGGTTTACTTGAAGTTGACTTAAAATCAATGCTACTAGCACACCTTGGCGCACACTTGGCATATCAGCTATTATCATTCTTGTCTTATTTCGTATAATGCTCTACAAATGAAAATGGGTCAAGCACTTGAACTTCATTCTGCATTTTGTTGACCTTAGATTTGTTTTAATTCATTTTTTTGCCAAGACAGCAAAGGTTCTTATCCAAAAAGGACAAAATCAAACAACCACAATATGTGATTTTTGCTTTTCTACATCTTAGAGATGGAATAATATATTAATGATTAGTTGAGAGCAGATTTTAAGTCCATGAATGCGTAAAAAGTCAACATTTTTGTTACCTTTTTTGAGAAAACAGTTTGTAAAAAAATTGAACGCTGCCAAATGGATTGGGGAAAAAATATTTCTTTTTTTTTGTTGCTGATTTTTTTCTACCGCTACATGGAATGTTATTCCTTGTAAAACTAAATCATCATTAAAACAATTTAAACAATCAACATTAAAACAATTTAAACAATCAACATTAAAACAATTTAAACAATCAAAATTAAAACAATTTAAACAATCAACATTAAAACAATTTAAACAATCATCATGAAATCAATTTAAACAATCAACATTAAAACAATTTAAACAATCAACATTTATTAAAACAATATAAACAATCAACATTTATTAAAACAATATAAACAATCAACATTTATTAAAACAATTTAAACAATCAACATTTATTAAAACAATTTAAACAATCAACATTTATTAAAACAATTTAAACAATCAACATTTATTAAAACAATTTAAACAATATTTAAACAATCAACATTTATACTAAAATTTGATCCACCAACGAGTTACAGTCGGCAGATATGTACAACTGTTGAAAAATGGGTTGACCAGAAATAGTTTTTAAAAATTTGTCCAACCCTGCTTTAAATGCTGTTAGAGAATCAGCTCCTACATATTCCCGACGAAGGCAAATAGGTAACATATTGAACAATGAAGGAGCCCGATAAAGAAGAGAGGAGCACTTCATTGTTCGAACTAGTCTCGATTCCCTTGGATTTGGAGGTGCTCTCAGAACACACGTAAAACCTCCACGATCGCTACAACTGATCTCAAATCCTGGGTTACGACAGAGCCCATGAATGCTCTTGAAAACATACAGTATCAGAAACTTTTCATACCTTCTCTGAGTACTGTACAGCCCTAACTTTTTGAGCCTCTCCCAATACGAGAGCTCTCTCATTCCTGTGATGTTCCTAGTAAAACATCTTTGGACCAGCTCGACCTTTTGCAAACCTGCCGAACTCATTGGAGCCCAAATGGGTGAGGCATATTCAAGATGCGGCTGAACAATCGACTTGTACAGAGTTAGCATCGCAATACTATCTCTGGACTTGAAAGTGCGATGGATCCAACCACATGTTTGAAATGCCTTCCCCACTTTCAACTGGATATGCTCATCAAACTTTCCATCATCTTCGATGACAACTCCCAAATCCCTCATGGACGATACCTGCTCAATATCACAACCTCCATTGTCTTTGAGCGGAACATCTAATTTTGACGCCGAATTTCATCCCATTCAATGCCATGTTACTCTCGCCAAACCAAGAGTAGTCCTCCAACTCCAAGTCCTCGACCAAACATTTTGAGTCCTGACCATTCCTTCCACAAACTAATTTTGTACCATTAGCACATGAAGAAATGCTGGCATTTTCTCAAAGGATTAAATAAAAGGATTTTTTGTGTTAACCAAAAAACAGCCTCTTCCTAGAGAAAAAGATTCTTGAAAGAAAACGGCCAACATTCTGAAATAAATTTGGAGAAAATTGAATTACCTGAATTTCCAAAAGTTAAGAAAATTCAACTCTTTCCTAAAAATTATTAAAAATCGATTCGAAATTCGATCAAAAATTGAAAACTTCCAATAAAGTTAGAAAGTGCAAAGTATTAACGACTAAGTAGAAATTCTTATCATCACAGAAGCAGATACGCACTTTTTTCATTTTTGTTCAAAATTTCCATTTTACATACTACATTCAAAGAAAATCTAAAAATGAATCTTCAGGCTCCATTGTGTTTCGGATGTTGTTTTTGCAAGGTTTCGTCGTAGCAACGTGCAAAATCAACAGGAAAATTATTTCCTGTAATGTGAAATGTTGGTTTACTTCTGCAGATTACCCTCATAATCAAGAACTTCCACTCCAAACCTTCAAAGTGAATCACGTTTTATTTACTTTGCACTTTTATGAATGAATATCCGTTTGAGCCTATTCAACGTTCAGAAGAGGGATACTCACTTTCTTGGACTCATATGGAACATTCTATGGCTTCGCACTTTTGCATCCACAGGTTGCATATCCACTTCTTTTTGGCTTGATGTTTGGAATCAATAAGGATACAAGAGCAAATGGCTTGCTTCCTTATCTTATCACAGAACCTTGAGCGTTTACAAACCTTGCCAAAGGCGTCATTTACATTTGAGACGCGCATACAAGCAGTTTGCTTTGTTGAAAATGAAAGCGATTCCCTCAATCCTGATCTTGGCCTTGTTGGGCCTCACTTCGGCCAATAACGTCGAAATTAAGAGCTCAGATGAGCTTATATTGACCTACAAACCCACTGAAGACACCCCTCTCTTTTTGATACCGGGGACTATTGGGAAACTGTTGTTCCAATTGGAAAATAAAGGCGAGGAATCGAGATTTTCCATCAGGTATGTCAAAAGAATGCCTTCAGTTTTCAAGCAAATTTAGAATTATAGGTTTTTTATTTGCCTGTTTCATCCCTTTACTTGCCAAATCTTGTTAAATCTTTTTTGTTTCGACTTTAAAATCTGCATCAATTTTTTCAAGCACTCTTGAACATCCATTTTCTCAAAAAACGGCAAATAGATGTAAAAACTAGTGTATAAAACTCTTTTTGGGGATGAAATTTAATTTGCCTTTCTTTAATCAGCGATGCCTCGTCATGGCTTCAAGAAGGCCCAAAAATGGACCACAGACTAGGCCTGTGATGCAATTGTAATTCAAATTATTGTTATTGTTATTGCAATTACATTTCCAAGTAATTGTAATTACATTTGAACCCATGAAATTGAAATTTTTCAATTACAAATTACAATTACATTTTCACCTACATAAGAAGTTCTGGGATTATAAATTTTGCACATTTTCCCCCAGCCCTCCGATATTTTTCGTGGTGTAAATTTATTCACAAAAAGCTCGCAGGTTTGTGATGCTCTTTGCACATTTGCACTTGAAAGTGCAAATGGAGTTCAGGCTTGGTTTAAAAAATAATGTTATTGATATGGAATTGAATTATTTCTGGAAAGTAATTGTAATTGTTAATAATTACATTTGAAAGTAAAGTAATTGTAATTGTATTTAAATACTTATCAGACCAATGTAGTCGTAATTGTAATAAATTACATTTTTTAAAGAGAGGAGACGTGACGTCGTGGTTAGCGCAGTTTCCTATAGTGAGAGAGGTCCCAGGTTCGATTCTCTTCCCCGACTTTTCTCAAGGAAACTTTGAGACGCTAATTCACACCCACAGACGGAGAACCATTCTGATACCGGATATGAGATTGCCTATCGGAAATATTTAGACGATGTGATGGCTGACTTCGCTGGCTGGGCGAGGCTCAACCCTCCGACCCTAGCACCAACACTCAAAAAAATAATAGAAGTAATTGAGACAGGTCTCCCATAGAGGGCTCTAATCTGCCACAGACCAGCCCCAGACTTTTCGGTTCTAGCTAATCACGCACATTGCTAGAACTAGCCAATGCAGTATATTATAGCTGAGTTTATATACCCTGTGACAACTTGAGTTGTTACAGAAATTTTACGTTACCACACGCCGTTGGCTTCATGTGCAGTAAAAAAATTGGAATATTGGATTTAGACAATTGCAAAGAAAAAAGAAATGGTAGTACAAAAGAGCAACAAAATACCAACTTTTGGTCCTAAGACTTTCCGTGAAGAATAACAATTAAAAGAAAAAGTGGCCTAGCTTCGCCCATGTCCACTCCTGAGTTATAGGTCTCCCAGATTAAGAACAAGTCTAAGAACAAACAAGAATAACAAGTCTTGAAATATGCCAGATTTTATCTCTTTACAAGTGCAAGCACCGCGTGAGTTGGTCGTGATGCTTGTCCACACTCTCAATCCCTGAAAAGGCACAATAAAAAAGCCACACTCAATTGCCCTGTACGAGAGCTCTCGCATTCCTGTGATGTTCCTAGCGAAACATCGTTGGACCTTCTCGAACTTTTGCATTGCTTTGCAAGCTTTAATTGAAATATGAGGCACCGACTTATTCAATTCATGAGCGTCTGTTGTAGAGCGTAAGTTTTTCAAGCAAAACAGTTTTCAGTCTAAAAGCGCATTATTGGCATTTGCAACACTTAAGCACTTGTTTATCCACTTCAAATTTATATGCCACGATGCTAAACTAACTATGAAGCGCCCGTCTCTATAAAAGACATTGAAATTAATAACCTTAGAATGTCTTTTAAAAGATACAAGACCAACAGCTTTTGAATCGAAACTCCGAAAATATGAGCCCAAAAATTAGATTATATGTCATTTTAGTTGTCATTTTTAGATTTCTTTGAATCTTCTTTGCCTATTCATTGAGTTTTTGGCTAGTTTATGAGTGGGTTGTTTTACTGAGTCCGGAATCCTTAGTTGTGAGGTGTTCCAAGTGCAGAAGCTCATGTCAAAGAAACGTCGTCAGAACACTAGCGACAATGGCTTTATCACGAAGCCTTTAAAAATCCAAGCAAACCAGGAAGGAGAAAAGAAAAAAAATACAGCCAATAGGAGCCTTTGACTGAAAAATATCCACGGAAGGGCTTGAGTTCATCTTATTTTGTGATCTAAAGACTGGATCAATTTTTACTGGCATGATCTATGTAAATTGATTGCAAAATTGACTTTTGTTTTAACTTGAACTTCCTGATTGACGGTGGTGACAACAACGGCAAACATTTGAAGCTTCGAAAAAGCCAAACAACTTGAATGTGTCAACGCTTCTTTCTCATGAGCTTCTTCAGTTCAAAGTCCTTATGAATGGGCTTTTTTATAACAGTTCTTTATCGTTGTAGATAACGATTCTTTTTTTCCTGACCAAGACTGAATCTATGTTCTCCTTATTTTTACTTGTATCTAGAAAATCCTGCAGCCTAGAGGATATGGTGGGGGAAAGTGTTGAAGAAATCCACGTGAACAAGAACACTTATGGGACTGTTCTCATCCACAATATTCAGGTCCCAAATAAACCTGGCACCAAAGTATCATACTGGTTGGAACTTACCCGATTAGAAGATTCCATGATGAGTACAGTAAGTTAAAATTTTCCAATCTCAAAAGGACTAACTAAAAACTTTAAGTGTTGTAAAAGGGGCCACCGATTTTGTGAGACAACTGATTCTTCTAGTAACAATTGATTTTGGAAAAATGTGTTTTCGTAAGCACTACGTGCGATAACCTTTTTGACCTCCTAAGGTACTTATAATATATTATATTAATGTAATATAAATTTTTATATTATGAGAATTATTTTATAGTATGTCAAAATTAATTAGATTAACCACGGATTAACGTTCGTCTGGTATATACTTGCGACAACTGTTGTGTTCTAACTGTAGTTGTTACAATATTATACAAATCTTAAATGCGCTAACATTCAATCCATAAATTCACGTAGCATTTTGATAGAAATCCAAGAATTTGAAAAGGTCCAGGAAATGGTTTGGAAGTCAATCTATGAAGTATGCTTGAAGTGTACTTGGTATCTCCAGGGACAGACCATATGACCTAAATGCACTGATTCAGCTTCTTTAAACTGGTGTCAAATGAAATCAATATAAAGGGTAATTTATTGGCCAAGGAGAAAAAATACTCTCAGAAAATTGATACACTCACACTTCTGTTCTTCTTCATAGCCATCATCAGGACAAAGTCAGGTAACATAAAAAAATTAAAGAACTTTTCCTTTCCCCATGATTTGTTAGCTTTTACTGAAATAGCTCCAAAAACACTTTCACCAACCACCGTAATTGACTTTTACGTACCACTTGCAGATGAAAACAGTGAAGAAAGAGGTGATTTTAACCATCGGAGAGGCTCCATCTGATACAAAGCAACCCAAAATTGAACGAAAGTACACTACTGAATGTCATGTGCCAAGGAACGACACCACTTGCGAAAATTCTCGATGGCACGCCGAAATGGAAGTACAGGTATTATGAAATTATAAATGTATGATTTTTCCAGTCCCCTAAAGCTCATGAAATTAAACTTTAAAGGATGATGGCGTTGGATTGCAATCCCTGGAAATAAAGTCTGTGGGAAAAGAGCATATCAACCAACGTAGTAAGTTGATTTCACCAAATTTGCTCCCATTTTCTCAAAAAAAACGAGTTTCTTTATTCCCTTTTTTTCAGTGTCGTTCAAGTATGACAATTTTGCAATTGGCACAACTGATAAAGTTTCCATCATCACTGAGGTTAGCTGTTGTGATGCTGGAGTCTCAATAACTGCCACCGATCTCAAAGGGAATCAGGTAAGACTTTGTGAAATAACTCTCCTAAAATGTTTGACAGACCAAGACAAAGGCTTATGATATCGATAGAAGAAACATTGAAAACAATGAACCGAGAAAAACAGCTGCCAAAACCTTGCGTCGCAAGACCCATCTTACGTAGATTTCCAGCATGATGTACGATTCTAGTTTTTGGCAAAATCTTAAGTCCTTTTCCTTGACGATTATCCTCTTTTGAGTGGCATCATTTAGCTTAAATGGCACTTTTTTTGAGAAATGATCCCTTTTGAAAAAAATGATAGTCATCGAAAAAACAGAGTTGACTGACATGTGGCCAAAAAGTGGCATCAAAGATTATGTCCTGGCAACCATGTTGGAAATGAACGCAAGATGGGTTTGGCAAAGCAAGGTCTTCGCTAATATTTTTCTCGGTTCATTGATAGCGCCAATGGGTAGCATGTTAAGGCATATAAGAATGTTTTAGAGTATGCCAAGATCAAGTCAAATTGATAACTAGATTCTCAACACCTGCATTTAGAACACAATTGATGACTTGAGAATATAATTGAGGATCGTCAATCTCACTTGATTTTGTTATGCTCTAAAAAATCTTACGTGTGTTAACACGTGACCCGATATTTTTTGTGTAAGCCTAAAAGTAGAACTTTAAATTGGCTAAAAACTTTCTGTGGATAACTTCCGAGTTTTTTTCTCACCCACAAATGCCAACACTACTGAGCGCTTGTTTTAAATGGCCAAATGAAATACAAGGAGGGTTGTTTAACATATAAAAGACCTTATTTACATAATTTGGAACTATTTGCATTTTTTATGGCTGAGAGTCTGAGATTTCGCCAATAGAAAAAATAGAATACGATCTCTTAGAGTGCCTGTTAAAACTCTTTGTAGTGCCAGAAAATATGTTCGGGGTTGAATTAATTTCATTTTATGGGGGGGGGGATTCCTTGTCGCTTTGATTGGTTGCAATTCCATGTTCAAAGAAACGTAAAAAAGTAGGTAAAAATGAATTAACATATCAACATGGGCCAAGACAATGCAACAACTTTACACAAGAACGTTTGTAAGATTGAACAATGGCAAAAACCAAGAAAATGTCAATTTTTTTTTTAAAATTCCAGGTTACCCGAGACTTCTTAAATGGAGAAAATGGAGGAGCTGCAGTCTCTTCATGCGCTGGAATTCTCTTGGTTGGAGTTATCATGAGTGTCTTTTTTTCTCATTAAATGTGAAATAAATATTTTCTGGGCACTTTTGCCATAACTACACAATATCTATGCCTACACAAGGATGGCTCAAGCCAGGATTACTTTCAAAATACACACTAGGTCCGATTATAACAATGGAAATTCAACGGAACAATATATTTGTTGCAAAAACCTCACATTTTAGTACAATGATCGGACCTAGTGTGTATTTTTAAAATCCGTCCTGAAGTACAGTGGTTCCTGGCCTACAATATATCGCTAAAAAACATGAAAACAAATTGTCGAGAACTAGATTCTGTCTCAACACCCAAACTCAATCAAGGACCACAAAACACCATGTTCACGAATACTCAACCTTAGAGTGTTCCAGTCCAGTGTCGGTTTTAGTTCAAGGGATCCCAAGTTCTGACGCATGTCCCTCAATAGAAGGGATCATCAATGAATCTCGCTAATTAGAGATCAAAAGACCGAACTTTTGTTTCACGAATACATCCTTGCATATGAATGGCCTTGCGTGGTATTTCTGGACTGGTCAAACCACCCGCATAAACAACACAATCATGGCCTTCATAAACATTGTCCGTCCTTCCGTGCGATTCATTCTTCAGTCAAACTCGAGTCCTGAAAGATCTCCAAAATAAGAATGACCAATACCTTCGCCTCTGTCGTCATTCTGTCCGCAGTAAGTACAAATTATGTTACAATCTGAGTCAATCCAAGGATTACCCACCTAGTTTAGGGGTGTAATGACTCGTGGGATTCGAATCGAATCCCATAGTTTCCCAAAATTGGGAAAAATTCGAATCCTGTTCAACGAGTTGAGTTTATTTTGGGTCATAAAAACGGGCTCAAATCAATTCCCAACGAATTGAATCAACAAAAGAGTAAATTCCGCTTATGTTTTAAAGTATTTACATGAAACAAATTGCAAATCATGTTGGTTTACAGAGACTAGTAGGACTCGAGTCAGAGTCATTTGCTTAGGGTTCAAAAGACCATTGATTGATAAATAATCCAAGCAAGACTCATGACTCGTGACAACTGTACTTTAGTCAGAGCAGTGAGAAATTGTCGGAACATTTTGCATTTGTTAAAAAAATCTCACATTTTAAAACCATCAATAGGTCCATTTAGAGCACTATACTTACATAAAAAAAGCACATGATTGATTGATGCCACTTGGGATCAGTGTCCTAACAGAGTTCCAAAAGACAATGCATGATAATGCGTGTGCATTTTTGTTCAACATGTACAAAACTTAATGGTGCAACAATTTTGTTGAAAGAAATGTTACACTTTTCTTTAGCTTTCCTTTATCTTCTTGAATTCTTAAGTCCTTTTTCTTAACGATAATCTTCCTTTGAGTGGCATCATTTAGCTTAAATGGCACCCATTTTTGAGAAATGATCTTTTTCCAAAACATTATTGCCATCGAAGAAACAAAGTTGACATGAGGCCAAAAAGTAGCATCAAAGATTATATCCTAGCAATCATGCTAGAAACCAATGTAAGATGGGTCTGGCGACGCAAGGTCTTTGCTGATGTTTTTCTCGGGTCAGTGATCAAAACCATAAAATGATGACTCTAATTTAGAAAAACCTAAAAAGAGCATGTTAACTTGTTATATTTGCTGGCAATAAAAAGTTGACAGGAGATTCCCAATATAGTACATCTACGAAGCTGGCCATCTCTGGCCAGCACAGAAAAGTTCTATACTATATCTCTATTGATACAGTAAACTAGTGATGGACCGAAAGGGCTCATAACCGAAATCGAAAGTTTCGGCCGAGAGAGGGCTTAACCGAAACCGAAACCGAAAGCAGCTGATTGCAAAACTGTTCAAATGCAAAATCCGCCTTAAAAATTAGAATGCTCATGTGTTTGATGTTGGGTATTCGCAAATTTTGAAAAATCTGAAAACTTAAATTTCAGAGGTTTTTGGACCATTTTTTTTCGATTTTGTTGTCAAACTCCATTTTATATGGTGCTTGTCTGCTTTCGGTTTCGGTAGGCATAACCGAAACCGAAACTGAAATTTCGGCCGTAATTTCGGCCGAAAGCGCTTTCTGTCCATCACTACAATAAACCTCTCAAAAGTGTGAAGTAATGAGTTGCAATTGGATCAGAAGTTAAGGTTTTTCAAATGCATCAAATTGGAATTGGAAATCAAGTTCCAAAACAAAATTTGAAAATTTCTTCCGAAGCCCAAATAATTGAATTTTACGAAAAAATGAAAAATTTATTGATCAATTCAGGATCAAACGGGGGCCAAGTAAATTACTTTTCGAAGGTAAGTATTTGCCGAAAAGTAATTTCAATTGTACATATTTACTTTTGATACTCATGTGTTTTTGATTCCGTAATCACATTTTGAAAGTAATTGCTACATCTTCTTGTATGTTGTAGGTAAAAACGTTCTTGGAGCATGCTTCTAACATTTGAATGCCAAAAGTGAACCTAAATCATTCCAACAGACTTAAAATAGAAAGAAAAGACTTTCCAAATTACGCCAGAGTGCCTTCTGTCAACATCGTTGGCGGAGGGATTTTAGGGTCCTTAATCAATCAACTTTAAATCGCATCCCATTGAAAATCTTTTAGTTTATTGCGGTGTTTGGTTGTCCGTTATCCATTAATCTAGGAGTTTATTGCACTTCATTAATCTCCTTCAGTTATCAGTGAGCTGTTTTGGACAGCCCTTTGAATCGGATTATGGAGAAATTCCGGGAACGGCCGAGGTTGGCGAAAATGCCATTCCCCTGAGACCTCGGCGATTTATGGGTTCGGATTTGGTCATGACTCGAGATTTAACTGACCCATTGCAACAAGACTTTTGTCACAACTCCATGAACCAGCTTATCCCTCGTGTGGTCACCATGAAGAGGATGATGGTCAATGGAATTAAAAGGGTAGGTTCTTACATTGCTATTCAAATTGACGATATTCAAACGACAACAAAACCTAAAGCTAAAACCAAAGGGAACAATAGAGTGTCAACGCTCCCTGTAGCCTATTTATATGGATAAACTAAATTGATGTAGATCTTGTTGCCCTTACACTTGCAATTTGAGTTTGAGTCACCCAATATTTCGTCTGTCTTTGCGTTGCTTATCTAGGTTAGAGATGCTAAATGTCAGAGACGCGCAGGGCTTCGACTGCAGCCCTATGGAGAAAAGGTAACATTTATTTGAACCAAAAAAATGCCAAATAAAGAGGCTCGTCAAATGAACTGTATGTATATTGAATTCTTTTCAAAAGGCCCGGCACAATGTTAAGAATCTTAAATTGCAAACTTTCAAAATGGTGTTTGAGCAGAGTAATACAAGTTGGAAGCATCAACCCATTTTACAACGCATGAAGTTGGGTTGTAGAAAACTCAAAAACTGTGCTTCAGAGTGAGATGCAGAGGCAATTGATTGAGTTAAAGCTTGTTGAGGGTTGGGTCTGTTTGGAAATGTTGAAAAAGGCGCTAAAGAGTGCATCAGACAACTAAGTGTTGAAAAGCGTATGACGTCATTCATACCAGTTTTGACACAACAAAACGTCTCTAATCCAGGGTAGAAACGTGCCTTTGAAGGCACAAACATAGCTTTGGCTGGTTGGGAAGAATTTCTATGAATTGCTCTATTCATATTTTTGAAACTCAACAGGTTTTCATGTCAATGTTACTTGATCTGCTGTTCCAAGGTTTACAACTGACATCAAAACGTGTGATTACCCTTAAGTCCTCAACCATGTTTTTCTGCTTAAAAATAAAAAAACTACATATTTCAAAAGTTACAACAAGAATCGCCATTTCCCAATTAATTTTTATTTATGGTTTTATCAACGTACTAATTGTCCATCAAATTCTGGGTGTCCTTTGATTTATTAAAACTAACTTTGTTCATTTCAGAGCGACCCAACATTAGATGCTTGGAGGTTGCGTGAGTGGGCCCAGCAGCTTCAAGACATTGAACGAAGATTGGTGATTTGCAACCGTCGGAATGCGGTGTCCAAAGTTCGGCTTTTGTAACAAGTTATATATTTTAAACCCGGTTGGTTCGAGGAAATAATCCAATGTCATCATTCTGGTAGTTTTTTGTCAATTTCTGTTCTTATTTAAGCCACCACTTCCATGGTTTTAACTTTGAAGCTCTCGCATTGTCAAAGTGTGTCAACACTCTTTCCAAAACGGTGGTGATCCAGTACATACAAGACCCAAAATGAATAAATCGTCAAGCAGTTTATTCTTGAAGAACATATTTAATTTTTTCCTCAATCCGGTTCATCATATCGTCTTTAATATCCAAATGGAAGGACAGACGTAATTGAGTCGGAGTAAAGGGTACTCCTAAAATGGAAGTGGAGTGACCAAGCGCTTTTCTCTCCTCTTCTCTTACCTGTAATAGAACAAAAAAAAATGATTGAAATGCTCTCAGTATCATCACTTTTTTCGATAAGTTCCACAATCCAAAAGCAAAATGGTAAAATAATGTCTTTTAATCGGCCAGGAGCGGGTTTGGTCGAAAAAAAGCGTTTTCGTTTGGTTTTCGATTATGCCTAAAATCGGAAAAACAGACATGAGCTACGAAACCAGCTACATAATAGTTTAAAATCTAATCAATTAAAATTGCATTGTTTTTAAAATTAGTTGATTGTGATACGTAAGTAACTCGCAAATAATTACTTTATATTTAAATGTAATGATTTTAGTTTTTCTGATCAAAACAGATTTAGGAACCCTCAGTTTGGACAAAACATCAACCATAAATAGCACTTCAAAATTGCTATTTTCAACCGTTTGATTTAGCAAGAGAGCAACATCATTTGCTTGTGGGTAAAAATTTAACGGTAAACTGTGAATTGTAATTATTTGAAAATGTAATCATAGATCTGACTTCAAGAATTAGGTTTAAACCTAATTCATGAACAAAAAATGCCACAAAGAGAAAAACAAGAAATGATTTGATCGAACAATAAAGTGAAATATTTCGAAATTATAAGAAAGGATTTCTTATTAGAAAATTTCTTACCTCTTCCAAACGTCGCTGGAACTCTGAAGAGGAATAGACGTCCTTATGAATGGAGATGAACAACAGATTAGAGTTTGCTCCATCTTCATGAACCTCATATCGACCCTTGCCATATTCATTGAAAACTAAAGATTTGACACAAAACACAATTATAAATCCAAGACTGCATGATCAACATTGAAATATATTACCGGCTCCAATGGCTCTGGCCCGTTGATGATCAATGCGTAGGCGTTCAATGTTGTGATCCAATGCATAGGTGCCAGCAGAGGCAATGATTCCACTTTGCCTCATACCCCCTCCAACAGCTTTCCGCAATCGGTGGGCCCTATTAAATGAACCAACCTAAGAATTGCCTACTTCGTATCGTATTTACGTAAAGTATTCTCCCTCCCTAGATCAAGGAAATCGTAAGACATGGAAGCCTTCACTCAGGCTTTCAGCAATGGATTTCCTATAAATCGAATTCCATTCAAGCAAATGACTTTGTTTTGATAAGAATGATTTAACAATCATATAAGGATGTCGTTTGCTGAATTTCAACATGATACGTTCCTCCAGTTACGAGAAACAGCGTTTCGAAATTTGCTACAGTCGCAATACATACGCGCGGAAACGAAAGAAAAGTTGACCTACAATCGTCCTTTTGGACGATTGGGTGCTCTAGGCTTCAAATTGCTCTTACTGACACAAACCTCAGTCGATCAAGTTGAAATTAAGCATGTAAGCTTTGGATTGCCAGTCGGACGGTATGTTTGATAAGATATTTCTCTGGCTAGCTCAGAATTTGAGAAATGGCTTTTGCCAATAGCCGATGCATCCAGGTCTTCAGTGATCCTTGCCTAGATCAATGAAGTACTCGTTGTCTCGCAAGAACTCTCCAAGATGAAGCAAGTTACTCTTAAAGTGAAAAGAAAATGGTATGTTTTGTCTACACCAAGAAGTAATGCCAAGCATGCTTCTAAAATTGACTTCAAGAGTGTTAATGTTGTTAGTTAGGGTACTTTTTGCATAAAAACTTTTACCTTTTTGGTTAGAGACCAACTAAGCATGGACTAAAATTCCAGCAACATCATATTGTTGGAATACAACATTCAAATAGACAGCTGATTCTCTAAAATACGTGGCATTATAACCTTTAATAAGACTTGAAGACGTTACCAGAAAATGTACGCTCTTTTCAAAACACAATATTAAAAATAATTGATACTCATCAATTAGTAGTTTCACATTATTACTTGAAAAGGTAAACTCATTGTTTGTAGAGGGTTGTACTGATGTAGGAGAAAGAGCCAAAAACTATATCAACACATTACAGGGAGAGAACTTTTGAACAAAAAGCATAGTTGATGCCTAACAGAAGTTGGAAATATCGAAACCCAAATATTTAATCAAAACAAGAAAGCTTTGTTTCAAAGATTGCTACTTTCTTACTTTATTTCTTCTTTGGGATATTGCGTGATTGCATTTTGTGCTATGGCGTCAATACAAAAGTTATAAAAGCCAATACCTGGGGATATGGAGAATGCATCCATAAACCCAAAACATTTAAGCTACAGTTCTATATGGACAGAAATGTCACTCCAGTTAGGTCAGTGGAGATTTGTTTTGAGCTCATTTCAGCAGTCCAGCAACAAGGGTGCCACTTGACTTGATTCTTTATGCATTGCTCTTGTTCAAGCATAGCAGTTGAGAGAACAATTCCGCCACTGACTCCCTGAAATTGCAAATTCCAGTTTTGAATCACGTAACTAGCTGTGCTCAATGTCCAATCCCATTGCACACACAGTGCAAGCTTGTTGAATCACGAACGATTTGTGACATTTCTGTGTATATAGAACTGTAATAAAACCTACGGCTCTCCTAAAGCAAAAAAAGCTTAAATATAATAATTAAATGAAATCAATGTCCATTTTTGAGTTAGTTTGTCTGGCTATAAAATTCCCATTAAAAGCTCTATTCTAGAAAAATGGTGAAGCTAACCTTTTGATAAATGCTGCCGATCCAACGATGACAGATCCGATGGGAGCACCGAGGCCTTTGCTGAGACAAATGGACACCGAATCGCAATCCCTCACCAAATCCTGGACGGGAATTCCCATGGAAACCGATGCATTGAACAGGCGAGCTCCATCACAATGTAATGGCAATCCTGCCTCCTTGCAAAATTGACCCACCTGCAAATCATTTTGCCATCAGACCAGTGTTACTATTGGAATTGAAATTACTTCATTGCTCTTGCATGCACAAGTATTTTTAAATTTTGTTTGTTTTAATCTTAAAGGTGACAGTTTTAAACTTAGAGATTACAAAGGTCAATTTTGCTATTTACGCAGCGTAAGTATTACAAGACGGCCTTTTTCTCACCTCTCTTATCCAGGTCAGGGGAAGAACTTTTCCCCCACATTTGTTGTGGGTATTCTCAATACAAATCAAGGCTGTTTGAGGCTCGTGTTGGTCATCAGGACGGATTTTGGCCTTTAGTTCCTCAAAACAGAAGGTGCCATCGGGCAAGTTAGCCAAAGACCTTGAATGGACACCGCCAAACTTAGAGAGAGAGGGACAGTTTCAATTAGTAGTTACTCTAGAGAGGGTCCAATTTGTGGTAAAAATTTTTTTTTTAACCATTTTCTTTTGTTTGAAATTTCCTTGCTTAAAACATTCTAATTCCGTACTACATGGCCCCATTTTCGACCTTCGTTTTTGAGGCTGAAATGTCGAGAACAAAAACAAGGTGAAGTAGATCATTGTAATTGAGGAAACGGAGATGGGGTTCAAATTTGAGGAATTTTTCATATTTTTTGTGGTTGGTTAATAACATACCTGGGCTACGTTTCCTTGCTCGTAAATGTAGATATGGGATTTATCGCCCACCAAAACTTCAAGACCTCGTCCCCAACAATGGGACATTACGCTTAGGAAGTTCCCCATTGTACCTAGAATGAGTACAACCATTAACCTCTAATAAAAAATTCAAACGCTTCAAAAATGTCTTGTTAGAGAGGAACATCTGATAATATTCAATGTGACATCAATAAAACCCACTTAATGTTAGGAGAACACATTCAAAAGAGGCAGTTCTGACTTTGATTTGGCATATTCAAGATGAAGAATTAAGTAGGAAATAGATAATACAAGTCAATTAATTTTAAAATTTCCCAAAGCTTCCTACATTATTTCCCTAAAATGAACAGAGTTCATGAATTGAAAACCATTTTCATAGGAATCTCAAAACTCTTTCGGTTGTTGGTGCAAAATAGGTGCCAATTTTCATGGAATGATTTATGAATCTTTTAAATTTATTTCCAATTTAGCAAGTTGCACAAATATTGCTCATCATATTTTGAATTTTCCCGAGTTCAAGATCAATTTTGCTGTTGTCAACAACCGTAAAGTCATACTAAATGACCATAATGCAAGTTTAAATATTCAAGTCAAAAGGCTCAAAATGAATGGATTTCACCAAAAGATGGAATTAACAAATCAGTCTGCGAACAAGAGATGGCACCACAAGCGGGATGAGGCAAACAATCTCAAGCGCCATCTATGTGACGAATAAGAAAGACGTCTTTGATAACGTCTATTCCTTCGGGCGTTCCCAATCATAACCTTACCAGAAGGAACAAAGAGGCCTGCCTCTTTGCCTAACATCTCAGCGCATTTGGACTCCAAATCCAATGTGGTCATGTCATCACCAAACACTGCATCGCCCACTGGAGCCTCAGCCATGACCTTTCTCATGGCTGGACAGGGTTTGGTCACCGTATCGGACCTCATATCGATGATCAAGGTTTCACTTCCCATGATGGCTGCTCAGATCTAACTGAGATTTTGACACAGATGTTGAGGAGAGCACGTTTCAAGAGGTCAAAGTGAGATGTCAATGTTTACTTAAATTGGAAGCAACTTCCAACTTTGATGAAAAGTCTTGTTGGCAAGTGAACTAACGCAAAGATTCATGTTTTAATTAGAATACTCAGCCATCTGTACAATCCCAATAAAAGAATATTGCTCATAGCCACACACAGACCTGTGTTGTAATTGTAATTGAAATTACAATTACGTAATTGCAATTACATTTCCAAGTAATTGTAATTAATTGCATTTGAAATCAAAGTAATGGTAATTAATTATAGTTGAACCAGTGTAATTGACATTTTTTAATTACACATTACAATTACATTTTCAGCTACAAATTGTAATTCAATCATTCATTGTAATTCAATCACTTTTTGAAAGTAATTGTAATTATTTACATTTGACAATAAAGTAATGGTAATTGTATTTGATTGCGTTTGAAAAGTAATGGACACACGTCTGGTTACAAGGGAATTATCTCAAATTAATTTGATTAAGAAAAAATATCCTTTTTGTTTGGTAGTTCTCCTTCTTTCTTAAATAAAGATATGATCAATTACTACTTAGTCCAAATCAAGGATGTCTCAACAAAGGATTTATCACAGAATACTACTTAAGGCCAAGTTCCTAGAATGAAAATTCCAGGGAACATTTCCTGCACTGAAATAACCTTTAATTTTAGTAAAATGACAGGCCTTAAGTTGTATTTCTGTAATTCGTCCTGAGTAGTTAAGCTGCTTGTTAACTAAGTCCATAAATTAAGTAAGTAAGGGCTAAGTACAGAAAGGGCTCTTGTAGTAGTTTGGGTCTCCTTTAAAGCTTTTCTCACATTTTGTAAAAATCATAAGAGCAGAAAACCTTTTTTGCCTTCGTCAATCTAAGAAAAAAATCTTTTTTAAAATTCAAATCCGAAAAAGGTCGTTAATTTTATTTTCTATTACAGGTGAATAACTATTCTAAAGAATTTGACCTAAAATCAAAAACAAAACATTTACCAACTTAAAAAACGACGAAATAAGATTGTCCTAAAAATCGAGAGTATTTTTTTGGCAATTTTTAAGTTAGAACGTCCCCTTTTTGCCAGGTTTCAATTTTTCCGCCCTCGTTTGTTGAGCAATAGACATGACGAGTTAATTCACGATTCTTATATTAGAAATGTAGACTTAGAAAAGCAGACCGAAAAATTTGATGATTTTGAGATTTTTGAAGCATTGAAAAACAACATAGATGAATACGTCAGAGTTAAGCATTTTATTCCTGAAGAACATACTTAATTTTCCTCTCCATTTGGGCCATCATGTCTTCGTCGATATCCAAATGGAAGGCCAAACGCAATTGAGTGGGAGAAAAATGTACTCCCAGAATCGACGTAGCGTGACCAAGAGCTTTCTTCTCCTCTTCTGTCACCTAAAACGAGATGAAATTATTAATGCACATCCGAAATTGCAATGTTCCTTGTGCACGGTTCATGAATAAAAATATTAGAAAAACGTTGTATGTCCGTAATTTCGTAAATTTGCAAAGAGTTGATTGAATATTGCACAATAAAATATATTCCATTGTCAAGAAAAACAACTTAAAACACCATTTTTGCGATTAAGGCCCATTTTGTTGATTTCAATGCTTCACAAGAAAGTATCATGTTTCACCAGTTTCCACCATAATGTTGAAAATCATGTAAACAATGTGAGAGAAAAGTTCTGAGCCAACAGCAAAACTACTGTAAGTTTTATAGCATTGCACTACGAAAAACGAATTCTGCAACTGTTAAAGAGACTCTATTTCTTTTAATGTAGTGCCCTTGTTTAAAACCCTTATTTTTCTCATCAATAACACTTATCAGGTTTTTATTTTTTCTTAATCAAAAGAAGGGAAAAACAAATTGGATTTAACAATTCTGTTGAAAATATTAGGAGCTATATTGACACGTTCAACGACGGGTGAAAAATATGATATACTCAAAACTTTTTTGTCACACTGTACGCTCGTTTCTGATTTTAAATAAAATCTTCTTTTTCAATCCAATCAGTCTAATTTTACTTTGATTTTACATTTTATCACAAAAATGCAAAAATGTAGACACAAAAAAATATTCTCATTCACATGAAAATCTGTCTCTCAAGAAATGTGAGAGTTTTTTATTGCATTTGTTGTTTATCAGTGTATGAAATAAATTTATAGTCGTTTTGTCTTGATCTTTCCACGATAATTTGGATCGAGTGGACCAAAATCGAGTCCATGAAGAACAGTCTCAGAATTTTTTGACAAGCTTACCGATTTCAAACGTTGTTGGAACTCAGCAGCTGAATAGACCTCTTTCTTGATGGACACGAACAGCAGATTGGAGTTTGCTCCGTCTTCATGAACCTCAAAACGCCCCTTGCCATATTTATTGAAAACTGCAATCAGAAAATTTGTGGTCCCAAATGAATTCCTAAAATTAAATTGGCAACTCTGAACATCTTTAACCTGCTCCAATAGCTCTGGCCCGTTGATGATCAATTTTTAGACGTCCAATGTTATGATCCAATGCAAAAATGCCGGCAGAGGCGATGATTCCACTTTGCCTCATTCCTCCTCCAACTGCCTTTCGCAATCGGTGGGCCCTAAAACAATTTTTCAAATTTTTCCAATGCGTTGATAATATTTTAAAATGCTCTCCACTAACATTGATCCTCTAAAATTTGATAATGATATTCCTCGACAAAAACAAAACATCTTCAAATACATAAAAAATAATAAGTAGGGGTTTAGCAATATTACCAAACATAATAAACTACTGAAAGGGTATCAGGTCACCCTGACATTTAACTATGTAAATAGAGTTGCATAGAGAGTTCTAGACGAAATAGACGTGCGACCCATTCCATCCTAGATACACTAAGATAGATATTGGCATTCGTAGGCTAACACACGGTGCCGATGATTCACGCTGATGATTGGTCAAGAGCATTCAGTTGAACATTCAGCTAATTCTAACGAAGTTCAATAACAAACCATAGTACTTCTTCTTTGTTGATTTTGTAGTGATCTGACCTGGTGCTGGGGTTGCCAATTTTTTTAAGTGAAATCATATTCCCCACAGTCTACCAGCCTTCATAAACAGGCTTTTTTCTTTATGAAGCGACAAAAGGCAAGGCATCCCTGACTTTCGTGACTTCTGAGCAGGGTTGCAAATCAACCTCAAATTCGTGTTTGCTCATATACAAGAGCAAAGCACCCATTCTCTAAGAGGTAACCCTACCCTGCCACCTCCCGTGAAAAAACTTGCGCAAGCCGAGATTTCACATTACTGAGATTTTGTTGTCAATCACCCGATCATGTGAATTAATCGGTCCCTGTTTAAACTCCATTCTAGTTGAAATTCACTTTTTGCATATCGCATAAATACCTCAGACACATTTCCAGCAGACTTGAGGATTTTCAATAACCAAACTGCCCTATCAGATGAGCGAAATAGTTTAGATGTGTTTCGTAGAAGAAAAGGTTCCTTTAATCATGAACTTCGGCTTCCCGTATGATGAATGACGTCACAGACAGTCCGTGCCGGGTCGGGCAATCATAGATTTGAATGCCAATCTCTGCCTTCTAGTATTTCTATTCCATCCTATCTGGCTAATTATTGAACGATCGTCGGGAGATTAGCGTGCAATTACCAGAAATGAGGAGAAATTGTAATTGGTGATTTTTTGAATCAGGTAAATTGTAATTGCAAACAAATACATTTTGGCTATTTAGCTGACGAATTTTAAATTACTAATTACTAGGCCCGAAAAAACATTTGCAAAAAGTGACGAAATATCCAAAATATATTTTCTTCAAAAGCCCTAATTATTTGCAAAAAGCCGGATATTCAAACATTTAAATGACAACGTCACTATTTAATAATTTTGTTCGTGTGCACCGATTTTCCGAATTTGCTTTTGGTGAATTTGATGCATTTGACCATGTTTGGAGGCATATGATTTAAAAATTCAATTTTTATGAATTATGTATGACAGTAATTTTGGTCGTGATTGTCTAATCTCAGTACAAATGCCATTTTATATAGATTTTTGTATTTTGGGTACACTTTGGGTAAGCCCTATTGAGCATTGGTCAGTCATTAATTTTCCTCAATTTTGCCTGAAATATTTTTCTGACTCACATATTCGAGAAAATATTCATTTTTTGCTTGAAACAGCCAAAATATTTCAAAAAATCCAGGAAAGAGGATAAATATTATTAAAATGTTTTATATTTATAAAAATTGATTTCCGGGCCTACTAAATAACATTAAATTTAAAAAACTCGCTTCTATTGACAATAAACATTAGGACACTGTTGTATCCTCGTTATGCTCTCGGCTGTGACCATGCTCACTCTTGTCCTATTATATGTATTTCTGTATTTAAACCTTGTCTCGTAAAGCAAGGGTGTCAAGTGACTTTATTCATCATACATTGCTCTTGCTTGACCAAAGCAATTGAATGAGCAATTTTGCCACTGACTCCCTAAAAACGCAAGTTTGGGTTGTGAATCACGTAACTTAGCATGTTCAACATCAAGTCCCATTGCACACACAGTGCAGGCTTGGTGACTTACAAATATTTTCGGAGTGCCATTTCGTTGTTGGCCCTCTAACCTTAAGCTGTTTGTTGACAACTGTAGGAGCCAAAAAAAGTAAGCAAACTTTTAGGGTCCATTGTGCCAACAAATTGCATTCAAAAATGTTTTGTTTTGTTCTGATGTCTTTCAGTCCTTCAGATTGGCAATTGCTCCTTTTTTACCAAAAATTAGCAAGCATAAGTTTTTTTTATGAGCACAAGTACTTTTCATGTTGCAGCAATTTGTGTAAGAAAGTTTTGGGATTCAATCCGATGATGGCAATGGATTTTAAACTTGTAACATGTTTTGCAGCATTTTTTTTAAATAACTTCTAAAGCTGAACTCTAAGACTTAAAGACCCTCTGCTTTTGCACCAATCTATAACTTACTTCTTAATAAATTCCAAGGAGCCAACAATGACGGATCCAATAGGGGCTCCAAGGCCTTTACTGAGGCAAATGGACACGGAATCGCAATTCCTCACCAAAGCCTCGACCGGAATACCCATGGAAACCGAAGCATTAAACAATCGAGCTCCGTCACAATGCAATGGCAATCCCGCAGCCCTGCATATTTCACCAACCTAAAATTGAAATTTTACACACTTAAAAACTGTTTTGTACTAGGAAAATCAGCCTTTTACACCTCTTGAATCCAAGCCAATGGAAGGACTTTCCCACCACACTTGTTGTGAGTATTTTCTATGCAAACTAGAGCCGTTTGCGGTTCAAGTTGGTCGTCAGGGCGGATTTTGGCCTTCAATTCCTCAATTGAGAAGGTTCCATCGGGTAAATTTGTCAACGCCATGGAATGAACACCACCAAACTTTAGAAAAAAATATTTTTGTTTTTTAAATTTTGTTTGAGAAACTTGAATACTAGTTGGCTGCTAGAATTAACATACCTGGGCAACGTTTCCTTGTTCGTAAACGTAAATGTGGGATTTGTCTCCCACCAAAACTTCGAGTCCTCGACCCCAACAATGAGCCATGACGCTCAAAAAGTTTCCCAATGTACCTAAAAAAATCATTAGGCCATTGGTTCCAAAACAAAAAAAAGGAAGTGACACTTGTTTTGGTCCTGTTTCGTAATTGAAAAAAGTGTTTGAATCTTAAAATGATTTTTGATAGGTTAGTGTGAATTTCCTAGGGGTAAATTCTTTTTCAATTTGCATGATTCCCAATAAATGAATGGACAAGTTTGAAAATTCAAAAGTTGATTTTTTATTAATAATTAGAAGTTAGAGAGAACGCTCGCAAAAGCCATACTAATATACCATTTTCGAAATGCGACAAACGATAATAACCCCTGAAAAGTGGTTTCATTGAAAGCCTAATACTTACTTTTCAAACCCTTTGAAAAGGTAAAACATTTTTTTTAATGTTTGCAGTTTAAGTCAACCTCTTGAAGTCTTGAGTAATACTTGCATTATCGCAACTAAGCTCAAGCGTACATTAATCGCAGTAGATAAAAGAGTCTTGTCCGTCAGGACCACACTTTTTTCAATGGGAGTCATTTTTACGTGAAGAGACTTTTTGATGGAACTTGTGAACTTTTATCTTGGTCAGAATCAAACGTGACTTTTTGCAAGAGTTATTCTTTTCTAAAACATGCCTTCCCCTCTCTGATTGTATAAAATTAGTGATGGACCGAGAGGGCTCATAACCGAAACCGAAAGTTTCGGCCGAAAGAGGGCTTGACCGAAACCGAAAGCAACTGACTACAAAATTGTATAAGTGCAAAATCTACCTTAAAAATTAAATTGCCCATGTGTTCAATGTTGGGTAATCGCAAATTTTGAAAAAATCGGGAGACTGAAATTTCAGAGATTTTTTGACGAAAAAAATTTCGATTTTATTGTCAAACTCCATCCTTTATAGTGCATGTCTGCTTTCGGTTTCGGTAAGCATAACCGAAACCGAAACCAAAATTTCGACCGAAAGCGCTTTCGGTCCATCACTATATAAAATAATTATATAAATACTAACCCGAAGGAACAAAGAGCCCCGCCTCTTTGCCCAACAGTCCAGCGCATTTGAACTCCAAATCCAATGTAGTAAAATCATCGCCCAAAACTGCATCACCCACAAGAGCTTCTGACATGACCTTTCTCATGGCTGGACAGGGTTTGGTCACGGTATCGGACCTCATATCGATGATCAAGGTTTCACTTCCCATGATGACTACTCAATTCCAATTGAAGGAAATATGTAACTGTCCCAAGTTGTTGTAGGTTGCCACTTTATATAGGTCAAATATACAGGGTCAGGCGTCATTACTGTGACATGATTTTGACTCTACATCAAATAACTTGGGATTTTTGATGGGCGGAGGGAACAATTCTCAATTAATTGAGGGAATGTTTTTGAACGAAATCAAACAAAGTCAATTGAACCGTGAAACGTTGCAAAGTGTCCCCGAAGTTTGTTTAATTTTCCATAACAATCGCGTCTTGTTTTAGAGTGCAGATTCCAGCAAAAGAGTCTTATGGTCAAAACAAGGTTAATTGCAAGTTTTAACCATTTATTTGTCGTTTTCCATTTTATTTGTCATTTCAGATCAAATGGAGTCGTGTTCCAAAATTTTTAACTTTTACAAAACAGGACCAAAAAATAGACCAATAAACCAAAAATTTAAAACCGTAAAAATTACCTAAAAACAAGACCTTTTTGTTGATATTAAGTTTCTTGCACTTTATTAATTCTTAATTGTAATATTATTTGCCGTTTTGACGGTTTTTAATTTCCAACTTTGGGCTTAAAAGACACCGTTTATTTGCCAGATTTCAGAACCCTTGGCCGTACAACAAAAAGTCGAGCTAATTTAGGCTTTTTCAAAAAAATTCTGACAACACTAGAACAATCCAATTGATCTTAAATGTTTGAAGGTGCAGGTCATCGGATATTCAGTTAGAGCATTGATTTAAATACACTATTTCACCACTAATCATTTCTTCACGCATAATTGTGCCCAACCCTGTACACATACGCATGATCATTTTGGAATCACCGTTGACGCACAGTTAAATGTGGTAAATGAGTTTTCCCCTTTTTTTCTAAATTAGGATAAATGAGCAATGTCGTTGCAAAGTCATTAACGACCGTCTCTTGAACTAATAAGTCGTTTTAAATTGACGAGGAAAATCTTTAAAATTCGTCCAAGTACAAGGTCACGATCATGATTTCGTTGTTTTGTATCTTAATCAAAAACATTTCAGTTCAATTTTGCGTAAGAGATTTGTCCTTCGCAAACGAAAAATTTCCTTAACTTTGAGCCATCGGCAATGTTCAGAAAGAGCAATTCCATTTGCGACTTTTAGCATTTGATTGAAATGACATTCTATAGATGAGAAGATCATGAATGCTAGAGGACGGTCAAGTGATTTAGGAGAAAGAAGACCCCTTCTTGAATTATTTTACGGACGACTAACCCTTATGAATGTGCAAGAAACTTTCAATTTCTTCTCATACCTTAAGTCAGTTTATATTTGGCATAGGTCAAGAGAAGATATATAATCATATCATGGTAAGTCGTAAATATCAATCTTAAAGCCATATGCTTTCAACAATATTTATTTCCTTTAGTCCCGGCTTCAATGGGCATTTGCCTTGAACATCTTATTTCTGTGGCTGAATGTAGAATGTCTCAAATTGGAGCACTCTCTCCAATCAGATGTGTCGGCCATTGATCCTCAAGTCCAATCTTCCTTACGACAACGACAACCAAGATTTCTTATTAGGGTAAGTAAACACTTTTGTGTGATAGCTAAGAAGTCATTTTTATATTTCCCACCATACCTGAATGAAATTTTAACAATGTAAAACGATGGGTAGCATGATATCTTACTTAAAGTCTATTTTGAAAGATAGGCATTTCAGCAAACCTTGCCCTTGTCTGTGATTGGACAAGAATGACTCAAGGAAGGATATTGTGACACTATGATATTGATCATTTGATATTGTGTTGTGATATTGTCACAATAAAGCGTCTCTACAGAATACCACTTACTGGCCAGAGGGCTAACAGAGAAATGGCACTCTTTGAAAATATTTGTGAGTCACCAAGTCTGCACTGTGTGTGCAATGGGATTTGATGTTGAACACTCTAAGTTACGTGATTCACAACCCAAACTTGCGTTTTAGGGAGTCAGTGGCAAAATTGCTCATTCAACTGCTTTGGTTGAACAAGAGCAATGTATGATGAATCAAGTCACTTGACACCCTTACTGCCAGATCAATGAAGTGTGTTCAAAACAAATCTCCACTGACTGTACTGGAGTGACATCTCTCTGTTAGCCCTCTATTACAGCCTAGTTAATTCAATAAGAATTCAACGGAACATTTACTGCACTGGAATAATATCTCGTTTTAGTACAATGACAGGCCTTAAGCCGCATTTCTGTAATTTGTACTAAAAATTAAGATGTCCTTGATAAGATCATTAACTTGGTATCAAGAAATCTAATTGGAGGGCAAACAAATGCAGGGCAACCAAAAAAGTTTCAGTGTTGCACATTGGCCATCCTTTTTTTTCACTAATCCATCCCTCACCCATTCATCCCTCACTAAATAAAAAGACAAATGTTTGAAAAGAAGTCACGCTGAGATTATTCTTGATATGAAGAAAAGGGTGTCACATTTCAAAAGAGTGTAAATAACTTTCTATTATTAGTCAAATTAAATTGAAATGCAACCAAACTCCATTGCAAATGTTGTATAGGCAAGCAGTTGTAGTGTAGGGATTGAGCAGGATATTTGCGGCACGAACAAGGTAGCACACTCTATGACGTTCCTTATGAAACAATCAATTGCAAGAGTTTTGTTAGGTTTTCCCTCGTAGAGGGCGTTTTTGATGACGTCAGAATTGAGATATCTGTATTTTGAGTAATCTGTGCATCCATTACAATAAATTCACTACGAGGGTGAACGATTTAATGGATCAAACCAACCATGCATTTTTGGGAGCGTTTTCTACGCACATTGAAATTTACTTCACAATCAAAGTGTCTCATTTTCCTGTTCCTAAAACTGATATTTTCTGTGGGGCGATGCCTGACTTATTCTAACAAGCATTCTTTTTAAATCTAAAGACTACTTCAACCGTGACAGCAACTTCCTTGGTATCTACGTCAACGGCTTGTTATGTAACAACTGCCGCTTTTACCACCATTTGTTCAAGGAGAAAAAAGCGGAACTTTCGAATTTTGGACGCACCCATCCAAGGATGGAACCCTGAACAACGCCAAATTCGGCCGAGTCAATCTGTGGAACTCCAAAGTAGCTCAGAAGCATCATCTCTTGAGGTAAAGTGTGCACAAGAGGGGTGCATAGCTCTCACTAATATGTTTTTTAACTCGAACTTGACATGAACTTTGAGCACGCTTTATTTTTGTGCTCACAACTTTTCCCAAGATCAAACATTTTTCCATTTATGTGCCTTGATGTTTCCTTTATTTGATTCATTTCTGACCCTGTCAAATTATTCTGAAGTGGTTAAGAGTTCTTTAAACGGAACCAGTAAAATAGAAGACACCTTCAACCTTTGAGCTTTGCGACACAAAGTTTCTGACTTTAAGTGTCCAATATTTATTGGGAAGTTCGAAACATTTGTGTCAGGGTTCAATTTTGGGACCTGTATTAGTACGGTGACCTCCCAGTCTTATGTATTGTGACCTCCCAGTCAGCTGTTCGTTAAAGAACCGCTGGGGGCCTAAAAACTTTCCTTCTATTGCTCATGTGCATTGTTAAAGAAAGTAACATTTCAAATTTATCGAACACGAAAGCAAATTTTTGAATGTTTTAATACAACTCTTAATGCCAAAAGGTCATTCTGTCAAACAAAACACAACTCTCACTCATTTCTTTAAGTATAGATGAACGTTTTGGAACGTCAAATTTTATATGGACCTTCAATGTTTTCCCTTTTGTGGCATTTTTTGCCACATTGAAAGAAATGGACATAACAAGCAAGATTATTGCTTTTAAACCAAAAGACGAAAGACCAAAAAGTCAAGTTGAAATGAGAATCACAATCAGTTTTTGCCATGGTTTAGGGCAAAACTAAAACGTTTTGTCCATATCTAAGAAGTGCGCACTTCCACTACAGAAAGTCTGACTCATGGTGTTTATTTGTTCAATTTGCTGCCTTCGTCGGGAATATGTAGGAGCTATACAGCTCTAACAGCATTTAAGGCAGGATTGGACAAGTTTTTAAACACTAATCGTGATCAAATATTCAAGGGTTGTCCAGATCGCCCAACAAAAGCTCATGTGCTTTGTCTGCACCAAGGCACCGTATTTTAAAACTGTTAACACATTTCTGGCAAATTTTGAGTTAAATGTGTATTACGTAGAAATTGGCCTTCATATGGCGCGGCGTCATTTTAGATTAAAACGTTAAAAACTCTCAAAGAGTATATACTTCGAGCATGCATCTACCAACACAAAGCATATGACCTAAAAATAACTCCACTTAACCCCAAAATGGGCCCTCCATCTACATTCAATTGGATGGAATTTGTAATCTAACTTATATAATTCTTTAAAATAACTTATATAATTCTATAATAAAATCATTAATGATTGTAAAAATATCCAATGTGTAAAGAACACGCAATAAAGATATTATTATTATTAATAACTTATTGGGAGATCAAATTTCGTATAGCTGCTAATTGCATTAATTGCATTTCTTGTAACTGGAGCAAAAAGCCTGCAACCACAAAATAATGATCAGAAATATTTCCATTTGTTTTACTCTTTAGATTCAACCCTCGATTGTTGTTGGAAGTCGAGAGGGTCGGTTTTTCCAATTCCTGTATACTACAACATTAACGACGACAACAATAACAAGCACCACAACAACTGGAACAACCACTTTCACATTGGGCGATTGCCAACCGACAAGTTTCATCTACAGCCCCTGTTAAAGGCTTGCTATCCAAGGACTGAGTTAGTTTTAAAAAGTTGGAAACGATTAAATTTTGAAGCCATGATGAATTACATATTTTTACAACAGAATTTTCATGTGTGACATTCTTCATTCCTATACGGAACACGTGTTCCTTATATTTGTATTTACAATGAAATTTGATAAGAACATGCACGTGGCATTGACTTTTACTGACTAGACCTGCGATGTAATTGTAATTTCAATTACAATTGGGTTACCGCAGGGATAACCTATATAATAGTATAAATACTGGATTCGAACTCGCGGAATTTCTCCGGCACGCAACCTCCGGTATGAGGCCGAGAGTTCGTAAACAACAAGTACAAACGGCCATGTTGGGAGCCGAATATCAAACGGAAATCGACCAAAATTCCAAAAGAAAGTGCGCCAATCGGTGTTCCCTGTGTTTCAAGTGGGTCCAGCCAAGTCCTAGCCGCGGTAAAGGTCAACCCCACGCCCCAAAATCAGTCCGATGTTGGTGTTTTGAAGACAAGTTCAGCCATGAACGAGTGAATGAAAGAGTGATTAAATGATCACATCATGGAGGGCAAATTGATTGGTCACAAGTGCGAATGAACCCGCAAGGTATCTTTTCTTCAAGATGGCGATCAAGTGATCAAATGAAATCTGATGACCAGGTTACCTGCTACAACTTTTAGAAGTGATAGCCTTATCTAAAGCAAATAGAATGAATATGGACCTGAATCCGAGCGCAAATTCCTCGTGAAAAAGTATTAAGAGCCAACTTTCGCCCGTACCAAAACGGGGAGTTTCTTTACGCACATCCAATACACAACTTGAACAACAAAGAATATCTTACCATTCCTTGAATTATCAACAACAAAATAATGTTTTTCGAGCTCATCCATTATCCGACTTGAACGTCTTATTAGTATCTTTGAACTTACAATTGAACCCATCCATCAATATTGAAGGTATTATCCTGAACTTAATTAACACATGCCAAACTTTGTATGAAATCAAGGTTGTTATAGATTGTGTCACCTTGGCATAACTTAATGTTCTATAAATGATGGTCCATTTTCGAATTTCTTTTATTGTATGGTTGTGTCTTTTAGTTCAGGATGATAAGGACAGGTAAGATATTCTTAAGTTGTTCAAACTGTGTGATGGACGAGTGCGATAAAACTCCCCGTTTTGATCCGGGTGAGAGTATGTGGGTAAAGTTGGTTCTTAATCCCTTTTCAAGTGGACTTTGCGTTCGGATTAAGGTCCATATAGAACAAAGAAAGAAGAAGTCCTCAGTGTCAAGAATTCGATCAAATGAAGAACAAATTAAGATGACTTTGAAACCTATCAGGTGGACCTACCAGAAATGGATGGGCTCAATATTCTGATCTGCCTTTCGAGTGAGTCAGCCCAAATTGGTGATCTGACAGTCTAACCCGGATTACATGGACCCTCTCAAAGTCTTTAGAATGAAATACTCCCATCAAGATTGAATTGTGTGGATTTTTCATTCAATCTGATTGTTAATTCTTGGACAAGGAGATCTAAGAAGATCAATCAAACCTTATCAAGCCTGGAGAGCCTATCCCTGCAATGATAAGACATGATCCTTTGGTCCTGAAGGACCCTTAGCCCCGGTCCTGCGTGGTCCCGACCTTCTTGAGCCCCAAGACTTGAAACATTTTCAATCAAATCCACGATCAAGGATTTAATCCTCATGTTTTTCACTCATTTTGTCTCAAGGACATTGTGATTGCCTTTGTTCCTATTCCAATCCGGATCAGATGGCTGATCTGATCCAGAACCGTCAAAAGTGCCCTTCAATAGTTATAGCCAACAACATCTCCGACTTGGACTCCATCTTGTTTCAAAATGAGACCATTCTTGTTCTTTCATTTTCCTATGGAAATGGTTACTGCGTTGTGGAGGTGTTGACGAGGATGGAAGTGGAGTAACACTCCAGATACCACCACAGATACTTCTGCTTAGCATTGTTTCACTGATGTTGGACTAATGGGTGAAGCAAGATTCCATTTACGTATTTTCCTCATCGTTATGAGGACTAAAATCCTTTGGAGAGCTGTATGTCAAAAGTTCATGAGACGAGTAAAAAGAGTGCTGGGACCTCTAAAATCAAGGTGAAGAACATCGAGTTAACAAATATTAGCACAAAAAGTTTGACTGAATTCTTTCAAGACGCATGTTCAATAGTTTTAGCCGTTAATAATGCGTAGTTGATAGAGCGTAGAAAAATTTACTGATTTTCACGAAAATTTTAAATTTAATTTACTCCAAAAAGGCCAAAAAAAAATTTAAAAAATTTATTCCTAAACTGTATTAAAAATGGTAAAGATGCATTTCGTCATTCTGGTAATCATTCTCTGTAATTTACCTACAACTCAGCACATTAAGTTATTTCTGGCTAATTATGTGTTCAGCATGTCCAACAGTTTAAGATCAAAAAGTGCTAAATACCTCAGTTTAGGGGCAAATTTTGGAGCTAAAAGAACTAATTTTTCTGGAAAAAGAGCTAAATTTGAAAAGGCTAAAACACTAACATAGTCAAATTTTTGGACCTTACGTAATTTGGATTTACATCTTTACGACATGGAAAATTTGCTTTTTAGAGTTTTTTTCTTACTGTCTTAAAAATGGCCAAGAAAAAAG
>JAAGOF010000287.1:102212-122335 GCA_010645155.1 Tigriopus japonicus | reverse complement strand
GTATTTTCCCGCTCCCTATGTTTAAGGGATCTTTCAAAGTAAGTCAATCGAAAAAAAACTCCATGGATTAGCAAACAAACACTGCAGAGCAATTACCTTTGTAGTTCAGGTATCGTTTTCTTTTTTATTTTACCTCTCGTTTTAAACCTGGAGGCTGAAAATACTTTCACACAGCAATTGGTGCCTCATAGACGAAATCGTCTTGAACATTACAGAAAATCTCACATATACGTTGAAGTAAAACTTTTCATTGGAGAATCTAAGGATTTTCGCATAATCCTTGCGTCAAGAGTTGAATTGAATTCAAGCGCGAAGCAAATGGGAAATGTCATTATGCATTCTATTTTCCAAATATGGTTTTTTTGCCCTAATATGTCTACGCCCATTTCTCCTCGGCACAAACATTGTTCATGGGGAATTGAACAAAATTTGAAAGTCTGATTTCTCTTTCTCTCTCTGAACACTTTTTGAACGCGTTAGGCCAAATGCAATAAATTCCCATCCCCAAAAGCTAACACTTTTTTATGTGTATCCTTCTTCTTCATCCGCGTTGTTCTCCCCGAATGATCTGGCCGTAAAAGTTGCAAATGTTGGAGTGTCCTTCTAGGCCGGAAACAAGATCTGGGTGCTTATGATCCTCTTCCCATCATTTGAGGAGATTTGCCTCCATACGAATCGGACAAAATGGAATCACTTCAATTTACGCCTACTCTCCCTTCTGACACGGAAAAACGAGACCACTGACAGAAATGCGACCAAAACAAGGATGACTCAAAACAGGGTCGCTTTCAAAAACACAGTTCAAGTCTAAATAACCCAATGGGTGTTTGTTTACATTAGGTGAATCCACTAGATTGAACAAAATACTTATAGTGGGTTTTTTGTATTACTAAACCACCTCACTTTACTTTTATAAGATTTCAATTTTGGTGGGCTTGGAATCAAGTGATCAAGCTCGTTCCTTGATTGGCAAATGTCGCATATGAACTCCAGAGTTAAGGTCAACCCTTGTACCAACAATTTTTTGTTCATCAGGCAATTTCCTGTGTTTGAACAAATTTTAAACTTAATATCAAGTGAACTTATTGATTGGTACTCATTTAACCACCCATTAGATTGTCAGAATGACTGCATCTTCTGATTGTTTTTAGCTGAAATTGAAGAATCCTTTGGTATATACAGAAAACTTCACAACAGGTCAGTTGTGGAGGGCTTTTTTTTGGGGGGGGGGGCGGATTTTTAATACCGCTACAAGGAATGGGATTCCCTGTAAAGAGAGTTAATGATTAATATAGTTTATAAAATTACCGTTTATATGAAATTTGATCTACCAATGAGTTACTGTTGGCAGAACTGTACAACCCTTGAATAGTGGGTTGGTCAGGAACAGTATTCAAAAATTTGTCCAATCCTGCCTTAAATGCTGTTAGAGGATCAGCTCTTACATATTCCCGACGAAGGCAAATAGGTAACAAATTGAACAATGAAGGAGCACGATAAAGAAGAGAGGAGCATTTCATTGTTCGAACTAGCCTTGATTCCTTAGGATTTGGAGGTGCTCTCAGGGCGCACGAAAAACCTCTACAATCGCTACAACTGATCTCAAATCCTGGGTTAGGACAAAGCCCATGAATGCTCTTGAAAACATACAGTATCAGATACCTTTCATACCTTCTCTGAGTGCTGTACAACCCTAACTTCTGGAGCCTCTCCCAATACGAGAGCTCTCTCATTCCTGTGATGTTCTTAGTAAAACATCTTTGGATTTTAAAATGCAGTAGAAATAACTGTGATTGTAATTTTGTCTCGGTACATAACCAGCAGCTTTCCAAGGTAAACTTGCAGCTTATGCACTGAGATTTTACAGGATTGTCCATAATTAACTTCCCCTAGGTTTTCTAGGTTTAAGCGCCAATTGAAGACAAAACAAGAAGCCAAAGCGACTTTTTGGTAAAAATAGCAGGAAAAGCAGAGGTGTTTGGCTAAACTTTGTTTTCTTCATCTAAGCAAATCAGTCATTATTAGTGGGCCTCGGAGAAATATTTCTTTTTGCTGTGAAGCCGAAATTCCAAACGTTTCAAAGAGCAACGTCAGCTGACCATCACGCTTGAAAGCCATCAGCTGACACTACTCCATGAAACGTCTGGGATTTCTGCTCGACAGCAAAACAAAATACATTTCAGAACCATAATTATTAGGCTTTGAAATGTGCGGTCGTAAATTTAAAATGAGCAAAAATATGATGAATAAATAACCTATTTTTCAATTTCTTAAAGCTAATTTTGATTTTTTTTCTCTCAGTGTTGGTTGAAGAAGTAGAAGCGTCTGGTGAAGGCGAGCTTTTCCAAACGATTAGTTCCCTCGAAGTTGAGACCAAACGAGCTGGAGGGAGAAAGAAAGAAAGAATGAAAGAAAGAAAGAAAGAAAGAGAGTTCCCATTGTAAAATAAGGCCATGGAAAAGCGGACTGACTCTCCGTTCCTCCAGTGACTGGTCTTTCATACCACCATGTTCTTCCACCGGAAGTTCTGTAGCTCAAATGAGCCCATATCCGGTTGATTATCTGCGCCCTCATTGGCTGATGGCCCAATGTCTGGCCTCCTCATTGGTGGGTCCAAGCACTCCCAGGGTGTTATTGGTCAATTACACCCGGTATAAAAGGCAAACAACATGCCTGCCACTACAAAGATAAAGTGGGGGGGACCCCATCCCAAGGAACTCGAGATGAAGCAAATAGATTTTCCCAGCCCAGGGTCACCCTGAAACGAAATCACCAATTTCATTTCTTCACTCTTTGATTTCAATATTAAAACATAGATATCTAGATCACTGGATGCTTGAAATACAATGAATGGTCTCTTGGAAACTTGTCTCGACGTCTTTGAAACAAGTGATATACCTTATTAGCTGAAGAAGGGGGAAAAATGAAATGGCAACCCTGACCATAAGGCTTGTTCATTGGACCATTGGAGATAAATGCTAGTTGTTGTAGTTGTTCATGTTTTTGGGGGGTTGGGTTCGAACAATGAAATTCTTGCCAATGATGCGAGATCCAGTTTCATCGAGGGCACCACAAAGAGAGAAAGAGAGCAATCGAGGTTGATAATGGGCCTCATTTACTTACAACCCCACAGAACGTTGGAAAACACAAGGTGACGGTAAAGTCTTCCATGCAAATTGAATTCGTGGAAAGTTATGAGTGGAGAGGAATCCGACCCTTTTACAGGTTCAAAAAGTTCGTGGAACTTTGGTAAAAAAATATCTTGTTCGTCACAAGATATGGCTGAACCTGTCACATTAACTCCGATCAAATTTAGAAAGTTCTCTTGTACATCATGGAACGACTCGAACTTTTTTCCCCTCCTTCTCCATCAGAGGGAATTTGTTCGCTTTAGTGAGGAGGGCATATTTCAATTTAATCATATGGATTCATCTGGTTGAGTGGGGAATGGAAATTATGAGGAACACCATAAACTTCGTAATTGAGAGAGTATTCGAGAAAATGATGGATCACTGGTAAAATGAGTATTTACATGCGTCATTTGCTCAGAACTTTGGGACACTTAAAAATTGGCTTAAATTCTATTGATTTGTAAACTCTACTCATCAATTTTATCGTTTACAACTAAATAAAATGTTTTGTTTGTAATTAGTTTCAGGTTTGCTGGTTTGATCCAAGACCCTTTCAAAAGAATATGTGGACTCAAATCATCTTATCACTTTTTCCTCATCTATGATTGGGCTTTCCTAAACATTTAGTTACACAAGTAAAAGTCATATCGTCTTTAGCCTCTAATTAATGTTTTTTTGGCTCAAAACCTTAATCCAAGAGATCAAAGACCAATTCCACCCGAGTTAAAAGGTCATCGAGATGAGAGCCTCTTTTTGCTAGTGAACCGAGTTCATTCGGAGCAATTCTCTGTTCTGCCACCCAAGAAGTTTCGAATTGAAACTGCCAACCAAAATTGTATTGGAAACCCATCAATTATGCATAGATGCCTCTTGGAAATGGATTCAGGATCTGAAGCCTACGTGCTCGTCTTCCCCTTATCCAGCTTCGGATATCGCCGTGCATTCATGTGCACGGTCTCAAACTTACGGGCTGTCAAAACTGGAACTGTCAAAGAATAATTCCAATTACTAGGATGAGCACAAAGCCCGACCTCTAATGAATTACTTACTCACTGTTTCTCTCCCTCTTTATGCAAACGTCAAGCGCCTTTAATTTAGGCGTACGACATTTTCCAGCATAGGGTGCATTCATTTTCATTCCCTTGACAGCATTGTGATCAAGTGGCTTGTGTGATAATATGATAGAAGAACCCCATGGTTGTGGCTGGCTGGTTGCTCTACACTACCTTTTAGCTAGTCAGTCAGTTCTTTGAAGAAGAGATCAGGTGGTACCACTGGGAAAATCGGTTTTACTAAGGTTACGTCAGTGAAAACGTTTTCAACACAAAATTTGGAGTGGAGTAAAACTGGCAACACTGACTTGGCAAAGTCAAGAAAACAACAACAAACCCCTTTTTAGATGATGAAATGATAGATTATGCTGAGCAAAAGAGTGGTCTCATGCTGGTGTTGGAATAATTTTCAGTTTCATTTCGTGCTAAGAATAATCAATAGCATTGACTTGATTGCAAATCCCTCTAAAAGATCTTATATAGAAAAGTGAACAACATGAGATGATTCAGATGAACCTTTAAAATGACAATCAAGTTGAAAAGTGGCTCTAAAATGGTGCTCCTGAAAGACTATGGTCGGCTAAGAATTCAATAGATGGTCCTGATGTCCCTTAATTTGTGCCAGAACTAACAGTTTTCAAAATCCAATGGCATAAAGTACAAAAGGCACTTTTACAAACATCATATGAGAACTGCACTTTTCTTTAAATTCATTTTTCCACGATGCTAAATTTTGTGAGTTGAGGCAAAAATGTGCTACTTCAAATCCAATTTCAAGGACTTATTGCTCCACCATGAATCTTCACCACATTTGTTTCCACCTGCTTGTGGAGATCCTTTGAAAACCTATGCTTGCCTACAATGGTGAATGCCACTCAAACATGTGATGAATGAATTGTAATAGTATAAAAAAATCCAGATTTTCAATTGGGATTAAATATTGCTAGCATGTTTTGTTCTTTTTTAGTGAGTGAAGTATAATATTGGACAGTTTATGACTTAGTTACAATGTATTCGGCTACATTTTGAAACTATTTGATACAGATCAAATGGCTACATTATCACTTTCAGCCCAACGGATTAGAACAAGCGTTGCCTTAAAGGAATCCCTAAGTAGGTCTGTGACTTTAATACAAAAAATACTAATAAGTAGGAAGTGCGTTCTTTCTTAATGGCTTATGTAATTTAATGGTTCGAGGTTAAATCGAAATAATAATAGGGTACACTAGGTGGTCAATTTTACTAGTGTTGCCTTGCCATAAGGTTAACAAGACGGGATGGGGGAAAATTGAATTTCATGAAATTGAGACAAATTTGATCTTGTCTAGTTTCCCTCGTTGGTTAACCAATATTCCTGGCACCTCACATGGGAATTGAGACGGGATCCCCAGTTCGCTTACATGGACCATCTGGTTCCATTCAAGGCTTTCCAAGAAAGAAAATCCAAGATAGTAACCTACTTTTATGGAACACATCCAAGTCTATGTTCAAAAGTGACAACACCGAAATCTGTTCCATTCCTAGTTCAAATGTCTTCTCTATTATTGCGCTCACATTTGAATATCATTGGCTCCCCTTTGGGAATTGAACCCTCCCCTTCAAAACGTCGAGCTCAAAGAGAGCTTTCTCAAAGAACAAAGTTTCCCCATAAAACTGAACTGAGCATCCCTTTCCCTTTTTTCCAACCCACAAACACGATCCCGATTTGTGACAATTGAACGCTTATTCATTGAATGATTTGAATTCTATGACATCATTGAAACCTTCGTCATTGATGGCCATTTTCATTCTTTCAATTTCGCAACAACTCCCATTCATATTTCTGGACAAGAGGATGTTGAGAAGAATAAAAAAACCCGTTGCCATTCATCTTGTGTCGTCCTTACAATCTTGGTATTTATTCCTGGTTTTGTAATCTTTTTGCAATTGCTTTGGAAATGTTGCATTTTGAAGCAAAATGAGAGAACATTTTTTTGCCTCCCTTTGTTTTCGGTGGAAAATCCAGCCTTGTTCCCTCTGGGGAGCTTTGGATGATTCTATTTTCTCGTTTCGGAAAAGGGATCAGTGTAATATAAAATAATTTGGTCATGTCAACTTGAGTTCAAACTATTCTGGAGTGACTTTTGCGGGCAGAATGCTCGTCACACTTTTTATATAGAAAATCCACACTTTTGACACTCGCATTTGGCGGCGAGAATGTGGAATAATACGCTCATTGGAACAAAGGATCCTGTCAGGAGGTGGAATTTAGGGACTTTTGAGGGGATCAACGTGGGGTTGAGATAAAGCCCAAAATGACTTTATTGGTTTGTTGTGCCGTTAGATGTGGATTTACAGAGCTCTTGGTAGTTCTATCCCATAATAAAGTTCTTACTAAGAGGACATTTTTATTCGCTACACACTCGCACACATTATTTTGAGTCTGTGAACTCTCGACTTGTATACACATAAGGGTCTTGATTCTCTTCAGAGTTGTATCCCAATAAATCCTGGAGTGCAAACTGAAGAATATCCTCTCTCGACAAGGATCCAAAGTTTCCGGAATATCCTGCTTGAACCCCGGAGGGTGAACCAAAGTTGGGCACACTGTTTAAAGAGTTTCCACCATTATATCCCGATTGAACCAGGGGTGCCTGGAAAGCGTTATTACCGCCAGAGTATCCTGACTGAACTGAGGGAGCTTGGAAGGCTGAATCTTGTGGCGTACCCCCATAGCCATTAGATCCACCTAAATTTCCTCCAGGTGGCGAGTATCCAGAGCCACCTCCAAAACTAGGAGCAGGTGCTCCATAGCTAGGAGAGGGGGCGCCGTAGCTTTCAGACGGAGCTCCGTAACTGGGAGCAGGTGCTCCGTAGCTCTCGGAAGGGACTCCATAACCGGACCCGCTAGACTCTCCATAGCCAGAAGATGATATGTCACTTCCTTCCAATAAGAATCCTGAAATAATGGATCAGTTTGAAAAATTCACTGTGTTGTTCAAATTCTTGATGACCTTGCTTACCTATTCTAATGAGGTAGAGTAGGCCGATTAAGAGTACAATGGGGAAAAGATTCCATGTGATATCACCTGTGGTGAACGAGAAGATCCTAAAAAACAGACCAAGTCATAATCACTGAAGTCCCGTTTTCTAAACGCTATTCAAATATTACACATTCATATTTGCTCACCTTCCTTCCAAGTCTGATTTGGCAATTAAGTCTTTAATAGCTTCGGCCAATCCTTGGGACACACCAATTGAAGATCCGAGGATCAAAAGTCGCAGTCTGTTCCACATAATATCTGATTTTATTGCTAGAATTGATGCGTCACTATCACTGAATTAGATCAAACGCAGTCATGCACTGGTGGTCTTAATTGCTTCTTGGATTTTCAAGCACAACATGAGACGTGAGTGGATTCGTCAAAACTGACTTGGGAAAGAAAAATCTCGGTAAAACCATCTGTCGGCACTTACGTAAATAGAACCGCGAGGAGTGCAAGAAACCATTCCAGAGTATCACTTCAAGGCCATTGTCATGGATTCAGTGTTATTTGAAGAGATGATCCATCGAGTGATTGGTGCAATTTCTAATGACTAATGAGTTTCATGCCAAAAAGATAAAATTTTTGCCCTCGTTACTATATTTAGAACTCATTTGTTTAGGATAATAACTGTGTAAAGTTGTAGTCATTTCCCAACGAGACGCGTGTGTACGCGATTGACTCCCATGATAAGTTACGCATTCGGCTTGGAGCAAGTAGAGTGAATGGATGCGACAACATCTGGGAAAAATAGACCGCATTCTACATAGTACAGCTAGATACACAGTACAGAGCTCGTCACTATCGGCTAACCAACCAACGAATGCGTACTAATCGCCTTCATTTCATAACGAGGAGACGTTCACAGATTTTCATGGATAAGAAAGGTGGACTTGACTTGGACAAGTTTGAAACAAATAAAAACTTTTATTTTATTTCGTTGGTGTACAAAAATGTATTTTTGAAATATATAAAAAAAACTTTGAATTGTGTGAGTATGGGAATTAGTTTTTTAAAACATGAAAGTGATTTTATTTGCACCTAGAGTCATGATAAACATACATTTATTTATGTGATTTTTACAAGCCAAAATATTTTTTCTTGCTAGTTGGGTATGTTAAAATGAATATTTCATATTTAGAGTGGCGGAAAGCTAATTAAAATAATATTTTGCGAAGTGAATTTCCATATCGAAATTATTCATTTGGTCCTGTTGCAGAAAATCAAGCATTAGATCAATCGTGAGATATGAATACTTCACTAAAACAATTTAACTGCACAACCCTTATTTATTTGTCTTTGATGAAAATCTTTTAAGCTATATGGTATTTTTTAGATCTTTGATTTTTGTGCGTAGGCTTTAAAGAAATAAATACTTACCGGAAAAGTCCCTCTCACAATTGTCCTCTAATCTAAAAACTCCTTGATCGGTTATTGTGATTTTGATTCACACCATGTGGTGCCAAACCAAGACAGAAAGTTTTTCCAGGTGCATTTACCGGAATGCCAGAGACACATTCCAATAGGATTCATCTTTAACCACGAATGTGTTTGCAATAATCTTCACCTTCTTAAGTTATTCTTCTATGTAAGTCCCTTTATCACGCTTGAACATCAAAAATGTATCTTTAGAAATAGATTGAGTAGCCCATGTCCGTTTGCAGGTAGGCTCAAAATGGATCTCTGTCTTTATATACACTTTCAATCATGCTCCCACTTTAGGTGTGATCCAATTTGGGGACATGATTTGGGACCGTTTCTTCCATTTGGCGCCAAAGCTCATCTCGTCTTCTTTCTTCTTTGAGGGTCTTCCAAGTTCGATCCAGGAGCTAGTTAGATTGATTGTGCTAAATTAGGTTCAAAACACAGACATGGTCACAGGAAGTCAGCTAAATTTGGACGTTCTGTAACAAAAATTGATTTGAAAATCCTTATCGACACTAATTTTTGGGAACGTGTTTGTCTGATAAGAAGATTGCTTAAACGATGAAGCCAAGTCTATGATTTTATTCCGTAAATAAATTTAAATATTTCAAAAGGTTTGCTCTATAATAATGTTTGCTCGAATATCAGGATTTTCAAAGTCAGGGTATCATAATGAAGATATTTTGGTAAGGTGTGCATTATGAATGAGTGATGTTTAATTAAAAATCATTAAGTAATACAGCTGTGTGCCACTAGTTTAATCACTTAACTCCGTTTTCTCATACTTCAGCTAATCGGTGTTTAGATTTTTAATCTACATGAGACCCAATTGGTTTATTCAAAGGGACAAGCCACGGAAATATCAGCTATTTTGCTGATCTTTGGAATCGTGGGGGAAATTTTTACACCTTTTTTTAATGCATCAAAAATTATTTTCAAAATTTTGAGAAATATTATTTATAGTGAAATTGAAGTTAAAATTATATGAGAACTCTGGTGCATTCTAACAGAAAATATGACGAATGATCATTATTCATTAAAATATGAGATTTCAAAACTAAATGCCAATAATTTGTACCTTTGCAAAAAACTGCATAATTTTCCATACGGATAAGCCTCTATTAAAGTGAACGGAATTTTGCTACCTACCTGTACAAAGAAAAATAGAAAAAAATGCTTGTGCTCAAGTGTGATTGTTCTATGATTGGATGTAAGGAATGGATCAAAAATCAGCTTTTCCTCGCTCACGAGTAAATTGAGGGCAAGAAAGGAAATCGGATTGAGAAACTCGCTTGATGATACGCTCGACTTTGGGACCCTTGAACATGTCTTGATTGGAACACAACATCACCAATTTCCAATTCCTCTCAAGCCCCAAGCCAGTTGGGTCGTTCCAGGGTCCCTGGAACTGCCAAGACGACGTCTGAACGCAATCTTGGAGAACAATTAGCACACGCCCAATGGACTTTCCACCCAAACTTAGAGCAGGACCCCCGAGTTTCACAGAAGGGGAAATGGAGTGAGAGTGAAAAACTTGGAAGCAACGGAAGCCCTGAGAAACATTACGTGATTTGCCGCCAGCCCAATTGAATAGAACCGCAGGATTCCTTCCAAACTCAAGAGTGTGCATCATGTTGGGTCCATTTAGATAGTTTGGAATAATCTCGCCAGCGTTTTTGCACACAACTTTCAAGCGTTCACGTGATGCTTTAGTGTTTTTATGAGTGAATGGCAAGGGCCAAATGCGAATTGGGAAAAGGCTTTGGTGTTAGGTTCATGAAAGGCGCTGTTAACCTGAGAGTTCTTGTTTGTTTTTCAGAGGTGGGCACTGATAACGAAAAAGATAAGCTCCCAAGAATTCAAGGCATAATTTTTCACATGAAATATTTTTCCACAGTTCATTTAGAGTAAATAAAGAAGGCAACTTCTCTTTGCAATGCCTTAGTGGTGAGCCATAGGGATATTCCACTACTTTTGAGTGGACTTTACTCTGCAAAATGGTCTACTAAAATGTGAGAGGTCTAGCTTGTAGAAAAGGGTTCACATGTCTTCTCATTGCCTAAAATTATATACTCTGATCAATTGTATTTATGAGTGAAATACGGATTGGGAAAAGCTTTGTTTGTTGTCTGGTTTGTGAAAGGCGTTGTTAACCTGAGAGGTCCTGTTTGTTTTTTTAAGAGGTGGGCACTGATCACTAAAAAAAAGAAGAAAGCCCTCTAGAATTCAAAGTAAAATTTTGCTCATGAAATATTTTTCCCCACTTCATTTCGAGTGAATAAGGAGGGAAACTTCTCTTTGCAATGCCTTTGTAGCAAGCAATAGGGATATTCCACTACTTTTGAGCAAAATAGCCTCCCAAAATTTAAGAGGTTCAGTGTATAGGAAAGGGTTCAAATGTCTTCTCATTGAATAAAATTTAACACATCTGACAACTGTATAGCTTTTTGGAGCCACTTTCAACTATTCCAAACTACCTTTATACTCAACTAAGTCAACTTAGATCATTGCTTCCAAAGTTTACTCTCAAGCACCATTTTAATGTTTTTAGAGCCAGTGGTGCTTTTTCATGGTTCCAATTTACCCTTGTTACCTCCAAGTATCATAAAATATATTTGAAAAATTCAATAATCATAAAAAGCAACAATGGACCACTGGCACTGTAGAGTTATTTTGAAATTAATTTTCATAAATACAAAGAGAGCCTAAAAGAATTGACGATGCTTTAACCAAAGCCCTGAGTCTCTGAATTGTCTAGGGTCTCTTATTTTGGCAAATTTTTTATTCTACCAAGAATATAATATTCTGCAGAAAAAGAGAATGTCACATATGAAATGCATGGTGCCCACCTCTGATATCTTCCCGTAACAGGAAAACTGTGGATGCTAGGATCCTGAGCATTTTTATGTGTAAATATGCTCACTAAAAACTAGAGAGAGCCCTTCCCTGCAGGAGATGAATGCTAATAGTGAGACCAGAGGTGGCATCATTTACTTGATGGAGAGATAAACTTCTTTCTCTTCATGAGTAAGTTGGCACGCGTTGGGTCACAGTCCTTTATCGTTCCATTCGTCCCTTTTCCATGGATTTTCACTGGAGCGCTTACTAGGTTTTGCCATTTTTGAGGATGCTGTCCTATGGCTGACACCAACAAAGCGGTTTATTATGATGATGATAATGATGGTAATGAGACGAGACACGTTTTAAAATGCATGAGTGCATAGGTTATCGGGAATTTGTTGTCTATTCAAATAGCATTCATTTTGTTATGTTTGCTTCAACATTCAAAAGTAGGATTTACAGGGTTGTCATAAATTAGAGTCAAGTCCATAAACTTTAAGGGTTTATATTTGGCAAGAGTGACTCAAAAAGTACTCTTGTTTTTGAGCATTTTGACGTTGTTGTCTTGAGAATTACAGTAATTTTAGGCCTTGCAATGTGCGCTCAAAGTGAGATTAAAAATAAAAAAAAGAGTTGCTTGATTCCCCGATTTTCAAGTAAACCTGACGTTGTATTGGATTGTTTTATTCAGTTGATATTACTGTCTGGTGTTTTTAAGCTAAGTTCTTGGCTTTGTTTGGAACTCCAATAAAGTAAAGCCACCTAAAAATATGATACTCGTCACTGAGGTTCTAAAATGTTACATTAAGTACGACATTCATCTTTGATTTTTAGAACAGTAGAAGATTCCTCGGGATCAGTCATAATTGTGCACTTCTTTTTGCATCTACAAGCGTTGCCATCGTTGTGGAACATGCCATATCCGGAGAAGTCTGGAAGAGCTTCGCAGAAATTGGCGCATTCAAGTTCGTCGGCCGTCACGAATAGCGCTCCCATCATGTCCTCAACCTCTTCGCAAATCATGTTTTCCGCTCTAATAATGCAAGATTCGTCTGCAAAAAAGATCAAACATATTTTCTTTAGCTCAAGTTCTTATGGCTCGGCGTCAAAACTTTTCTTCATCTCTCAACCTCTTTCTAACACATTTGTCCGTTTTAGATGGTGCTGTAATACGGACACTATTTTTTTAAATAAAATCTAAAATTCTGGTTGAGAATGGTAGGTCAATTTTCAGCCACAATTTAAAACATTTGGGAAAAGTAACTTCTCTTTATTAAAAGAAAAGAATAATTTATCATTTTCATTGTAAATGCATGCCCCATTTGATTATTTGCTGAAAAAAACGTAAAACTCCAAGGAAACATTTTGAATTTTTGAAATTTACCACCACTAGACTCGAAGACCAAACTGGACCAAATCTAGCAAATTGTAATTTCTAATTACTAACAATCAGAGTTGGGTCAATTACTTGAAAAATATAATCAATTACAATTACATTATCCGAAAATGTAATTGACTTCAAGTACAATTATATGTCAATTACATGACAATTACATGTCAATTACAATTATTCCGTCTCTTTCACCAGTTTGCCTTTTCAAAACGATGAAAAATAAACAGATCTGCCATTTTAAAATAGCGATGCAACAACTGGCAACTTATAATGCCTGAAAGGTTCAAATGAAAGAGTGATTTAGGAATACATATATATACATAGTATTACATTGGTTTAAAAATTATTTTTGCACCTCATTTGTCTGCCCTTGGTTATGAAAAGCCCTAAATCCTGACACAAAAATCACGGTCAAAAGCTCTTGTAGTTTAAAGTATTTAAACATCAAAGCTTGGGTGTGTATTGTAAGTTACCTACATTACATGTAACAAAAGCTACCTGCTCGTTGCATCACATTGACCGCAAATTGATGACAAAATAATTGTTTTTCAAGTAAAAACTGGCAATTGCTTTTAGGGCTAATTTGAGGTTGAAAAGTAATTGGTAATTTGTAATTGAAAATTCGTCAATTTTACATTGCCAAAAATGTAATTAATTACAATAACAATTACTTGGCCCAAAAATGTAATTAATTACAATTACATCTAATTGTAATTGAAATTGCGTAATTGTAATTGCAATTACAATTACTCCCCATCCCTGCTAACAATACTATTGGTATCAAAAGTAATTAGTAAAAGTTGCTTTACTTTTAAATGTAATCAGCTACAAGTTAAATTGCATTAAAATTGTAATTCAGTTAAATTTTCATTCCATTATTTCTTCTTTTTAATTGCTTGCCAAAAATTTCCAAGTTGAATGCATAGTAAAAAGCTCGTAAAAATATTTTTTAGGATTATTGCGTTTCATTTTTCATATCAGTAAATGGACGAGAATTTTTTAGATCTTAGAGTGTGCTAAGTAGGTGGAAATATAATTTCATTTTTTGGGTGAATTACCATTCAATTACGATTTCACTTTTTTTAAATATATTTAAAATTTTCAAAATTATTTAAAAGCGTTATTATAATTACGTAATCGTGATTGAAATTACAATTACATCAGAGTTCTGCCTATTGATAACCTAGACATGAACTCCGGGTAAAAAAAACGGCGACACTGCTTTTTGGTGGCATCACTAAAACGGATTTCCCTCATAGATTACCGAGTTTTGAAGCATCTAAGGTTTTTGTCACACTTCCAGGAACAGTTTTGACTTCAAAATCGAGCAAATTGGATTCGTAGCAATCCTTGACACAAGTACATTCAGGAGTGTTAGTAGCAGTGTTGCCAGGGAGCAAGGTTTTGAATTTGGTGGACCCGGGAACGGTTAAGCAAAACTCTCCGCAACTCATCCACTTAATATAGGACTCGGCTGTGATGCAGCTTTCGACAACTGAAATGAAAAATGAGCAATATGAAATGAAAGGTGATTTAAAATCGACGTATTGTTAATAACAACGGGTGCCTTGAAAATTTAAGTAGTAGTACAATTGATGTAGATTTTTTTGTGTGGAGCAAATGACAACATTCAACGAACCTCTTCACATTTAATCTTACTGATATGAGCATTCTTGTCAACCAAAGCGGGAATAACTGGTTTGTATGCAATTATAAATTGAATGAATTTCAAAGGTAGATTTTACTTAATAGATAAAAAATACTTTTGAAATTTACCATAAAAATAGAAATAATATAAATAAATGGAATATAAATATAAAAATGGAAAATAAATCTCAAAAAAATAAAAGATATAAAAAAATGCTTTTTTTTGGTTTTAATCGCAAAGCTCATACCAAAGCATTTTCTAAAAGAAAATTGGTCAGCAAATTGGGCAAGTTGAAAAAACCCAAAAGTACCTAAAACTCAAGAAACTTATGAATTTATTTCAAAAAAAGGACTTTTTTTCTTACGATTCACCGAACAGGCTCTCATTCGAAACCAAAATAATAAATAGCCGACTTGATGCCATATATTCACATAAAAGTTTTTACTACAAAAGATACTTTAGTCGAGACTGTTTCCTACCTGGAACAACTTGGTCATCTGGTTTATTCGTATCATCTGGCCCTCCTGTATCATCCATACCCATATTGTTGGAACCATCTGGATTATTCGTATCCATTTTGTCTGAATCACCTGTATTATCCATATCATCTGGATTCCCCATATCATCCATATTGTCTGGATTAACATTCATATCATTTGGATCCCCCATATTATCCATATCGTTTGGATCGCCATTCATATCATTTGGATCCCCCATATTATCCATATCGTTTGGATCGCCATTCATATCATTTGGATCCCCCATATTATCCATATTGCCTGGATCACCTACATTATCCATATTGTTTGGACCATTTTGGTTTTCTGGATTATACATGTCCATATTGTCTGAAACTAAAAATCAAAGGTTATCTGACCAATCTCCAATGTTGGATTAACCATGTTCCTTTTTAGTATTTCTATTCAAGATTCAAGATACCTGGAACAACGCTGATTTCCGGATTTGGAACATTGTTGGTTTGAGTAATTATTCCTGATTCTATTATTGAAGATGATGAGGATGATGAGGATGAAGCTGGTCTTGTTGAGATTGAAGGAGGTGCAGGTGGAGATGGTGGATTGGTTTGAGGTGGAGTTGCTGTTGCTGTTGGAAATAGAGACCCGTTGTTGCCATTGATGATATTAGAAACTACCATGGCAAATAGAGTGGATATGAGCGTTCCCACCAAACCAAGCTGAAATGGAATCGTTGAATAAGGTGACATCTTGATTTTCAGTGGGAAACAAGTTGCTGGTGATGGGCCGCAATGGTCATTTACCAAAAGAGTGAGGCTTAAACATATTCCAACACCACACGAGTTCAAAAAGCTCAATATTATTCCTTTTTTTCTCCTGTCCTTTGTGTTTTAGGTAGAAAATCTCAGTCAGTGTCTTACCGCTGTACCACACTAACAGATTTGTCAGGTAATTTGGTTGGTACCGATTAATCGATTAACATTGGATAGAGAATATTTTTCTCTTGTACAAGGGTACAATCTTTTTAAGAGAGCCTTTGAGAAAAGCTTTTCGACCAATACATTTATGATTCAAACATTTAGTAAAACATGATTAGATTTAGGCACAACCTCATATTTTTCAGCAAAGGCTTTTTTTATTGCTATCATACGACCATGTAACAACGTTCAACCCCATTTTTAATAGAATTCGGCTCATTTGAGGTCTTGTGCCAAAAACTGTTTGTTTTTCTAAAAAGATTTGTCCATGCCAAATCCAACTTGATCATAAAAAAATGTGCAAGCTTACTTTAAAAAAATACACTTAGCTCCCATTATTGATTTTCTTATATACCTCATAACTAGGGCCCGGAAAATTATTTGCAAAAATGTGACAAAATATCCAAAATATATTTTCTTCAAAAGCCCAAAATTGTGCGTATTGGGCGTATTTGGCGACAAACTTGACATGTAATTGATTCAAACAATAGAATTTTTAATTTGCCTCAATAGATGACACAGTTTTTCGTATATGACAATTGTTTTGATTGTGAATGTCTATCTAATCTTTGTACAAATGCCATTTTGTAGAGATTTTTGTATTTTGTGTTCAATTTTGGAAGGCTCTATTGAGCATTGGCCATTCATTTGTTTTCCTCAATTTTGCCCGAAATATTTTTTTGACAAGAATATTCGAGAAATTATTTATTTTTTCCTTGAAACAGCCAAAATATTTAAATAATCTAGGAAAAGTTTTTTTTTAATTTAATTATTTTTAAAATATTTTATATTTAAAAAAATTATTTCCGGGCCCTACTTTTAACCTCCTTACTTAGAGATAAAGTGTCTTTTTCCGATGATTTATTTCGAAGTCTGAGATCATATTTTGGTAGGCACTTGTGACAATTAATTTTGTTGTTTTTTACGTGCTATGTACACCGCAAGATTTCAAGGTTCCTTCATCTTGAAATCGTTTGCGTATGTATCAACAAACTACAGTCAAAGCTGGATGTAACAATATTGTCCGTCAGTAACAGCACTATTTTTATTTCACTGGACGTTGTACAAACTGTCCGTATGTCGGTCTGGAGCAAATTTTCCCTTCTCAATCTTGGACCATATCTCAAAACTAATGATCTTGCGTTAAACAAAAAACAGAACGTCCTGAGGGTTCTTTTTGCATGTGAAATTGTCTGATGATGCAAGCAAGCTCATAAACGTCATCAGTCTAAGAACTTTTTTGCCAAAGCGGTTCATTGCCATTGCACACGCACATCATTTCATATCAATTAGGGACCGATCCTAATTGAACTGGAAGACACCGTATGCTCACATTTAGTTTCATTTGGCACTACGAGTTTAGAAAGAGAGAACTAAATGAAATAGGGGACATATTGGTGAAATCTTTTCATTCAGCGCTTCTGTGCCAATGTGCCTTTGGATTTCGAATTATAAGTATCATTTGTTCGAAGTTTCAAGCCCATCTGATCGCCTACCTCTAGTCAAGAATTAGATTGTCATAAATCAAAAGGAATCGTCCAAGATTACCATCCCCTCACATTTGCTGTATTTCTCCTTTTTAGAGATCTACAGTGAACAGAGTACGGGAACAAAAAGAGAAGAGAAATGCAAGTGACATCATGCACATGAGTAAATGGCTCCCTATCAACTGAGAATGTAGCCTAAATAGTGAGTATTTTTATACAATCAAAACTTTATATCAGTATTGTTTCCAGCGTTCAGTACTTCATCCAATGATTAATGTGCAGACCGTCTTTGCAAATTTTTACAGGGTTTATTACTGAGAGAATAACCTTTTTTAACTACAACATAAAGCCCACCATGGATGATATAGTTGTACTCTGAGCAAAAAGAAAGTTGATGACGCTCAGTTTTGTCTTCCATCTACTGTCCGAACAAATTTTAAACCTTCAAGCACTTCAAACATGAAAAATATACAAATTTTAATCAGGATTCTCATCCAATAAAGAAAATAATGCCAAACAGACTTTTCGCCTGGATACTAGTGTGCTTTGTGATAAATATTGGCCACTTCACAATTTTGGGAAGTGCCATTGACTCCTAGTTTAGATTTCAAAATATTTCTATTTTAGGTACAAAATGGGCCGATGTTTTCGTTTTACAGTCTTTGCCATGAATGTTTGCATTCTCACATATACAGGACTCTAAGTTAAGTTGCCGCCAAAGATACTGCGCTTACTTCACGAACTTTTCAGGGGACTACATATGTCTCATAGTACATTTGGCTCCATATAAAAATAGCAATATTCATACCCAAAAGGGTTGAGGATTACGTCTGACGTCATTCTGATGATCTCATACCAAAAAGTACTTAAAATAAATAACGGTTTAGGTTGATTAGCTGAAACCGAGAAACGCGTGGGTGAAATGGCATTTCAAATACTTCACGTAAGCCTAAGATGACAAACGGTTGAATTAAAAAAAATTCGAAAAAAGGCCTCATTACATCATTCTTCTGAACATTTGTCTTATACACGGCCTAAGAAGAGAAAAGTGCCAGTCAAAATATAACTTACCACAAATACTGGAGAAGCAACTAATTGACGCTCACTGAATTCCGATTCTGCGTACAGCCCTAAAGATCGACCCGTGGGACCTGAAAAAAATCATTGGACATGATGATGAACCATCCCATTCATGGCCTTCTAGCACACAACCCTCCATTCAAATCAGTGAGGGATCGAATAGTGCCCATCCTTGGAGCTAAACCCAAAGCCCTATGGTAGTATCTTGACGAAATTATGTTAATGTGATCTGATGAATGTGGGGTAGAAAATGGTGAAATGTTGATGTGTTTCGAGTTGACAGTGCTGCCATTTTTGATTCTGAGTTTATGTCACTTGGAATCTGGTTGTGATAAGCTTTTTTGATCAAAAACCTGAGCAAGGACTAATATGGTGACACTTTGCTAAAGGACTAACTCGAAACTTATCACTAGCATTATAGAAACAACAGGTCAATTGTTGTGAGCATTAGCCATTGCCCTTAAAGTACATTTGAAGCTTCATAGTTTTAAGGAAGCATCCTTAATGGCCAACGTAATGCGAAGTGTTTTAAAGTACATTACATTGAAAAGATCTGTAATTTACTACATCTTGGATAAAATTGCCTTGAAATTTACTATGTGTGTCTTTGAGCAACCACTGATTAGGGAGTTCACACTATTAACATTACCCCAAAATGCACCTTAACAAAAAAGTTTCTCCTCCTCTCGAACTTACTACGTGGGGTATCCAGACTAGAGGTAGACTGGGCCTGTAACTCGTTAACAAGTACGATTTTTAGATGCTTGATGAACAATCAAAATCAAGATATATCTCTTTTGAGGAGATGATATTTTACATGATTTGTTGTCAGGTAATTCAGTTCATAGTGATGATTTATTTACAAAAGGTATGTTTGACGACCCCTGCACGTTTTTGAACAGCGATGTCAAGAGCAAGAAACACGTTAAAATCCATTATGCTGGAAAGTTAAACGTTGTTCAACCACCCAATCAACCAATATTTGATGAATATTTGAGACAAAAAAGTGATAATTTTTGATGTGAAACGTCTTGGCTTTACAGTGTACTTGATTTTTGACTTGTTGCTCGCATTGAGGCTTATTTTCTATGTATACAGGGGTCGCCCAACATACCTTATCTAATTAAATCATAAGTTCGAACATGATTGCCTTATAACAAATCATGTAAAATAACATCTGCTCATAAGAGATAAATCTTGATTTCAATTCTTTATCAAGCATCTAAAAATCGCACTTGCTGACGAGTTATAGGCCCAGTCTATCTCTAGTCTGGATACCCCTCGTACATACTTCATATTGCAGAACATAACTTTAGCTTTGAAATCCTTTAACTTTGCAACAAATTTAGGCTTTTTTCTGTCTTGAATTTTTGTTTATTTGTTTCCCTTTTCAATCCGACATACTGGTTTTCTCTACAAAATAACACCAGGAGTACAGTAGCATTTCACTAATGCTCTCAATAACTCACCTTCACCTGCTTGCAATCCCCAAAATTTCGTCCGGTCGCTAAAATTTCAAACGGCCAGTTGGAGTTTGCCTCAGGTCAAAAAATTTCTAATCTCAATGTCCCATTAATAATGTGGGGAAAG
>JAAGOF010000287.1:86029-100930 GCA_010645155.1 Tigriopus japonicus | reverse complement strand
AAGTTCGAACATGATTGCCTTATAACAAATCATATAAAATAACATCTGCTCATAAGAGATAAATCTTGATTTCGATTCTTTATCAAGCATCTAAAAATCGCACTTGCTGACGAGTTATAGGCCCAGTCTATCTCTAGTCTGGATACCCCTCGTACTTACTTCATATTGCAGAACATAACTTTAGCTTTGAAATCCTTTAACTTTGCAACATATTTAGGCTTTTTTCTTTCTTGAATTTTTGTTTATTTGTTTCCTTTTTCAATCCGACATACTGGTTTTCTGTACAAAATAACACCAGGAGTAGCATTTCACTAATGCTCTCAACAACTCACCTTCACCTGCTTGCAATCCCCAAAATTTCGTCCGGTCGCTAAAATTTCAAACGGCCAGTTGGAGTTTGCCTCAGGTCAAAAAATTTCTAATCTCAATGTCCCATTAATAATGTGGGGAAAGTATTTTTGACCCTGTAGAACGTACTAGACATCATTCAAACTGAAGAAGGATGGGCAAAATCTCATTGAAATGCTCTTGGCGAACACTTCAAGCATGTGGAGTGAGCAAGAAACAGATGGAAAGTTTACCAAAATCAAGAAGGAGGCAACATGACACCTCATGTTTCTTTTCAATCAAATCATCTGGTAATTGAAGAGCTTGAGGCGAAACGAGAACAATGATGTTAAACGAAATCGATCGATTTGGTTCCTTGTCATCAATTGCCTTCGAGTGAATGGAACCTCCTGGTGAGAAATTTGAGGTGAAAATGAGCCTCTTTTTACAATTGGAAAAAATCTTTTTCCTCGTTTTTCGTGACAGGATCGATAGGATTTAATTGATGGTTAGCTAATTTGATTATTGTATGGCTTTTAATCCTCAGAGCGAAAGAAATATCTTTTGGCAAGTGGTAGATTAAATTAATCAATTAGATCATTGTTTTATTATAAGTTGCAGTTTTTTAAATCTAAAACTTTCAAGAGTTTGTAGGCACAAATATCAAATTGGATTAACTCTTACATTTTAAAAGAGGGCAAAACTTAATTTTGGTATTTCAATATTTGAACTACTAATCTCGATTTTGGGACCTTTTAGCTGAAGGTAGATGAGTACGAAATTTATGAATTATAATTGGTCTTGAGACTTTTTTTAAGTCTCAAAAATACGTCCAACAATCAGAGCTGGAAATAAGACGGCGACGATATTATTTAATCAAGGAACACAACGCAATATTTTTTTTCGGTCAGCAGCAATATATTATTATACTAAGAGTTCTTTTTCTTGCTTTTGAATGCACTATTTACAATTGATTATTACAGTCATCGCTAAGGAAATAGTTGAATTTTTATTGCGATGGAGAGGGATTTTTTGGAAAACAGCTTAAAAATCTGACAGTTTAAAGAAAGATGTCTTCCAATCAGAAGAAAAAGACCAACTGTTAACAACAACTAAACGTTTCCAAGATTGTTTATGTAATGCATCTGACGATTTTTTGAGACGGCATTTCATTTCTCCAAGCTCCTTTTTTGGCCATTGTCCTTGCTTTGTTCTGATCTAACTTGACTTTGCAAAAGATAAATGATAGCTATCCTTGTGACATGTGAAGAAATTTGTATGTTCAATAATGAGATACTCCTCTCGCGTTCAGAGATGAAAAAAAAAAACATATCATGGTTAGAGGCCCCCCAAAATTAGCAATGAACCACTGATCATTATTCTCAGTCTTCTCATGAATCTCCTCTCATGAGTCTCTATACCTAGATGGATATGAACATTCTTTTGGAAGTGCATTGGTCTGAAAAAAGTTGAGCCTGTTTAGACTATCATGTGGGAATTTCTATTTTCGGATTGCATCGAATTTCTGTTAAATATTGGCTTATCATGCCAAAATATGCTTTTAGTGAATACAATTTCAGTTCAATTGTAAAATGAAATGATGAAGACTTTCGTCGCGAAATCTTTAGCTAATGCAAAAAAAAACAATAACATTGACTGGGGTTTGGTCCAAAAAAACACGATATTCGTACCAGAAAATTAGTTTCGGGTGTCAATGATTTGGAATGGTTTTTTTTTTTTTGTAAAAATGAATACATTCGAAGTTGCATGTAAGTAAATAAAAATAACTGAAATAAGAAAAATTTTGCTGTTGGCCGAAATATATTTTTGTTTTCGAGATTTGTTATTATTTTAATAGACGATTGTAATGACCGTACAATTTTGGGTTTAATTACCAAAGTATTTCTACATGAAGAGATTTACGTTTATTCAACTTTGACGCTCCACATTGACATAAAATGATTTTCGATCAAAGAATAATGATACGCTGAACTGAAGTATTCTTACACTCAATTTTGAGTATATTATATAAATGTTAATTCTTTGCCGTGAAATCATAACCTTTAGACAACGATTTAAACATCACAATAAGCCGATAAAATGTTATGTTGTGTTACATTTACTTACTAACCTATAGGATGAGAGATTAGGTTTTACGGAAAGACAATTCAAACCAGTCTCCAGATTCATTCATAAATTGGTCTCAAAACAAGATGTTATCCAATTTCTTTTAATCCAACAAAGGGACAATCAAAGAGGGAGGCCATAAGAGGAGTATTCAAATTCAAATTGAGACAAATATTGTTTGTCTGCCTTTCCCCAGGTTTGTTTCCAATTTACACTTTAATATGCGAGACAATGTAATAACAACAACAACTGGCAATTTGGAGTTCGGTGCAATGACTTCTGTGGTTAGAGACAAGTGGCTTCCTTGGAATCAAGATATCGTATATCGAACAATGCACACGTTGAGTGGAGGGAAAAGTGGTTGTTGGTATTGGATGCATTTTTACTCGAACCGGCGAGAACTGCTGAACAGTATGGACTGCGAGGCTACTAGTGATAGTTTTGAACTTAAGGAAGGTAAATATTCAAACTTTGATGCTTGATTGACTATTGACTCGAAAAATGAATAATGGATTCTTGAATGACCCTTATACATGTAAAGGGAAACTTGTTTTATTGATTGAGACAGAATACTATATAAGAGTGAAAAAGTCAATCTCAAATTTACAATAGATTGAGAACCAGTATTGCCAAGATTGATTTTGAATTAATTTTCTGGGTCAAAAAGTATAGCAGAACTTGGCATCCAAAAATCACTCCCATGAAAAAGCTGTTAAAGCTGATTTTTTTGATTTCTTCTTTCAGAGATTCAAATTCAAAGGCTTTGAGTCCATCTTTCAAGAAGTCCTTACGATGTTCAAGTAGTTTGCTTTTAATGTGGTCACTTTTTTAGTCAGCCACCCTGAAAAGCTTTTATAACCTTGAGTTTGGATTTTTTTGGTACTGTGGTCAATTTGCAGAGTGTAGATCTGATAAGACACTATGAAAAATGCAGTTTGAGAGGTAATGAAATCTTCGTCAACATATATCTTTCTTTTTAATTCCTGCTTCATCAGAAAAACAATATGCAATATTTAACCATTCTTTAAAGTAATTTAGCACTGTTGCTAATCCAACAACTAGAAACTAAACTGACCAGTTTCTTGATCAATTTGAACACGTCCTCACATAAGGATTCAAAATGGCTCTTTCCATAGAAATCCTTGCTCATTCGCACAACATTTCTTAAAGACCTTTCCTAACATGTGGAAGAAATTCACCTTTGATTAAATATTTGTGTGGGTTCAGAAGATTCCTCCCTATCATTCCTGACATTGAAATCAATCTTGGCAAATCGACTTCCCATTTGCCATCAGATCTAGATTGATCACTTCAAGAGTTTCGACAGAAGGTATCTCATTTTTGAAACTGTTTTTCTCTTAAAATGGTCTAACAATCGGATTAACGTAGACCATTAATATTCAAGGATATTGTTTTAGTAGAGGCTTAATCAATCACTCGGCTTGCAAACGTTAAAAGCAAATACCTTGATTGCACGCTAGAATAAGGACAACACGATTTCAAGGTTTTGTAATAAACAAGACCAATTTATTACTTGCTTTATGTCATTCAAACCAACAACAATTCTCCCACAATCTACAGATTATATAATGTAATTCGAATAGCTGTCTCAGTTTGGTAGTGAGGAAACAATTTTGTTTCCTTCCAACTTTCTCAGTAGAAATTTTGCTGGCAAAATGAGTGTACTTTAGACACGAGGATTTCGTTATCTCGGCAGGCCCAAAAATGTGAACTACTTAAGCAAGCATGGACGACAGGAGGGCGTCTTGAACTCAAGTGGGACAGCTTGGTACAAACAAGAACAAAAATGATTAACTGAAGTTGAACAGACATTCAATTTACTCGCTTTGATGACAAAGTTTCATAAGAGTACTTAAGCCGCTACCAAAATAAACTTTCAATACATAATGTTCCTTCATACAAGAATAACTCCTGGTCTCTCAGGAAAAAAAAAACACCGACAAAATTTTAAAATTTATTACGGTGTTGCTTTTGGGTGTAAAAATAAAAGATCATTCTAGTTGAATGGATATCAAGACATCCTCAAAAGTTTTAGCATATGTGATTTGCGAGGATTCCAACTACCCTTTTTGCACAATCTTGATTGATTTTGAGGCAAAAGGCGATATAATTGGTGGTCATATTCCCATTTATTTTCAAAAAAGTAGTGATGGGACGAAGGCATTTTCGACCGAAATTTCGGTTTTGATTTCGGTAATGCTTACAAAAACTAGTAGACATGCACTATAAAAAATGGAGTTGAACAAAAAATTCGAAATTTCTTTTGGGGTCCAAAAATTATTTCAACTTAAGTTTTACATGAGCAATTCGAAATTTGAAAGTAAATTTTCTATGCTTATATTATTGTTGTCAGCTTCTTTCAGTGTCGGTTTTGACTAAGAACCATTTCGGTCCATCACTACAAAAACATAATATAACTTCCTTTTCTTCATTTGCATTCCCCCCAAAAATTAACAAAATTTGATTAAAAAACGTACTTAGTCCAACGTCAATCCTAAAGGATGAGTACGCTTGTTTGGTCTTCTAAATTTTGCAAACGAGCCCTGTGTTAGTCCATAACTTACTCAATTGTCTGGCATTGATCTTTCCGTTAAAGCCAAACTCCCCGCTGTTAGGGAAAAAGGTGGTCATGGACTATTTAAGTCGAATAATGCTTTTCATTCTTTGAAAGTGGCACAATAGAGAAGCAGAACAAATTTCACCATGTTTATAAGCTAAAATGCATTCCACGAACTATGGCAACGGACGTAACTTAATTGACTGCATGTCATTTAAGAAGTCGTGTTCATCTCTCGGATACGTTGTGCGTAACTTAAAATGCAAGCCAAAGCTTGCAGAGCCAAAAACTATCGTTTCGCCAGGGTCAATCTTCTAGGCTTTGCAATGCAAAAACCAGCTGTCGACTTAATGATCTTGGTCAAAGAAAAAAATGACGAACTCTTTTTTCCCCTAGATTTCTCTGAAAAAAGGGCGTCAGAATTATCCCTTGAAGAACACCAACACTCCTTACACAAATTTTGCCTTAATAATAGTAATCGTTGGTACCGTTCTTGCATGGCAAATCCCTGATTTAACCTACGATGAGGTGCTAGGATGATTCCTTGAAAAAACACCACAAGGTCAGCTTTACTTATATGATTGTTAAAATGTGTATATCTTTGGTACTGTTGTTGCGTAGTGACATATCCCAATTGATTTCACAGAACAAAGGGTGTCAGGGTGATCCCTTGAAGAACACCGGAACTTTTAATCTTACCTGTGTGATAGTGATTGTGTTTAAAGTTTTGGTAGTGTTCTTGCATGGCAAAAGCCGGTATTGAAGAAACTACTGTCACAATCACGCACCTTTTCACGAGGCCCTTCATGTTTGCACTGACTGGAGATCCCGGTGCCATTGATATAACAGGGGATTTTTCCCTTCTTCAGGCCCGCCAGGAAGTTTGCGACACGCTCTTTTTTATCTTGGCTCTTTCGCTACATGCCAACGAACGTGAACGGACATAAAGTATGATAGATGGGAGGACGTACTTTCGGAGCTCTTTCCCTGATAAGCATTTGTGACTACGGAATTGATGATTTGGGTCCATTAGAAAATTTGTTGGGTGTATTTTACGGATATTTATGGTTAAGGGTTCGAGGGGTTTGTTGAGACAAGAGCTGATTATGAATTGCCTTAGGGTACTTGAGCAATCGACTATGTGTATTCTTGGGAAGATCACGTGGCCAATTCACAGGTATATTCTTATCGACGCATTTGGAGCGCGTTTTCGCAGACAATGTCAACATTGGTCGAGACGTGTGAATTGAAATTCATAATGACAGGGAACAAAGAGTTGTTAAGGAGAAAAATTTCTTTGTCCTGGACTGACATGTCACATTATGTCAAATATTTGGGAAATATTCTTTTGATGCAACCAATTAAATTCTTTGCCATTCCAAGAAAATGAGGGTTTGAACTTTGTTCTGACTGAAATTTAGATTTGATTTCTATTAGCGACCCAAGCTGTAAGTAGTATGTTAAAAGGATGTACACATTTCTTTTGAATAATTAAGTGAAACTGTTCTTTGCCGAAAGCTTATAAGAAATCTGAGTATACATGTTTTTTCCAAAATAGTCGAAAAAGTCGACTTTGGTCTTGTGGTTTTACTTCAAATATTGTCATCTTTACATAAAGGGAATGCTTTATGTCAATACTTGAAACTAGAGGTTTTAAAGGTTAAATATTATGTTGAGCTCAATTATTCTGCCTCTTTTTATTATGTTCACCTTAGATAACTTGACTTACTTTGTCTTAAATTTTTGAATTCGGCAACTGTCCAGGAAGCTCTGGGATGTAAGGAAGTCTGTCCTGACCACAAAAGGCAGCCTTGTAGTCCTGATAGAAAAGGTTGTAGCTCTTTTGAACACCCACAGTGGTGTCAAAATTTTTTGGAGTTTGGGCTCCAAGAAAGGGTGCTCAAAGGTCGAGTGCCTCTTTTTTTCATCCGTATATGTGGTGTAGATCAATGAGTAGTGGGACATGTTTCAATGTGGAGTGTAAACATGTCCACGTCCAAGGTACTCAGAGGAAACAGAGACCAGCAAAATCTTTGTCTCCTGGACAAAGTTATAGGTTAGCCTCCAATCTCCAAACCATCTCCTTTCAATAAAGATGAATCCTTTCAGCCTCCCCCCTCCTCATCTTTCTGCTCCTCCCAACTCCTTGTCCCATTTCCCTTCCCTCACTTCAAAACCTATTCCTATTTCTACCCTTCTCCCCAACATCCATAACCCGGTTCCTCCTTCCACTTTTTCCTATGGGCAACCCAGGTCCTACTCCAATGTAGTCGCCCCTTCCCCTCCTCAACAATCCCTTCCTGTAGAGCAAAATTTTGTTAGTAAGCAGGATTTTTAAGGCTAGACAGGAAGGTCCACGAACTAATAGACTTGGTCCATCGGAGGACCTTAAGCCCATAAAAGGGCTTTATTTGAACGTGCATTGTCTGATTTCCAAAAAAGACAGCACAAAGGTCAGAGTACTGGAGGAGTTAGCCATTGATAGAGAGGTCTCCTTCATCTCCATTACAGAGACTTGGCTTCGTCCAGGAGTTTTAGATGAAGAAGTAGCAATAGCTGGTTTTAGGCTAGTTCGTTGTGATAGAGTACGGCCTGACAATCCCATTTTCCCACATGGGGGCGTATGTCTATATGTCAAGAAAGACTGGATTCCTTGTCTGGAGGCCAAGAAATAGAGAATCTACTGTAGTTCCAACAATGAAGTTCTCCTCTCTTCTTAATCGGGCTCCTTCATTGTTCAACCTTTTGCCCATTAATCTTTGTAGGATTATCCTCTAACAACATTTAAGGATTCTTAAATACTATTCCTGATCAACCCTGGCAACCCACTATTCAAGGGTTGTTCAAGTCTGCTTACTGTAACTACGTGGTAGATCGAATAACGTTAAAATGTTAATTGTGTTAACTACATTTATGATTTATTTGTTTGCCAGGGAATCACATTCCTTGCAGCGGTAAAAAAAAATCCCCAACTACAAAAAAAAACTTTGTCGGTACGCATTTTCAGTTCTTCTGAAGTCGTTGTGATTTATTGGTTCAAGAAATGTAGTCCACAAAAATATTGTTACATATGTATGTCGTAAAACCTAGTAATGGAGTTGATATTTTCCATCTTATTTCCTATTTAGATTTGAAGAAGTCATGTGCAAATGTACCTTAAAGTTGGTGATCAAAAGGATCTTGATTGCCCATACTAGCGTCCCTAGCCCATACCAATAAGGCGAATTCTGTTGAAATTTTGTGCATTCGAAATGCATTAATGTGACAAAAGTCTTGCCTTTGACTCATTACATTGAGCAAGTCATGTTGGCCATGGGCAAAATGCGTGAGTTGTCTGAAATCAAAAATATGATGTGATGCCTCTTCAACGGCAATTTTGTCAAAAAGTAGGGTACCATTTACGCAAGACAGTGACGATTATTGGTTGCTTTTAATTCCTTAGTTGAGTGAAAAGGAAGGCCGTTGTTCTTTAGTGACGGAATTTTAATAATGTTATTTTGACAAAAGGTTTTTTTTACCAGTCACTTGGCTTGCTTCCCAAATGTGAGATTCAATTTTTCTAAACAAAGAACTTCATTATCAAAAACATGAGGTTTCAACTGAAGTCCAATTAAATTGAATTAAATAAGCATACGTTGAAGAGGAACGAGCCAATCTTTCGAAAGGTTTATTTCAGGTCAAATAAACCATGTTAAAAAAGAGAAAATAAATGCAATGATCTTAGCAAAATGACTTTTACAAACAAACTTTTGTTTGCTTGAAAGTCTATGAGTTTATGCAAGAAGCACTGGAATCATGGAGTGGGAGGCTAGCAATGAGAATAATGATTTCCAGTAAGAACAATTCAATTACGTTCTTCTGCAAATGAGACATATCCAATATATATATTGTGATCAAAAGCCCTAGATATTTGCGAAATACTTGCAAAAAGCCGGATACTTAAGAAATTTTTTTCTTATAACGCCATTATTTGGCATATTTGCCTGTGTGTACCAATTTTCAAAATTTGTTTTTGGTGAATTTGATGCATTTGACCGTGTATAGAGGCATACCTGAGATATAAATGATTCAAAAATACAATTTTCAATACCTCTAAAAGTAAAAAAATGCCCTTTAAAGTGAAAAATTACAGAAACAAGCAATAAAAAACGCCCCAAAATATGATTTTTGAAAAAAAATCGACTCAAAGACAGAAAACTTTTGTCAGATTTGCCCTCTTCTCATCACCTAATATTTCAAATCCCAAACCTCAATGACAAGTGTTCATAATTCGAGATTATCTATTCAGTATTAAAAAAATGAAATTTTCATTCATTACTTGAGATTGTGAAAAGTATCCGATTTCGTTGCGTTCTTTTACTTTTGATGAAAAACAATTTTGTGATTAATGGGCAAAATGCCAAAAATGGTCTTATTTGCCGACTTCAGAATGGTTCATGTCGTGAAAGTTTGACATTTTTCTGACAAATTTGTACAAAAACAGACATTTTCTGAAACCTCCTATCTCAAAATGTCCAGTACGCACAAAATCTACGCACCTCCTTGACTCGTAAATTTTCTCCGTACATGTGCGGGTCAAACACTCGTAAATTTCTCCGTACATGTGCGGGTCAGACACTCGTAAATTTTCTCCGTACATGTGCTGGTCAAACACTCGTAAATTTGTTCGTAACATTGAAAACTCGGCGGATCCGCACAAATTGTGCTGAGGTCACCAAAATTGCGTACGTCCGGTCGGACAAAGTGTTTCGTAACATAAGCCTCAGGTCTCTTTTGCTAAAGAACGCAAATGGTTCGTTCCTGCTGGAAATCATAATTCTCATTGCTAGCCTCCTACTCCATGATTTCCTTGCTTCTTGGTTTATGTAAAGAACCCTGATATTTATCGTAAACCTTAGGGGTTAAAATTTCACGCTCCAAACTTTTTTTTTGAAATGAGACAATCATAAAAGAAGTAATTTCCATTATCTTGCAAGAATTTGAAGTCTTTGCCTGACTTTAGAAAAATTGTACTCATTTCCATCGGAAGGCCCTCAAAAATACCCATTAAAGAAACTGTCGGGCACCAATCGTATTTCCGTGGAATGAATGACGAAATCAAGGTGAGTGCTTGCACCCATTTCGTCATGAAATTTTGACGCGAGACAAACACTTGATTACCAATCATTGTGGCTCAATTTGAATCGCAATGTTGACATTTCTTGGGCTCATGGTTTTTACCCCAATTACAGCAATTACTAGTGACGTCATCATTTTTGGGCGGAAAAAAAGTTAGGAAGACCTGTGTTTCTGATGAGAGTGCAAGGTAACTAAAACGAAGGTTTAGGCCTGGTGATTGTAACAATGCCTTTCTTATCTGCACAACTTGAAGTTGAAATAGCAATTCTTGACATTGTATTTGCAAAAAAGTATGTTTTGTTGCTTTTATCTAAAATTTCGCTACATAAGTTGAGAGGGTTCTTCCGAATTTTGAAATTAGGAATGCCCGACTTTGAATAACAAGATGGCCAGAGGAGATTGGTTCCTGGGGCAACTAAACCTAAAAACAATTTGTTTAATTGAAGGCCTTCAATTTCTCCATTTGTTTTCAAATTACTTTGCAATACTTCTCAACATACATTAACCATGCCATTGCCCATAAGTGCAACATTTTTCGAAAATCTGACCCTTAAAAACTGAGATTTTTTTGGCAAGCCTACACTGCTAACGGCAGTTAGAGACGGCAGCAGGTCCGTAAAATCATACGGTAATCACTCCAATTCTAGAATATGATGCAATCAGATCAAATGCTAAAGTTATCAAAGCACATTTATTTTAAAAAAGAATCTAAGCACCACAATAAAGAATTTTTCATCTTTGTCTAATTTTATCTGTTATACTTAAGCGCCCCTCTAATCCAGTTAAACTTCGATTCTTATTAAACATGTTTATTGTTTATTGTTGGGACCACTCAAACCTAAAAAACATGGGTATAAAGAGTATTTGTTGAAAAAGGAAAAAAAGCAAAAGGTTAAGAAATTAAAACTTAAAAAAAAGAAGAATAGTCGAGTATAGTACATGAGCAAAACACTTTTGCACCATTCCATCAAAACATGTCCATCATCTCTGTTCGAAGAAGGTACTTGAATTCTTTCAAGGATTTGCTTTTTCGTAATCGATAGGAAAGAGAGTTCCATTTAGGAACAGTCCTGACAAAGAAGGAGGTCTCTCGCATTCTTGTCCTGAAAGAAGGGCGAAGGAGCAACCTTGCCGATGCTCCCCGTGTCAATTGCTGACGATCAGCCACAAAGTCGAAACCAACGCAATTTATGCCATCCTGACCCAACGACACGAATTTATTCAGGATCTTCCAGGCTTGGATGGCATCAAACCGATGTCGATGAATTTCTAGTGAGTCTAAGGCAAGTTTTTTCCTCCGTTCGTCGTATGAAAACCCAAGAAGAAGTTTCCGAGTGTACTGCCTTTGGACAGACTCCAGACGGGCCACGCCTTTTTTTAAGGTAGGGTTCCAGACCTGAGTATAAAACTCTAGAATCGGACGAACATATGTCACGTAGAGTTTGGTAAGTAGCGTTGGACACCTTGCGGTAAATCGGCGGTTGATAGTTCCCATAACCCTCCTCGCCTTTGAGGCAATTTGGACACAATGTTGAGAAAATTTCAAATCACAGTCCACCAACACCCCAAGATCTTGATGATTTGTGACACATTCCAAGGGAATACCCTGCATATCGTACTGACACGAAACCTTGGTGTTTCCAAAACGTATTACTTTTGTCTTAAACGGATTGAAAACTATCGAGTTACCAGCTGCCCAAGCTGCAAGCCGGTCTATATCCTGTTGCATGCCTTCGCGGTCTTCCTCTTCTTTGATAACTCGATATAACTTCGTATCATCTGCAAATTTAAGAATGGGCGTTTTTTTGTTGTCCAGCATTCAATCTGCAACAAAAATTGTGAAAAGGAGAGGTCCTAAAACGCTCCCTTGAGGGACTCCAGTCGTCGTACGTGCCCAAGAGGACACTGAACCATTAAGGATCATTCGCTGGGATCGGTTGTGGAGCCAATCACCAATCCAGTCCAAAAGAGAACCTCCAAACCCAATATCACAAACCTTTTTTAATAAAATGGTATGGTCAACCCGATCAAACGCTTGTGACAGATCGAGGTAGACCGTATCGACCGCATAACCCTTGTCCACCTCCCTTGAAATAAAATCGTGTTGTGGGTAAGAATATAACCCGTTTATAAAATGCATTGGAAATTTTAATTCATTTCCTTTATGAGCCTTCTATAAACGTATTTTGCATATTTGTGTGGGCCCATTTCTTTCAAAATACAATTAATTATGAGTACATTTGGCCTTAAAAGAAATTGATTACAATCATGTGGCCTTAATAGTAATTTAGCATTATCAAATTGGTCTCAAAAATAATTAAAAACAATTATTTTCATTCATTTTTTTTAAATTGATTGCAAAATTTGAAAAAATGAAAGTAATTGCAATTACTTTAAAAGACGAATCATAGATATGAGAATAGCTCTCAAAGTGCACAGCATTCAATATAAGAGTATTTTTACAAGGTAACTAAAGATTCAATTTAAAAAATGCGATGAGTAGGGCAGAGATCAAGTTGCTGATTTTTTTTTTGTTAAAGGTTGCATTCACCACGACGAAAGATGCAAAAGTGCAAAATTTGGCCAAATATATGTCTCAATTCTGGGCAAAATTGTTTTCTTAAATTTTTCTCTTAAACCTTTGGGTTCCTTGCGAACACAATTACAATTTTGTTTTGCGCAAATTATTCCAGAATATAAAAAACTGTTAATAATTGTAAATTCATTGACAAAGTTTTGTGCGGTGGTGCGATAATATTAAATTCAAACAATTTCTTGAAAGATTTAACTAATCGAGACAAAACAAATGACAAAAGTTGGTGTTTGTTGCCAAAAGCTGCAAAATTTGACTTAAATGGTCAAAAGTTGCATTTTGTGCAAGTTGCCTTTTGCAACTTTGTCCGAACCCTAGTGATGAAATATGCGACCATTTTCAAAAAGTTAACTTCAATTTTAATATCCAAACATGGACAAAAGGTTGTGATTAAACTGGAATTTGAAAATAATTCTTGCAAACGCAAAGGGACAAAATTTCTACTTGAGAACCCCAAATTAGACATGTTTTTTTCTGAATATATGAGTGTAATTATGACGAAATTAGCTAGGGATTCTGGGGCCAAAATGGCTAGGGATGCGTCAGAATCGAGACTTACCCTCCAAAAGACTGGATTTTTAATTCTCTTGCCCAATTCGCATTCTTCGTTTTGACAATCAATCGAAACAAGTGTTTTTCCCTAATATGGCAAACTTTAAATATAAAATGATCAAACCTAGTTCTGATCCATCCTTAGTCAGTTTGGCCCCCAAATCCCCAGCTGAATTCACTTTTCTTTCATCCATCAAACGTTTTGAACAAAAAGTATCTATTTTCACTCTAAAACAAGGGTTGAATTTAAGATCCATTACAATTGATCACGTATTTGTCCAAAATTATATCATTTTTCTGTCTTCTTCTCCATTTCATGGCTGAAAAACTGGTTCTTGTTCAAAACAATGTTCGAGGGGCAAGTCGACATGACCCTGAGACCACAAGAATAGTATTGATCTCTTGCTCATCGGCAATTGGCGTGCATGTGTTCATACACACACAACTTTTCATGTCTTTTCGAATCACGGTAATTCCATTGTAATTCAGCACGGCTGATTGGCAAAAATTTACGCACTCCAATTGACTTATAGTCGGCAAAAAGAGTTGGGCCACATTACCCGGTGGCTCTATACAGGTCATATCCTCCATCGGTGTGATACAAGACATGTCTGAAAGGTAGAAAGAACTCTTAGAATTGAAAATTTGCTTACAGAACGAACTCATTTAAATAAAACAATACTAATACAGTGCTCCACGCTTATAAGAATCACCTCGGGACGAAGGCAAGTGATTCTTACTAAAAGTAATTTTCGCTAACCCTAACGTCCAGATGGATTCAGTGGTTTTTATTTGATTTTCCTGTATGGGATGTTGGGTAGTTCTAATTCGTCTAGTTTTTGCCAAAATTAGGGATAGGTGGTTGGTTTAAAAATATCGGCGATTTGGCTTTTATGGTAGAACTAGGCCGTTTCAAAGATGCTCGAATTATGTTCAAAAAGCACAAAACATGCAAAAACAAGCGTGGCCAAAGTTCATAGGAATTTCTGGTGCAATTTTGATCATTTAAAGCGTTCTAGTGATTTTTTTCCGAAGTGTAATGCACATTTTTCGAATCGCGCGAAAAATTAAAATACCCTTAAATTATCCTTCAAAACAAAAATTGCTTTTCACGCTAAAAGATGTGTTTTATGGTTAAAAAAATGGTTTTTTATGCTTAAAAACTCGCTTTTGTACCTAACTTGAATGTAGCAAATGCTGTCACTCCATCACCTCATGCAAAATCAATCAACCCTTTGTTAAGGATGGTCAATGGTACATACCAATCAATGAGGTATCAATGGCTTCGATTGTTTTGGTTGTTCCGGATAGAAATCCGCGGGGTTGAATCAAGCGCTCCGTAGGACACGAGGACAAGCAAGCACAATTTGGGGTAGATTCATCCATCAAGGACACAGATTTGAGCCGAAAATGACTAACTCCAGGAACGAGGTCGCAAAACTCTGCACAAACATCGCCTTTTACTTCCGACAAGGCCCTCAGGTTCTCTTCGGTCACACTGCAACCATCTACGGAAGACAAAGGGACTCGTTAATCCTTAAAAGAGACGCTTAAGGAAGGAAGATGGACTCTGATCCTGAAGGCTCAATTTAAAAGTTTTAAATAA
>JAAGOF010000287.1:16546-72140 GCA_010645155.1 Tigriopus japonicus | reverse complement strand
CATTGTGGGTGTTCAAAAGAGCTGCAACCTTTTCTATCAGGACTACAAGGCTGCCTTTTATGGTCAGGACAAATTTCCCTACAAACCAGAGCTTCCTGAAAAATTGTTGGTTGAGCTACTTCAACCAACTTGACCTCAGTTGCCTCCGTTTCAGTGGAGTTATCTACAATTGGGCTCACTTTTGAGTCAACGAGCTTTCTGGTCTGATTAACACAAGCCACCAGATTTTATTTCTTGAACGGCACAAAAATGTCATTTCATCTCTGGGAATAATTGTAAATTAATTACTTAATTTTCTATACTCATAAAGTAAAGCACATGCAATTTATCGAAATAGTCAAAATAGTGATTAAAAATCCGTTGGTGAAATAAAATCTCTTTACATATAATTGCAAAAACTCTTGAACTTTGTTGCAGGATGCTGCAAAGCTATTTTTACCAAAATCATAAAAGGTAAATAAAATGTTTGATCCATCCTTCACTGACAATAATGCCATTTCATTAGATTTCTTAGTCAAAATGATATTAAGTTACTAAATTTCTTTGACTAATTTGGTCAGAACTTTTTGTGACTTTAATTACAAAGTAAATTGGGACACTCAAATGGCATTTTAAGCATCAAATGGCATTTAATTGCCATCTTGGATAAGCTTTTAATTGCTCAATTTGAAAACGGCAAGTACAAGATCTTGAAGCATACTAAATTTGAAAAGATTGCCAACGCCCACCTTTGATTATCCCTTGATTCTTGATCAAGGAAAGTTTTTAGACTTCATTTGTAACAATAATCCAGACTGAACCCACCACTTCTACCAGAGTCTCACACATCAAGAAGTCTTTAATAAGAGCCCTTTAAGCGCAACCAATAAACCAGAAAACACGTGCAACCTTTGAGCTTTGTAACACATAATTTCTGGTTTTTGGTGTCTAGTGTACATCGAGAAGTTGGAATATGGGTCAAACTTTTGTATCAGGGTTCAATTTTGGGAGCTGTATTAGTAAAGTGACATCACAGTTAGCTGTTCGTTAAAGGACCGGATACAGGTTGTAAAAATAATAATACCAATAAAGCAAATAGAAACAAATATAGGATCCTTATTTGAAGGTTGCGTTCTTTCTCCTCCGTCCCATATGCACAACCATTAGAAACGGACATTATCAACATAAAGTTCTTTTTCTTTGATAACCCTTGGCATTTTTCCTAGTGCATGTTGGGTTCCCAGAACAAACAGCTCTAACAGAATGATATCATTAGTTACTTTTGGGCAGCATTTTATCTTGTTCATCTCGTCGACGTCTTTATCTAATGTGATGCCCCAATTGAATAGGCTGCTCCAAGTCCCAGGCCATAAAACATAATGTTCCTGAAAGGGATTCATGAGATACCCTCCAGAAACCTTTTGTGGGGTCCATTTGGACTGCTCGAGAACTAACTCTTTTCAGATTTGGCACAAAAAAGTACATTACTTCCCACAATAAACCAGAGATCGGACTTGTTCACAGGGTGTTACAGAAACCATATGCTTTAAAACCGCAATTAATCGATGAATAGGGGAGGGTACAAATTGTCGAGGCCAAATGAGTGGTTTGAAAAGGGACCTATTTTTACTTTAAAATCTTGAATTTATATCGTCTCATCTTTGATAATTTTATAAATGTCTAAATAATACTTTAAGGCAAAACTAAAGATAAGTAAATGTTCATATTACACCGCTAGATGTTGTGACAAATATCCTCTTTACCCTTTATTAAGCCTTCATTCGTGGTGTATCCAAAAAATACTTATTGGGAGGTGAAGCATAGTAACTTGAGGCAATAAGACCAGATAAAATGCATATGACTATATTTCCTCCTTTTCTTTCATTATCTATTGCATTCTTAAAAAATAAATATCTAATATGCACGTGGAGTCAAACTTTCCTTTACTTTTACTTTTAAAACAGTACTTGTTAAAATCATTCGGGATTTTCCCCTAGGATTTAAATAAACAAATATTGGACACAAATTGGAACATCCTCATGAAAAATATATCATCTTCAAATCACCTCCTGTTTTTCCAACAAATTGATATGAATTTTCTTTTTGGAGAATATTAGTTTCAGCACAGCTTTTGAAACCCAAAAAGGGTCCCTAAAATCCCACTAAGCAAACCTTCCACCCTGTGGTTTGCCTTTAAACTGATATAAAATGAGCTAGTTCGCTTTTTCCCCCAGGTTTTTTTCTCTTGTTAGCGTGGTCTCACTTTTCGTTCCATCCAGCTTTCATCTAAACACCCTTGGGACTCGCGTGGAGCATCAAATTTACAATTAATTCCATTGTGCTCTAATTGAGTTAGTTTCAAATTACAAGATGGTGGTGGTAGAATACAATACAGTACAGTAGTAGTTACACTCCTCTAAAGTGGATGATACGATCCTTTCCACAAGAAAGACTGCGGCAATTTCTTACGTTCACGTTCTCATTCAGAACTGCACCATTTCAGATGAAACTCATCAGTCTCGAAACTAGATTCGACCCCCAGTTCTTTCTTACAAATTGATGATTATTCCAAGGTTTGTTACCTCATCCCACAAAAGTGAGGAGATTCAATTATGAAATTTGAAGATGTATATTTTAATTATACCATAGCTCTGATTTAGATTAACAGTTTTGACGTTTTTGATCGAAATATCTCGTCTTTAAAAGGTCATATATAAATTTAGTTGGGGAACACTTTTAAATTTTGAAAACCGTAACAAAGAGCAATAGGGTAAAAATCGGCTCAAAAATCTTGTTTGGTCTAATCCGGTTTATATAACTAAGACGATCATCTGTAGTGATGGTCCGAAATTTCGGTTTCGGTTTTGGTTATGCCTACCGAACCCGAGAGCAGAAAAATGCACGGAAAAAAAAGATATTTTTTGGTCCAAAAACCTCTAAAATCGAAGTTTTCCGATTTTTCAAAATTTGCGACCACCCAACATCGAACACATGAGCAATCTAATTTTTTTAAGGTATATTTTGTATTTATATAATTTTGACGTCAGGTGTTTTCGGTTTCGGTTTCGGTTATGAATCCTTTCAATCCATCACTAATCATCTTTATTACCTAAAAGAAGACGTAAATTTTTTGTTGAAAGCTTGTTGAGGTGAGAAAGCTTCTTAATCCATGAATATGTAAGCGATTCGAACCCAAAATGTCTTTATACTTTTAAATTGAGCTCAAGACTCGACTTAGTTTAACCCAATTATGATTCAGGCGTAAGTTCAATATATTGTTTGAAGCATCTAAATAAATCCTTTCGCTCTTGCAAATTTAAGGGTACATGACAAAATCTTCCTCGTCATAATCCTCTAAATTATTGGATCTAATTTTAGGACCTTTTCTACAATCATCGTCGTCGTCGTCGTCACTGTGGATCTCAATTCGAATATTTGAATCCTGGGAATCTGGAAACCAAATATTCAGACAATAAGGCATTGAATTTTAGAATTTGCAAAAATGGATACAACTTGTAAAAATGGAAATTATTTGAAGAATATTTTTGTATAGTGAAGTCAGTTAACATCTTACCTGACAAGCAACACATTTTTTGAAAAGCTAGAATGGAACCGCTTCCAAAAATGATTCCTAAGATCATCATAACTCCACCAAAACTTCCAAATTGAGCAGGGTTGAAGCAAAATGACCACATAACACACACGTCAGCTAGAAAAATTTGGTCTTTGAAAATTTTTTGTTGAACAAATCGTTTTTTGACGTCGATACTTTACGTAATAGAAGTAAAAAGTAGAAGTAGAATACGCCTTTCAATTTTAAGCCCTACCGAGTGAGTTCTAAAGGGAAAAAGTACACCTTCTCAAGGAACATTAAATTTCTTGAAGTGGGAGGCTTTATATGATGATAATGAAATCCAACTACATTAACTCATTTATCATTTTTTTGTACCTGGCTTCTAGTTTTTTTCTTTAATCTACCTGGGTAGATTACGTATTTCAATATTCAGCTCAATCGGATGTTTGAGTAAAAATTTATGTTGTCTCAAAGCTATATACTGATGAGAGCATATAATGACCGCACTGACCCTTTTGTGGTAAAATCACAGATCATATAATGGCTAGATGTCGCACTTGGCCCTTGCCCTCGGCGAGAGAAAAATGACAACTTTTGGCTCAGCTACGCTAGCTGCGAAACTCAGGGCGACCGGGTGCTTAGAAGGAACGACGTTCGATCACATGGAGAACAAAGTACGTACAATAGGTTGAATTTGCCCAGGATTTGGCCACCCTGGCAAGTTTTTGAAAAGCTCGAAATTCCCACCATTTTAGGGTGTAGTGTTATATACCAGCTGATGAAGCAAAGTTGTCCACCTTTTTCTCTCACGATGCGAGTTCTAGACAATATTTGATCTCTTGGTAAAACAGTTACCAAAAGAGGCTAATACAGTCATTTTGTTTAGGATTTGCACTGAGTTTCAAGAATGCGCATTTTTTAACATTCTGTTTGAATTCAAACTTTTGAGTGCCCCTGAAACGATATTCAAAGGTCTCCCAACATCCTAGAATGTCGACGATAGATAAGACCAGAGCACTATAATAACAGAGTACGGCCATAAAGTGCGCCTTCTAGTGGATTTCTTGGGCAACAGCTCTTAGTTCCCATGATACACATATTTTTGAAGATCGCAATGGTCAACCCTCAGTTTTGCACAAACTAAAGTGAAAAGGTAATTCAGGCATGATCTATGCCAAAATCATCAGAAAAACACATCAAGTTCTATTTGGAGTTCCACCATCAACATTTTAGGCACTTTAGTTTGTCCAAAACTGATGGTTGACCATTGTGATCTTCAAAAATATGTGAATCATGGGAACTAAGAGCTGTTGCCTCATGAAATCCACTAGATGGCGCACTTTATGGCCGTACTCTGTTATTCTAGTGCTCTAGATAAGCCAATGTTATAGATTACATGATGCCTCCTTGGCTTTAACCAACTCCTGTTTCAAATTGCCTATCATTTGTTGAGCCTCCATGAGTTCGGTGAGAGCAATCTTGATATCCTTGCACTCAAAGGGTTCAGCATTGCTTGAGAACTCCCAAAGAACCTTCGTGTAGAGTTCAAACTTTGCGTGTTCTTCAAACGATTTTTCGTCATGAAAGGAATCTATGAACACCGATGAAATATCCAGGTCAGACTAGAAAGAAGTTTAGAAGCATTTAAAACAGACTATGGGTATTGCGAGGATCAGGGAATTGCATACCGGAATGTCAAAGAGAGAATGAAATTTGTTATTCCATTCCCTGGTCCAACTTTCTTCAGTCTCTTGGCGAGATTGTCGATTGGAAATGGACCGCTCATCATACGACCAACGGGTTACTTCCAAGATCACGTTGTTCCAAAAGGCTGTTCCAAACATCTTTTCGAACAAGCGAATCATGCTTTTTAAGCTAGAAAGAGGAATTTATCGAAGTTTGAAAATCAGCCACTAGATGGAGGCAAAAGTCTCGTGATTTTAGAGCTCTCTTCATCTTAAATTTGTTGCCAAAATGCGGCTTCGATCTGAGGATTGATTTATCTTCATATTTTGAGTTCATCTGAAGTTTAGCTACGAAATTATTGTTTGCAATATTGTTGATAAACTAGGACGAAATATTTCGTTTTTCTTTAGAACTAATTGTGTACTTAATATTCAATTTGGTGATTGAAGGAAAAAAAAATATTATCAAGTAGCCAATTAAATCATCATTGGAGCCCGGAAAAGTATTTGGTAAAAAAAGGTTTTTAAAAATATTTCTTTTCAAAAATATAAATTACGTTACAGACATAGTTATTTTGAATTCCACAGGGTCATTTCTTGACACATTTGTTTGTTGTAACAAGAATGCAATTGCGAATTTATATTTAATTTCAAAAAAGCCTTTTTGAATTTTTTGTGGTCGTCCATCACTCCTGCACAAACTCTTAAACATGAACCAGTGGACTTGATGGAATTGGAGGTTATTCACGAATATATTTTTGCAATACGTATATATTTGGCCAAAAAATCAGATACAGTCAACTTCGGATATAAGGGACCCGGCGGAACCACCGAAATTCGGCCCTTATATCCGACTGTCCCTTATATCCGACCGAAATTGCATGGAAATCGATCATCCGGACCTTCCAAAACAGTCCCTTATAAGCGAAAATCCCTTATATCCGGGTCCCTTATATCCGAAGTTGACTGTATTTCAAAAAGTCAATTGAATAGAAGTTATTTTAATAACAGGATCTTTCCCTAAAACATATTTTTTCTTGCTGTGTTTGATTTAGTGGAAGTTTAATTTTGGTCCTTTATTCTTTTGTTTTTGTTACCTGGCGGTCATTCGAGGAGATTCTCCATTAAAAGCGATCACGAATGCGTGAACGAACTTTATATCATTCTTGAGCACATCAACAAGTTCGTCAATGACGATTCTTTCATTAGCGATTTCATCACCAAATCCAGGGGTATCAACAATCGACACCGATACATCTGCAAAATGATGATTTGTCAAGCTATCAGATTTATTCAACAAACATGTACAAAAACGCTTACACATGGCTGCAAGGTTTCTAAAATATTTTTGTCCTTTGTGACAAAAACACTCCTGACAAAAGTCAAAAATCATGGATGTGCTTCATGTAAAACCAATACAGTCGAATCTAGATATAAGCAATCTCAGGACAAGCAATTTTCGCGATATAAGCAACTTTTCCGTGCTGACAAAAATTTTACTTCATAAGAATTCTCGATATAAGAAATTTTCCATTTTTCCATAATCTCGATGCAAGAAAGAAACATTCTAAAAGTTTTGGCATACTTCTCTTGCTTTTACTGGTCACAGCACAAAACGACAAAAAACAGCAACGAAGCATTTCCAAAAGGATCGATGCAATGCTTCCATATCTTGCGCTTTTGCGCAAATTTTGCTCTTTTTGGGGTCCCCTTTGCGCACTTTTTTGGGCTCTCGCGCCTTGCACTTTTTTGACAAAAAACTTGCACTCTTCAAGTTCGAGCCAAAAGAACAAAACAGTACATTTTGAACCCTAAAATCACTAAAAATTGTCCAAAATGCCACTCAACAAAAACTAATTTAAAGATATTAAATTTAAAAATATAATTTAGCGGCAATTATACAAAATGATATAAGCATAAATTAGTTTTACCAACAAAGGCGCAATCCTCGAGAGTGAAACAAATTTCTGTGGCTACCAAAGCAAAAACCTAATTCAAAATAAGCAACCCAAGGAAGTGTCTTGTCAACCCAAGAAAGTATTTCAAATTTGAGGTTTTTTAGGGTCAAACTGAGAATAGAAGATTTGCAGTTGATATATTCCAACATACTAGCAAAATAACTTCATCAGTATGATAGGCTCAATTTTTTAAAACGTTGTGTGTCCCTGTTTAAGTTCGATAATCTACCAATCATGATGTCAAAATTGCAATTTTTTTTTCTTTTCTTCTGTCAAACAGAGATTGAAACAAATGCTTAAGCTTTGTAATGGTGCGATGGAAACGAAATGCGTGCACTTGTAATGCCAATTTGTGTGTTTTAATAACTATTTTTAAAAGCTAATTTTTTTAGTTATTGTCAGATTTATTAGTAAAATTAGGCTTGTAAGGTTATATAAAGGTGATGTAAACTTCTCTAGTAGTTTCCAGTATCTTTTTATCGTTTCTTGAGCCAATGTTCTTGAGTCTCAATATAAGAAAAATCTAAATATAAGCAACATTTTGCCGCTGACAGAAAAGTTTTTAAAAACGAGATTCGACTGTAATTTTAGAGCTGAAAAAGGGTCGATTCTACGTAAAATGTTACTGCTTTAAATTTAAGTCATGTGTGGTTTTCGGAAATCTTGCTCTCTATTTCTATTCAATCTTTGCGTTTTTTAAACATTTTGAAATGAATTTTTTTGTATTAGCTTTGGGTGTTAGTTACGAGAAACGTGTGTCAATTTTCAAAAAGTTATACTTGTACTTAGCCATGTTCCAATATCTGGACATGTTGAGGTGGTAATTGGATCAATCCCTGATCCAGCTGTAAAACAGCCTCGACGTTCAGGATCCTGGTAGTTTTTATCTCGACCTAGGAGAACATTCGCAAGGGTGGACTTTCCAACTCCTGTACTCGCCAAAATAACAATCCGAGGACTCGGAAATTGTCTCTCATTTGGAACTAAAATATTGAAACAAAAACAAAATGGAAATACCTTTGGTTAAACTCGAGATCTTACCTTGCAAGACAGTAGCACTCTCAATTTGAGTTAGATAGCCAAACAATGCATGAAAAAGTATTACAGTAGGAATTTTAGGTGGCATGATTTCAGTTGTTTGGGAGAATCAAGACATCGTTAAATCACAGATAAGGACAAAGCAACAGCAATCAATTGATAAGCAATTTGGTTATCGTAGTCAAAAAATTGGAGGCAAAGCAACGAGTTTCTAACTACATAAAGACGATGCATCTTCATGGAGTGATTGCTTTAGACGCTCCTATTATCAATGAAGCGTAGGCGTCAGCAGTTTGGGTAAATGGATATTTTCATGGTGATAATGGACAAAGCAAAATTCATTAGCTACAAGAACCTTCCTGATGCTGTGTTAAGACATTAATCTAAGAGTAAGGCCAAAACTTTTGCTGCACTTCCCGACCAGTGTTGCCATTTCTGACCTTTTTAATCAACCTAAAATTCCCAGTCATCTATTGAAGGACCATCAGTATCTTAAAAGTATCTCAACTTAGTCTGTTGAACTTTTGGTTATAAAAGAGTTAGTTAAAAGAGTAAATATGGCAGCCCTGTTCTCTGGGAATGGAACAAAGCTGCTCTTGCTCGTACATATGTCCAGAGTGAAACGAAGCGAGTCGCTCATTTCCGTTTCCGCCAAGAGTGAAAAACAAGGAGCCAGGGCCGTCAAAACTGACCCAAAATTCGCCCTGCTTTCCAAGTTTCGCCCCTAACTTGTTTTATCTTTGTGTAAAAATGAATAAGCCTTTGGAGAACGGACTTGTTTACAGAAAAGCAGGTAAGGCAATAGTGTTGTTGAAAAGCATAAAGCGCTGGTTTTCAACCCTGAAGTAATGAAACAATTGAGTAACGCCCTAAACATGTTGGGGGACCATGGGAACGCGCTGCACCAAGACCCAAATGAGAGAAAATAGAAACAGAGATTAGAAACATTCATACTCATCCTCACTGTATGAAATAGATACCCTCCATTCCTTTCATTTGACATAACTCCTTTAAACCCACAATATAGATGGAGACTGTCAGAGACAAGAGTGGAGTGAGTCCCTATATTGATGGACGGAATAGAATGCGATGGAATGGATATTTTGGGTAGTGCTTTGGAGGCTAAATGCGGGCGTCGTGTGGCCCAGACATGCCGGATACAATCCATTTAGAAAAGAGAAAGAAAGCTCATTACGTGCATTAAGTCAACAATGATGGAATTAATCAATCGGACGGACAACAGCGAATGGAGATGTTCTCGATATCACCATGATCAAGATTGAGCATCCCTTTTAGCTAGCCCTTATACATATGTATTTGTTTCATGTGGATTCAGGGATTCACATCCATTGCAGAGATTTCAAGTGCGACGAGTATGGTTTGAAAACCCGTGTGGTGATAAAATCAAATGGTCCTCCCATTAAAGACCACCCGGAGTGGATGCGAGGGTGGTATAGCATTACAATCCATTAATCATGAACACGGGAGTTCTCTTGTCAAAATACAAGTGACCCTTGAGTTTACTTCAGCCTCATTGAACCACAAAAGCCATTCTGCCTCTCTAATCCCATTCAGAAAAGTCGAGCCGAGGTTTGTGTGTGTCATCAACTCTGATTTGGTAATGCCAATCTGGCCACTGCACCACGGACGGCACTCTCTCTTGATGGAATGAAACTGGGCACCCTGACTTGTTTTCTTTTTTGTCCCAATGAGCGCCTTTTGTTCCGCCGGTTAAATGGGACAATCAAGGGCGAGCATCCGACACGTGCCTTTCGGAAGGGAGAGAGACAGAGAGCGCCTTCAACGGCGGAGACAGAGTGAAACATGGTTTTTGCCGCCATTACTGGGCTCAACAACACAATCAATGGACAAAAACAGAGGATCACTAACCCGATACTGTTTTCATGGGCATTCCCTCTCTTTTGGGATAAGATCGAACACCAATTTGAATCATTTGGGAGCAAGGAACCCAAAGAGTTATTAGAAGAGACGTGAATCCTGTTTTTAACCTTCTTATCTTTTTTAAGCTTTAATTACAGAAGAGCCGTTAGTTATATTCGCTTGTTTGTTTACTGTGTGGACGTCTCAGGTGTCATAATAAGTATGCAATCTCTGGCAAATAAAGTAGGCCCTTTCAGCCCTAAACTGGCAAATAAACACCGTTCAAATGGCAAGCAAACTCGGAAAAGTCACTTTAGGAAATGGGTACAATTTTTGGTAGGGTTTGTGTATTTCAAATCGAAAATTTGTTCTCGTAATACATTTTTTTTTTCAAAAAATTGCAAACATAAACGAGAAAAATGGCAAATAGAACGAGAGTAAGCCTAAAAATAGATAACAATAGCAACTAGTTTATGACCCTATTTTTGTGCATGAAACTTTTTTGCCTGAAATCTCATCCTTAGTCATAACAATGGAAATAGAAGTCTTCCTTGCTGTCTTGTAAACTTCCTTGATTATATAGAAGACAAAGATTTGGATGGGTAAATGCGATTTAAAATTATTCAACAACATGGCGTTGTGTCAAACTCCATCTCCTTTTTCACCTCATCATGTGTGGATCGAATTGCAGCTCATGGACCAAGTTCTTCTATCCTCCTTCCAATCTGGCTTTGAGGCTCATCGAGTACCACTCCTCCTCCTACACTCTTTATCCCCTTGTGTGTTCCATGTTATTCACTACGAGTGTGAGAGCAATCTTGACTCTCTTGTCTACTTTTGACTCGCTCAGCCACTTGAGAGCGAGGAACACGTGGTACATCTCAATGTGAGACAGATAGACACGCGCTCGGGCAAACCATCGCATGGCAGGGAATCTCGGTTGGAAAGAGAGTGATACTGCACAAATAGACTCAGCCATGACAAATGCGATCCATCGTGGACAAAAGCGGACTTTATTGCGATTATCATTGAGAAGTCATTAGGAGAAAAAGATGTTGTGGAGGAAACTCAGGTTTATTCGTAATACTGATAACAATGCTTTGAAATGATGACGGAATAAGAATAGCAAGTTATGATCACAGGCGTGAATAGTGAAAGAAAGACAAACACCAAATTATGTAAGCTAGGATACTGTTAGTTTGTGTCAATTGTGTATAATGGAATAGGTTTTCGAGTAGGAACTGCTTCATTGCTTGGGACTAGTGCTTTGTGGGTGAGGCGACAGCTTGGGCTTCAACTCGGTGCTGGCCTCATGGGAATCGTGGTCTTTGGCATCTTGTTGTTTCTGGTGAACACTCTGAGCCAAGTGGAACAGGGCTGCTGAATGTTCTTGAGCCTTCCTTCGAAGTTCAGCCACACTAGACGAGAAAAGGTCAGAGGATGCGTTCATATTGGCAGCACTGTCGGCTCCAATCAAACCAGGGTTGCCAAGTCCGTTCATCACTTGCACGGCAGGCAATGGGTCCATGGGAAAAAGATTGTCCGGAGTTGGGAGACCATTCTGTGAGGTGGGCGAAGAACCCATTTTGTCCTTGGAAGGAGAGGTTGGGCTGGACAGAGATGCAGGACAGCAGGGGCATGGCATTCCGGAGAGCCCCTTCACGTTTTGAAACCAGCAATGAGGCAAGTGTCTGGAGGATGGACCATTGTTTCGTACCGACAAGGAATCAGCCGTTGCACAGGGAATGGAACCTAGGCTGGTAGAAGGGCTAGTGGTCATCAAGTATGGGAAGAGGGATGCTGCGGCTGCAGCGCTGGACACAGTTGTGCCCAAATGCCCGTGAAACCGTGGAAAGTCCAAGCTTGGTCTGAAAGATTCTTAAAAGTTGTAGCTTTTGCTGGCTCTGAAAATGTCAAGCCAAGGGAAGATACCTGAAAGAGCTGGAGCTAAGGTTTGCCAAAATACTGCTTGCGCTTAGACCAGATCCAGGCGAACCCACATCCGTCAAGTTATTAGGTAACGGCAAACCTGACGACATCGAAGACAACATGGATGACGAGGGTACATTAGGTCGCATTAACGCTGCCATTGAAAACAGACTTGACGCAAGGGATCCCTTCTCCTTGCCCAGACTTGTGGTATGCCCTGGAACGTCACCCAACGGGCTCTCCGCCGTTCTGAAAGTTTCCAATGAGCTTCAATTATGATTCTCCTTGATCCCTCTGAATCCAACACTCACCCTTCCACATCGATTTTGCCTCCCTCCTCATCCCCTGAGAAGTTACCCTCCCCTTCCAACGAGTTTCCATCCTCGCCCACCCTCTTGGTCTTCTGTTTCTCTTTCAGTCTCTCCGTTTTCCGCCATTTGGCACGCCGGTTTTGGAACCAAACCTTAAACGAAGAAATGTAAATGAAACGTTTTAAGCTGCCCAAAACGTGGGTTTGATTAGGTCATCCATGTCAATGAGGGCCAGCAGATGTTCCTCTCGTCTCATCCCCTCCTCAGATAACTCGAAAATGAATGGATGAATGTGTGATGTGTGTGCCAAACCCAATTGATTGAGTCCTAATTTGATTTCCGAAGCTCTATGTCTTCACGATGCCAAAATCATTCATTACGGATGGATATAGTACCAGCTAAGCCTCTTCAGGACAGACACACCTTGGCCCTCTGAGACACGCCCAGTTCCGATTCAAGTACATAGTACAACTCGTGGAATCCCTCTTCAAGTGGGGTGATTAGATATTCATGCGATTGAGGGATTAACACCCTTGAACAAATGTTGCGACAAGGAATTAGCCAATTTGCCGTTAACGACACCAACTGTCTCCTTAGCTTCAGACAGGATGGCACAAGTTGTATTGGGGGAAGATTGCAACTTCAATGCCAATTTTAAGGAAGGAATACTTCCTCCCAATAACTGATACTAATGAGAATTTCGTGAGTTCTCTCTGATACTGTAATGGCTTCATGAAGATGAATCGACTTCAATAGCAATATCAACAACGAGGGTGTATCTATCGGTCATTTCTCTTCATTGGCCTTTTGGACCCACTTATCGAATGAAACAGACATTTATGAGCTCAGGAAAGCATGGGGCAAAAAATAACCGGGGAAGTAAGATTAGATTCCTCACTGAGACAAGTAGGGATATTATATTTCACAGATATCTCTTGGAAGGTGAGTAATATCACAATACAGTTGTATACATTAGCTGCAAGGTCGTCTTTTTTTTTCACTGCCAAATGGCTGTTGTGGCTCCACTAGTTTTCTTTGGTCTTTGATTCAGAGTTAGACCCTCACATTTTAGAGCTCCAAATCCAAAAATGAAATCATTAAGTTATTTTATGGCTGTTAATCCATTCGAAGCAAAATTTCTAAAAAAATGAAGCGTTGCGATTTGGTCAACTTTCCAGATTTAGTTGGATTTACTGATTAATTTGATTAATTAGACCCTGAATAATTGAACAATATTTGAAATAACAAACCGTGGAAAATGATTTTCCTCTGGAACGAAAATATCTCTTAAATCTGTCAAAAAGTGCATTTTCATTAATGTTCCGTTTGACATTTGCCAATATATTAGTTTTTTTGCACCAAGCTTAAAAAATATAATTAGTTTTCCCAAGAGAGATGAAATATAAAAAATCAAAGAAGGTCGTGAATCTTGACTATCAGTTTACTTGAAAATTTCCATGGTTCACAGTTTCCTGAAATAAAGTCTAAAATACTAAGTGTGACGTCAATTAATGTACATTCCAGCCTGTAGCTACAACAGAATGGAGTCTATAGTGATATTGCAGTACTAAAAGAGCCCGTTTCCCATCTTTTTTTTCAATTGCAAAATTAACAAAAAGTTCAACTCCTCGTCACTTATTGACAATGATAACGACTACAAGCCAGGGCGACGGCGAAAAAGGCGTCGCCAGCAGACATTTGATTGCAGGGCTCTCTAGCTCTCTTTTTTGAAGCCCGAATTATTGAGAGGACTCCCGAGTGAGTTGACAAGTGGCGAGCGAGAGCAAAGAGCGGAACATTGACGGTGATTGGAGCTCATTGGAGGAGCTCTGATTTGGAGGGAAAGCCCTGCCTGCTTCCTTGCTTGCCGATTACTTTGTGAGACAGGGCTTTCTCAAATATGATAACTGATATCGTGGGACGAAATTGGCAAACAAGAACAAGGTCTACTTTAGTTTTGAATGCCCCCTCTAGTAACTAATAGTATAATTGAATCATTTGCGTAAATGGATCATCATGACACTTGATACATTCCTGAATGGATCCAAGTCCCCGAGGACCCTTTCAGGGTTGCCATGGATTAAATCCCCTTTCCTTTGTCTAGCCTTTTGGGTTGAAAAATGGGCTCGATTGTGGGGGCCCTGTTTCGAGGACACCACATCTAGGGTGGAAATGGTGAATTAATCTAATAATGATAGCGAATGTGAACGAGGCGAGGACATCCGTGATGAACTATAACTCAATTAAGCCATAATGGCGACACTTTCGGGAGCGTTATCAAGCATCTTGTTAATGGTAACTAGTAATGAAATAACTATATCTAAAGTAGGTGTGAGTGTACCTACCTGTACTCTAGCCTCTGTTAGACCGATCTTCATGGCGAGATCCTCTCGAGTGAATACATCGGGGTAATGAGTGGCCGCAAAGGCCTTTTCGAGCTCCTCTAATTGTTGAAGGGTGAAAGTGGTTCGATTGCGCCGTTGCTTCCGACGAAGAAAGGCGTCATCATGAATGTCCGTATGGTAGGTCATGGCCGGGTCTGCAAGCAAATGAGGCCAATTAATGAAAATCATGAATCAACGGTAGTCAAAGCAAGATATACATAGATATTTACTGGATTTGGGAAAAACCTATTGAATTTGAGAGTCCTTGTGCCGCCACCAAAAAATGCATTCACTACAGAACGTTATATTAGTTATGTATGACTCTCGAAAACGCAAGAATGATGTTACTTTCGGACAACATTCTCAATTTAGCACTGTGTGCACATATTCTAAAATTAATCCAGGGTTGAAAAGTCCTTGATTCATCCTAGGACAAGTTTGAAACAAGGATGAAGCCATATTTTTTAGTTAATAGTATTGGTTTTGTCCCGTCGTGATTGATCAGGTAAAATTGAGTATGGGGAAAATTGCAAATACGTGGATTGTTTAAGATTTAAAGGGTCCTGTCGGCTTAGTAAGGGTTTCAAACAGTTTTATTGTCTGCTATTAAGGTCAAAAAAGCGACATAATTCGATCAAATTGTTAGTTTTGATTTTTAATCTGGGTTCAGAATGAAACAAATCCGTGAGACTTTTATGGATTTTTTGGAACTTCTCATATAGACACTACGTTGTGAAATATGAATATAAATATACTATCTTCGATTTTACCTTGGCGCAAAAACATGTTTCTAAGAAGGCCTAACCGTTACCAATAACTCGGTCCTTCTACTTAGTAGTTAGTTGGTACTTGAAGTAAGATTTTCCACCTGGACCCACTTAGGAGCAATGTCGCCACAGAATTTGAGAAAAAAGGAAAGCAGAGGAATACTGTATCATTTTTAGATTGTATTTTCAACATTTTCTGAAAATCAACATACATTTTCTTGCACTTCCTATTTCTGCTACAATTGTTTGGAGACACTACTTCAAAGTGGGACCGTAAGATTTCATGCTTGTACTCTTTTAATTATAAAATTCTCGTTGCAAAGGTCATTTTCTCAACTTGTGTTTGGTAAAAAAAATCCCTCTAAACTTATTTTACTTACAAGGTTGTGTAGGACTGAAAGGTAGTTCCAAGGATGGCAGACGGGTGGCGCCACCGGCAAACGTCAAGGGATTGTGGTAGTAAAACATGTTTCTGAAATTGGAGATTAAATTGTTTAGAAGACTTCTTCAGGATCAATTTGAAAAAGCTTCAGAATCAATCAAAGGATTCAAAGTGCATCGAAGAGATGTTTGATTCGGTTGAAAGGTTTCTGGAAGACTTGTTTTGAAGTTTCTGGATGGAATGAAAGCTCTTCGATCTGCTTGATTGACTTGCATATCTTTCCCATTAGGTCATCAAAACGAATATTTGAGCATATTGGCAACTCTATTGATCCCACAGGGGAATTGAATAGTCGAGCCATTCCCCAATCATCATCTCAATGTTCTTCACTATCATGATGAAGGGTTTTCAAGGAGTTCAGAGCACGAAATGCTCAGAGTACACAAGAAATCAGCGACGAAACATCAAAAAGATCCAAAAGATCTTTGAGGGCCAAATTCAATTTATGGAGAAAATTTTCTGGCTTGGCAAAAATTAGGTTAGCCCCTTGCAGAAGAGCTCTTTGGGTGGGTTAACTCCCAAAAAAGAGATGCTACTGCAATATGATCATAGACTTCAAGATCATAAAACAAACTGATGATACTAAAGAAATCTTTGACCAATTCGTCCTTTTCAATTGAGTTTGACAATCACTAGATCCCATGAGCACACCATGACAATGTCCATTGTCAGTTTTGGCCAGATTTTAAGTCTGTGGACTAGGTTCACGTCGAGAAAGCGTGTAAGACAGGCTTTAGATGAGGACTAGTGCCCCAAGTTCAAAGGTTTTTCTAGCCTTTCGACCCACATTGAATGAAGAGAGACAGAAAAGAGGAGGAAAGTTTTCCACTTAGTCTCGAGTTTTTTTAAGGTTGAGAGGCCACTTTGATTCCTTCTGTCGTTGAGCAGATAGAATCATGGCATCTTTGATAAGTTTGATGATGCCGGGTTGGTTTAAAGGTACATACCGGGTGTTTTATAAGAAATGTCCGTAACTCGGAAATGGTTGATCTCACCCAAAATGTATGAAGCTTAAAAGATATAGCAGATAACAATTCTTAAGAGACAAATGGCTTTATTCCCTTCATGTCGCCTTATTTTCGATTGTAGCCAAATTTCAAAGGGGAGAGAAAAAAGTCGGAGTCACGAACGCTTTGTTTTCAAAAATGATCCTTCACGGGAAAAATCGTCGTCGCTTGAATATTGAACTTGGGGAAAATTGCTTTTTCTGCAGCGTTAAGCCAAGTGTTTGTTTGACCAATCATACCCACTGAAAGTGAATTTCATACATGGTTTCAGATACGAGTTAAAGGCTACATAATTAGGTGTTCAGTTTCTTTTGAAACACCCGGTAACTATGGTGATTGGTCTCTTTTAAAAAAGCAAAACTTTTCTCGGACAGAAGCATGGGAATCATGAAGTTTGAGAAAGTAATTCTTCTTTAAAAGGGTTAATGTGTCCAAAAGTATTAAGAAAATAGAACTTTTGAGTTCTTGCAATTTGCCGGAAACCAAGGGTCAATTTAACTGAATAAATATGTCAAAGAAGATTCATTGAAATTAGAGAGGAGTCTCTAAAGTCTCAATCTGGGAAATTGAGTGCTTATAACGAAGTCATAAGACTCCTGACACGTATACAGGGTTGGGTGTTTTTCTCGTTCTGAATTTCAATGATAAAATAAATGGTCTGTTTTTGACAACTTTTTTGACAGCCATCGCCACTGTCTTTAAAATTGGTTGTCATTTTCTTGGTTATATTAAATCAGACTTTTAAAAAATCAAATCTCGACTGCACTAGAGTTTTATTGAAGATTTAAAAAAGTATGATTTTTACCGAAGTGCTTGCAAAGCCTCAAGAAGTTTCCAGAGTGCTCAACGTCATTTCTAGCATAGCAAAATTCGTGCAAGTAAATTGATCCTAACCTTTGACGATCTCTCATAAATCATGGTCAGAAAAGACTTATCACATAAGCTCTTTTGCGATCCATAATTCTACACATCATAACGCCCACTCCTGTAGAAAAAGTTTTCAAAGACCAGTTAAGAATGAAAATAATAAATATTTCTCAACATGTTACTTTTCATTTGATTGAAACTAGTTAGGTTACTGACGATGGAATAGCTCTAAAAACTTTTGCTGCAATTTTCTCAGTACAAATAGAAGCGCATTTTTTCGGCTGAAATTAGCGCATCTTTTTCTTCTTCATCCCAAAATGGAACAAGAAGTGGCTCCACTTATTTAATATGCACATGGGGAAGAAATGTGGTCACCAAATACTATTCTGAGATCATTCAACTACCATCAATTGCCTTTATCACTAAACAGTGTAAGTGAAGTCATTCCAAAAGCATGGCACCTATATTAAACTAAAAATGCTGCTTTTAAAGCCAGCTAAAATAAAGAAAAGCACCAAAATGTACACCTCAGTCAGAAATTTTCAGTCCCATGTGCTTGCTTAGGATAGGAGAAATCAATTGGTCCCCTCAAAGACGGTCGAGATCCTCAAAAAATGCGCCAAAGAGACTGCTAATCGGTTTACCGGCTAACTTTTTACTACCTCTTTTTTAAGCAGGCAATCAATTTCTGCTCAAATTACTCCCCAAATGAGTGATGTCCTAATCGGATTTAGAAACTTTAGCTCAAAGCGAAAGTGTCTTACCCTCGTTTTCACCACACTGGCATTCCTAAAATAGAAGAGAAGAGCAGGGATCAGCACAACGTTGCCTGTGGAACACGAACCACACACTAGTTCCACAAACCCATTTCATCTTGGGGACCATGTCGACGCCTTTCGAGGGTCCTTTCTCTCCCGGGAAATTTCCCGCCACTCTCGAGAGAACCTGTCTTGTAGACACTGTGGCGTCACCAATCGTCGACGCCAGGAGAGATTAAACGCGGATTTGTGGCGGCAAAAAAGGGAGAGACTGCTGAGTTTGGCTTTTCCCGCCAAGCGCCGCTCTAGGGTCCAGAAGTTTGTGAATGTGTTGATTGACAGGATTGAGATCTTGGCGTGACTTGATTACGTAAAATAAGAAACAAGTGTTTTTTGTTGACCTGGGAAAGAAAGACGATGCTCTTTTGAGCTTTAGAAACAAGATGCATAAGGTTCGGATGTTAATAGCCCTAATTCAAATGGCTGTAAACTCATAGACATGCTTGAGTATAGTCTCAGTACATCAGCTGTAAATCGTTCAAAAGGCAACTTATGTACCAAAACAGCACTTGAGCATGGCTTTTCTAAAATTTGGTGCCCTCGAGCTATTTGAATTAGTGCAGTCAAAATCTGACCTGCAATTTGTAAACATCAGACCTGTGTCAATTACTTCTAAAACGTAATCAATTACAATTACTTTGGTCTCAAAAGCAATTGAATACAATTACAATTACTTTATTTTCAAATGTAATTAATTACAATTGCAATTACTTTCCAAAGTAATTGAATTACATTTCAATTACATTATTATTTGAAACCAAGCTTGAACTCCTTTCTTTTCATGCGCAAAATGTGCAAAGAGCATCACAAACTCGTGATATTTTTGTGAATCTGATACAAAATAAATTTTATACCGAAAAATATTCGGTGGACAGTGGAAATCTGCGAAATTTCTATTCCCAGAACTTCTTATGTAGGCGCAAATGTAATTTGTAATTGAAAAATGTCAATTACATGGGCGCAAATGCAATTAATTTACAATTAGTTTGAAATCAAATGGAATTAATTACTATTACAATTACTTGGAAATGTAATTGCAAGTACGTAATTGTAATTTGAAATACAATTACATCACATGTCTGGTAAACATAAATCTAAGACAACAAATCATTTTGAATTTTTAGCAATCGAGCTTTACTAAATGCTACATTTAGGAGAAAGATTTTCAGAACCTACGAGGGCTTTGAAAAGTAATACAAAAAGCAAGGGATCGAATACAGCTTTTTTTGGGGGAAGCTGTCTTTTGCATTCGATCCGTCATTTTAAAAAGTGCAGTCGTTTAAGGGCTAAAAATTTCTTCGATTCGTCATTTATCGTACAATGAATGGCTGCTCTGCTGAACCTCCATGAGGTCGATTCGAACGTCACTGTATAACTTCCTATGTGCTAGTAGGGTGCAATTCTTAATTTTCAAAATGTTCTTCTTTGTGAACCAGAAAAACATGGTCTAAAAAGGTCAAACTTGTGAAATTTGAGATATATGCACCTATTGACTCTTGTCGGAAAAAGAAATTGAATTAATGGAATTCTACTTCCCCAAGAATATGACACCGAATCTCTTGGAAAACGTCATAAAAGTATGGGTTATCCTTGGCTTAGGTTTGTTAGCGGATTTTCTTAGTTTAATATTCTAAAATGATTTTAAAAACTTAAGCGTGGTAAACTCAAGCAATTTTGTTTACCCAATCGAAGTCCGAATTTCTCTAATAATACTTAATTGCGACTCTTGGTCATGTCATGGCGTATAAAAGGATATTATAAAGTCATGCATATAGTAATGAAGATTTAATAGGTCTAATAGCCTACCATACTTGAAACGAAGTGAAAGATGAGGTAAAGGACTTTTAATAATGCACATGATGCTTTGATTCAATGACACAAAAGGATTCTTTTGTTTCCGATCATTAGAAGTATGACTAGAGCAGACATTGAATCAAAATTGATGTTGCTTTTTTGGATAAAAACCTCTGTAAAAACAATATATCTTATCTTAATTATATTCAGCAGCAAGTTTCTTTCATTCAGATCCCAAGAGGACAATTTTAGTAAAGCCCTTTTTTAGCCCAAAAGATCGGTTTGATTTTGATAAAAAACAATTGATTCCATGAAATGAAAATATGGAGGCTTTTTCTTCAATTTTTTCTACAATTGCTCCTCTCCAGAATTTTAGAACAAAAGCCAGTATTTCTTCATATGCTGATGACACAAAATTAGTTTGTGGAAGGAATGGGCAGGACTCGAAATGTTTAGTTGAGGACTTGGAGAGGGTCTACTCTTGGGTTGGCGAGAGTAATATGGCATTGAACGGGATGAAATTCCGCACAATGACGTATGGGGCGTCAAAATTAGATGTTCCTCTCAAAGACAATGGAGGTTGTGATATTGAGCAGGTGTCGTCCATGAGAGATTTGGGAGTTATCGTCCAAGATGATGGAAAGTTTGATGAGCATATCCAGTTGAAAGTGGGGAAGGCATTTCAAACGTGCGGCTGGATCTATCGCACTTTCAAGTCCAGAGATAGTATTACGATGCTAACTCTGTACAAGTCGATTGTTCAGCCGCATCTTGAATATGCCTCACCCATTTGGGCTCCACTGAGTTCAGCAGGTTTGCAAAAGGTCGAGCAGGTCCAAAGATGTTTTACTAGGAACATCACAGGAATGAGAGAGCTCTCATATTGGGAGAGGCTCCAGAAGTTAGGGTTGTACAGTACTCAGAGAAGGTATGAAAGGTATCTGATACTGTATGTTTTCAAGAGCATTCATGGGCTCTGTCCTAACCCAGGATTTGAGATCAGTTGTAGCGATCGTAGAGGTTTTACGTGCGCTCTGAGAGCACCTCCAAATCCTAAGGAATCAAGGCTAATTCGAACAATGAAGTCCTCCTTTCTTCTTTATCGGGCTCCTTCATTGTTCAATTTGTTGCCTATTTGCCTTCGTCGGGAATATGTAGGAGCTGATCCTCTAACAGCATTTAAGGCAGGATTGGACAAATTCTTAAATACTATTCCTGACCAACCCACTATACAAGGGTTGTATAGATCTGCCAACAGTAACTCATTGGTAGATCAAATTTCATATAAACATTAATTATTGAAACTATATTAATGATTAACTCTCTTTACAGGGAATCCCATTCCTTGTAGCGGTATTGAAAAATCCGCCCCCCCCCAAAAAAAAAAAAAAATAATTTCATTTGCTGTTTTCCTTAGCACAAAGATACAGGAAATAGGTAGAATCTATTTTTTTTTGACTCGATTCGATTTCTTTCAAGAATTCCTGACACTTCCTTTGAGGCAAAGTAGACACTTAAACAAAGGAGAATGTCAAATCATGTAATGGTGTACTGTAGGCAGAATGATCACGTGCCCAAGATATCAATTGGAAACATGAAAAAGACTTTGTTTTGCCAGAATGAATCCATGTCCGTGTCCATGTCCGTGCCTAGGTCGGCCTAGGTCATCGGAATTCTTGGCACAAGATCCACAATCAGGCCTCGACGTCAGTCAGAACGATGACATCACTCGCTGTAGCTGTTCCCGTAACAAACTCGATCTAGTAGTGCTCTCACATTCAAACTCCCGAACTTTCAGGGACAAGAAGACGCTCAAAAGTTAGTGGCGTGTGTAATCAAGTGTAAATCAGACCTCTCAAAATGATGTGGTGTATTCGGTGATTCTTGATTGGATTTTCGCATATAATACTCTAAAGAACGAACAAAATGGGTCGAACGGATGGTTTAGTGGCGCCTCGAAATGCCAAAGAGTTTTCCAGGGATTGGGCAGAGAGAATCATGGTGGACTACAAAATGAAGAACGACACGCAGTTCCTCAAGACGCCTGGAGTGCTCAGAGTCCTGGATGTGATAGCCAAGGAGAACCCAAATCCAGGTTGGTTCGGTTTGGTTAAGAGTTTGAAGGTTTTTGTTCAATAGATTTGTCTTTTAGGGATGCTGAGCAATTCGTATTTGGTCCAAGTTTCGTACAAATTGGGCGAAAAAGGCTTTCATGTGGAGTCCTGGTTTGTCAAGGTAAAACAGAACTAATGTTACTTTTGAGGACTCTTTAGTAAATGAGTTCCTGGGATTGCAAAATGTGGAAAGTCAGACGAAAAGGATTATTATTATTTATTGTTTATTGAAGAACCACTCTAGGCACCAACAAATGATGAAGATAGAGTTTTGGTATTGATTTAAAAATATTCCCTTAGATTTACTAAGAAGAAAGGGTCCAGGAATTACAAGATCAAGTTCCTAGGTAATGCTCATTTTAGGGATTTTGGAGCGGCACATTTACAAAGCTGAATCAGTTTCACATCCAACAATCGCCGCCTGAAAGTGTTTAGGATTAGTGGGTAAATTTTGGATCTCTAGTTACGGAAATGCCTGAGGTTTTTAAAACGGACGCTTTCGGTTTAATGAGAGGAATTCGCTTTCAACTTGGAAGATTTTTTTCAAACAAATAGGGAAAATATACCTCATTTAACAAAAAGTGGAATTTTTGACAACTCGGGCAAGATTCTAGGTTGCTTTCGGCGGAGAAACAAATCAAAGGAAAATGAAATTTGAGTTTTGGTGATTCTAAGAAGGTAACACTTTTTCATGAAGACTAAAACTAATGGCTGAAATGGTTCTTAAACCGAAGAACTCATACTTCTTCCATTGACAGTTTCGCATTGAAAACAACAACACAGTTTTTGCGCTAACAAAAGTTTGAGGGGGTTCGACACGAAATAATGACAGAAGCGAGCAAAGTACTTATTTACAACTAATGTGAGAAAAAAGATGACATTTGACTAAAGCATCCTTCAAAAACTGGCACGGGTCCAGGAAAACTGACACGACCTCAACAAATAGTGAAAGAGGGATAAAGCGATAGATATTCATTCGTATTTACGCTACAAGGTCAGCCTTGAAGTTGGGTTGAGCTTTCCCATGATGCAAGAAGGGTTGAAAAGGAGACGACAATCCAATTGACCTTGTTGTTTCACGTGTTTACAGATTCCAAAGTCTCCGTCAACGGCTGCAATGGACTCGGTGGAAGCATTTATGTACAGTAAAATGTTCCCTTTAATGCAAGGGTTCATCAACGAGAACTATGGCGGTATCGATTTCAAACTTCCAGTTCCCAAAGGTATTTTGATTCGGTCCAGCCACTCGATTTTTATTCTAAATTGACACGACCGTATTTTCAGCTTACTTTTGTGCATTTGACGAGAATTTCGAGAAAGGGCGAAACATGTGCGTGATTGAGGATTTGCGCGGGAAGAATTTTAAGCCCCTGGAGTCCAAAGTGTGTGGGGTTGCCTACATGAGATCAACCATGAAGTGCCTGGCGCAATTTCATTCGGCTGCGGTAGCCTTGCAACATCATATTGGGGGTAGGGGCAACTTCTTATTGAACTACCCTTTAATTGTGGAGAAGGAATTGCCAAAGATGAAGCTCATCAAGGTAATGTTACAACTTTGAGGATGGACTTGTCTCTAAGATTCTAATGTAGGATTATCATTTTTTTCAGAGATTGTTTGAGCAACGGCTCATGGCGTACATCCTGTACTTGTTTCAAATTCATCCAGACCTTAAGCACCAACTAATGATGTTGGCCAAGTTTGAGAAACATTTGTTCAAGGTGTTCAAGGCCATTTACAAGGATCAGGCCTTGAGGAATTTACAGATTCTCATTCATGGTGACAGCAAGATGGACAATTTCCTCTTCAAGAAGGATACCTGGTCTGAAGAGGAACAGTATTCGGCCAGATTGATTGACTGGCAAGGTGTGTGCTTTGATATCTTGTCCAGTGATTTAGTGTGGACCTTGTATGGTTTCATGAAGAACTTGCCGGACAAGAACTCTCAAGTGGACTCCTTCTTGGACTATTCAGTGGCGTTCTATCATGAGGAATTGGTGAAGCATCTGCGGTGCTTTGGACTTCGTCCTGAGGAGGTCGGTCTGCCTGGGGATGATTATGACGCAGTGTGTCTCATTAAAAAGGGTTTTGTCCTGGAGTTCCTCAAGGTGGCCGTGCTCAATCCCATTATCTCCATTCGTAATCCAGACCTTCTCTTGGAGTGGTTTCAAGACAGGGACAACAAACCTGTCCCTTCACCAGAGCAACTTTTTAAAGGAGGTCAAAGCTACCTTAGTTTTGTTCACCTCCAATTCACCATTGCCACTGAGATAGGAGTCTTCCACGACTTGGCCCCATTGTGTTTCACTGCTCTGAAGGAATCCATGTTTGCCGGATTTGGACCAAAAACTGACTCTGATGATGAGGACGATGATCAAGAAGATGGAACAGGAGGAGGTGCAAGCACTAATGGCACCAATGGGTACTCTAGTGGGCACACGGGACAAAATGGGACTGGGACGTCACCAGAATCCTCAAATGGAACCTCTAAGTCAACGAACGGAGGTCAAGGAGTGGTAGACGAAGACAATTCCAAGCCTGGATACTATGCCTCAATGCCATTGGACTTGGCTCAAATTCGAATGCCTGCCAAGTTCAATAAGCGGGCAGCTGAGGATCCATTCAATTACAGGTACAAACGGAGGTTCTTTGGTAAGGAGCAAACCTCAAACGAGAGCTCCCAAAGGATTCAAGCAACTCGAATGTACCCAGTTCTCATCACTGAGCACAAGGTTCCTCCTCCAGAGAAGCTTGAGTTCTTTTTCAAAGTGGAAGTTCAAGCAGTCAAAGTGAAGACCATAAATCTCGAGAAGAAAAAGGTCAAAGTCTCGAGAAAGCCTAAAAATGGCAAGGGAGTTGACGTTATGACCCTTGTGAAAGAGGATCAGGCAGCAGAAGATGCGGACACAGACGAGGTGGCTGGGATTCCTATTCAAATCATGGGTGAAAGGGTGGGCAAGAGAATCGATAAACCCGTGAAAGTGCCCATAGCATTCCCAGACATTCTGGACGACGCATTTGAAGAGGAATCCGTGAATTTGGTAACAGAGACCGTGTCCCAGACCATCTATCTCGTCCCACCTCAGCAACTCCTAGCCATGGAGAATCAAAATGACATCGCCCTTCTTGCCAATCTGAAGGAGATCAATCAGGAGGAGCAACCAAATACTCCCAAAGAGAGAAAGATATCAAGTCTGGACTTTATCGGAGGAGTACCTCAGGCCTGTCAAGACTTGTTCCAGAACGAGGAAGAGCCGGATCTATCCCTGATGAGTATCACGGCAGATCCCAACTCCGAAGTTGGATCTGCAGGAGGTCCACGTAAACTCAGTGGCGTGGCTTACCCTGGTCATCCTTCGACCTTTTTCTCACGACAAACCACTCTAGAGGATGAAATGAGTATCACTTTGGATCATGAAGAGGATAATGACTGCGCAATCTTAACCAACAGTTTGTCCAATCAGCTGCATATCATTGAAGATTCTCACTCAACCACAACACAAAAGACAGATGAAATCTTGGATAACAGACCCTTGCTGAGCACCAATTTTCCAGACGTTCTGGATTCATCGGATGAAGAACAAGAGGTCGTTCATTCCACCATCTATATTAAGGCCAGTGGATGATATGATTCAGAGGTTATTTCGGAGAAATGCCAAGTCGTTACTCGGTCGGCAATTAATACCTCTCATGATTTTGGCATTATTGATATTAGAAAAGAAATAGTTACTGCTCAAATTATTGCATGGAGCAAAGTCAATTCAGTATAATTTCTTAAGTATATTGTAACATGAAACCCTAGAAAACCAAATAAAACACAAGACACGTTCTTTTTGTGGTGAAAGTACCCTTGCTGAGAGCAATCAATTTAGCCAAAATTTGAGACAAAAATAAAATGGTCCAAAATCCTACTGAGCTATGATCGTGAAGAAACTTTGAGTGTTTTTTGATCCAAGATATAAAGCAACACATGAGGAGAAAGTCGTTACTGACGTGTTTCGAGCTGGATTTTTAGCATAGTTTTTATATAAGAGAGTGACCAAAAGAAACGAACTTATTTAAAGAAACGAAATGATGAGAAAAGGCTGAAAAAGTAGGAAAATCCCGTTTATCCGATTTACCCCCTTTATTTCATGGAGGAAAATTCCGTTTATCCGAGGGGGGCTAAACGGGACACTTTTTGGATGGGAGAATCCCCCCGACCAACCCTGTCTGCATTGAAAACAATATTGGTTCCTATGTTGTTGTAGTAATGTATAGTTTTGCACGGTGTGTTGGGGGCCCATTCTTGGGTTTCCTTGGCGCCATTCGAGGCGGGGTATCCATTAGATTTGGGGGAGACCTAGAATCGAACATTGAACCCGAGCATAGCTCGGTAACGCGTTTTATCAACTGCTCTATTCCATTATCCCCTTTTTTCATTTTACATAAATAAACTAACGTATGAATGTCGATGCGCACACAACAGTTAACCAAAATACGTTCACTTATTTTTTCTAAAAAATCTAAGGTTTAAATTAAAATCGATTTCAACTTTGCGTGGTTTTCCCGCCTTTTTCCGTCACTGAACCAAAATCAGAGTCACTAATTTGATTATTTTATCATAAACAAAAGGGAACATGCCAATCGTTTTATCTTGAATCGAAGATACCGAAGCGATAACTTCTTTGCGATAACACGTAGTACTACAAATAATCAATTTGTTAGCATAAACCGTACAAAAAAGCCAAGTAAATGCAGCGACCCTGAGCGCTTAAACAACAACAAAGAAACTCATACCTCAATGGATAACTCAAGTGCGTGGTGCTAAATCTCATCATCGAAATGCCCGTGCTACTTTATCAAAAGGCCTTGAGCCTCGGATTTCTCACGCCCCACCTTTCCTACCACGCCCACCGAGGCCTTCAAACCCTCACCTCCCCTCTCCAATTTTCTACTACCCATTTCTTAAACTTTCCCCAAACAGAATTGCCCCCCAAACCTAAAAAGCCCATGACCCCTTATTTGGTGTACTTAAATGAACAGAGACAAACGTCTCAACCGGGCTTGAAGAACACGGATTTCACGAAAAAAGTGGCCGAGAAATGGCACACTTTGAATGAGGCCGAAAAATCGCGATTGGTCAAGGATTACAACCAACGCTTGGCCACTTATCAAAAAGAGATGGACCAATTCAATGAGCGATTGGCCAAAGATAATCTCTTGGATGAGTACAAGGCCACCATGGCCAAAGAACGAGCGGCCAAAAAGACCAAACGCGAGATTAAGAGCGCCCAAGCTAAGTTAAAACGGGCTCAGCCGGCCTTGGCCAAGCCTAAAAAGCCCTTGAGTGCTTATAACATCTTCACCACGGAGACCTATGAGTCCATGACTGGACCGGCCACTGATGCATTCAAAACCATCGCGAAAAGATGGAGAGAGATGCCTGAGAATGAGAAGGCCAAGTATCAGGCCAAAGCGGAGAAATTGGCCGAAGAATACAAAGCCGAGTTGGCCAAATGGGAGGCCAGCTATTTGGAGGAGTACAATGAGCTCAAGGACGACCTCAACATCAAGGAACTGAAACAAAAGATGAGGTCCTTGAAGGTCAAGGAGAAGTGAAGAGAGAATGTGACCTTGGGACTGAGAGACTGATGGATAAGAGATAATATATGTTTGAGTGTAAAAACATTTTCATTTTGGAAATACTGGAAAAGACCATACGAGAAAAGCCATCTTTGTTTTTTTGAAATTACTTGTCTAGGGTAAAGCGCCATGTTCATGTTAAAAAAACTTTTTTCACCTTTTTGGTTTCTATTATCAAAAACCCGATGGGTGAGGAAAATGAATTGTAACACAGATTTGGGTACACTTTTGTGAATGGTAAATTGAACCATTCAGGTAAAAAAGTTTTGCAATGTAGGTTTGTACGCAGTTTTCCCGATTTAATTGGGCATTCCGATTTCTTCAAGGCCATTTTTGTCTCTTACGTTTCCGCCAATGATTCCTGGGGCTGTTTTCATTCTGAGATATAGAATTAAGGTCGAGGCTTTGGTATTAGACAAAAGAGAACGTGCTAAAATGGCTCCTGCCAACTTTTAGTACTACAATAATTTATTGAAAACGCTGCTGAACAATGCTCACATAAAATATATATTTGTCGATATTATAATTGATGTTTTAGTGGGCTGTCAAGCACGACACTGAATATTCTGTCGAATTTTATTCATTCTGGCAATTTCAGAGAATTTTTCCTTGTACTAGATGGAAAGTGTATTCTCTAGAATCATAAGCATGTTTCTTTTGTGGATATCAAACTTCATTTTTTAAACTATCGAATGAAAATGTTTCAAGCATAAACTGAATTGAAGAAAGGTAAATTGTTTAGTTTTAGGAACATGTTGACCATTTTTATATTGTCTTACCATTACCACTTAGGAAAACCTTTTCAATTTCATAGAATGGTTTCAGTAATTTTGACAAAGCTGTCTTCCACGGCCCATTAGTGAAATAACAATCCATCAAGTGGTTCGTGAAATGCGAATGGTAAGGCTGTTATAGAGTCATCACGGAGCTGAGAAAAATCTTGTAAACGTTTATATTGAAATTGCAGAACACTTTGAGATATGTTTTACTGACGCAGGAATTCAAATGCAACAACTTTGATTTAAGTCGGGTCTAGCTAGATACGCCTCTTTGCGCTTAAACACCATTAAAATCACTTTTTTGAATACATTTCAAAGCTAACTTGGATATCTATTGCATATTATAGATTATAGATAGATCTGCTCGTAAATTAATTAATGTTACCTGGTCCAATGTTGACCTCAAAAAAGGGATAAAAGGGCTTCGAGTATATGAAAACCCAAATTACCAATGCAGAAATTATCGATATCTTAAAATATATTTAAAAAATCATTTTTGTATGTTTTGTCAGAACAGGTTAGAATGATACTAAGTAAATCAGACACATATTCTTGAAAAAAAATATGTGCCAATTATCTTGGTTATACGAAGTTGGGATTGAAAATCTAAGGAAATCTAGAGAAGTGTTATTGGATTTTGTGCAAATATGATATTTCTCGAAGGACCATGCTCAAAGTGGACCAAACGCGATTGATCAATTCTTGCAGAATTTCACGAAATTAGTATTGACAACTTATCTACATGCCCGTTCATGATTAAGAAGTATGTTTTTTTCAGTGTGCTTTTAAATAATAATCATTATTTTGACCCGTGTAAATGGTATCCTTCTCCATCAAACGCCTTTTTATTGTAACAAAGATCATTTTATATCTTAGGCTATTAGTTTTTTTTCATAAAATAATCGTCGTCATTCGACACTTTACAAACGCTGATGAATAATAAATAAATATACGTTGACAATGTTGTGGAAAAGCAATCAACTACCCATTATGAGAAAATCCAATTTGGTTTACTGCACTTTAGAAGACTACCTTTTGGGATATTTTGAGTGATTTGGAAAGAAGTTTTGAGGGAGTGACAAAAGAAAAATGGACGGACGAAAATAGGAGCCTTAAATTGGGTCGCGTTTCAGCATTTTGAGAACCCTGGATGGACAAATTGCGATTTGTAAAGGAACAGTCGAAATTTAAAGGGCCCGCCAGACGGAGAAAAGAAAACAGTCCAATTATTTCGCCGTTCATTTCTTTCCAAAAATTGCGTTTTCACGGATAAACATTATCATCATTAAACCGATTCAAGAACAAAGCGATTTTATTTTTCAAATTCCTTTACAATATTTGAAATGTGAAAGTCGAGATCCGCAACAAAATGCTCAGCACTAATATTACTAATGCAACAGCTCAATCGCTTTCAATTTCAAACTGAAGATCTTCAATTCTTTCTTAAAACACCGATCCTCTGTTTTATTTTATTTCATTTTTAATATATCAGTTTGGCTAAGGTCGATTTTCTTTTCCCCGTTGGCTGAATTTTAAAGCCAGGCGCGCTCTCTCTTTTCTGTCCAAAAGTCCGTTAAAAGCTAGCCAGTCTTCAAATCGAAAAGCCGTCATTTAGCTAGGAGAGTCAGTTCGCGCAAGACGGCCACCGGGCAAACCAGGTACGTAGTTCAAAATTCATGGATTTACAATTTAAATCATCCGCCATCACGAGATTGGCTCGCGATTGAACCTCAATCGACTCATTTGAGCGACTCCATTTCCGATTTTTGTCCGAATCCAATTCAGTCACTCGCAATTCCGAAATTACGACAGTGCTCAGAGATCGCAAAAAAGCGCCGCTCTCTTTAAAACTAGGACGTCCATGCATTACTAAAGTGGTTTGGTAAGAACGAGTTAAGACGTTTAATTCAAACCGGTTTATGACCGCTAATTTCAAATACAGATTTCTAGAGTGATTAAAATCTTATGACGAAGAGATTGCGATTGAATTCTAGGAAAGAGGGCTCGTTTGAGAGTCGACTTATGGTTTAGGAGGGCTGAAAATGAAAACTGTTTAGATGGATTTGATGAAAAATCGGTATAAGTTGAAAATATTGAAATTTTATTACTGTTGCGCCTTAAATTAAGGCGAGGTCTTGGATAAAATGCTTTGAAATTTTCTCCTTTAGTTTGAACTTAAAGCTGAAAAACTTGCGGCTTTAACGAGGCCAGGATTTAGTCTAGATGCTAATTTAATTATATTCAGGCTTTTGGTTTTTGAAACGAGTTTCTGGATCTTCTTAAGATGGACTTAAAGGCAACCTAGTTAAAAGGATAGTAATCCGAATCCAATCATTCAAGACCGAGCCTTCAATTATTTTAAGGTTCTCTCAATCTTGAAGCGAATCGGAAGTAGTTTTTATGCATTCAAATGTCTTGAAATTGGTAACTCCAATGGACATTATTTCTTTTGGCGTCCGCTTGTTTATTACACGAGTGTTGATTCTAAATTAAACTGTACGGTTGTCCATTGAGAGTCTGCGAAAATCACGAAATGTCGGTTTATAGAAGGGTGCGATCTTTATTTTGAGTTTGGCTCAGCGGGCTTGATTTGAAGCGTTCTAGATAGAATCTCGTGACCGTTTTCTCTTTCTTTTCAGCGAACCACTCCTCCTCTTTATTTCCTTCTTTCTCTATTGACGACCACGCCTTTCGTGTGATTTGAACTCAAACATCATGACGACCGCCCTCCGATCTTTGCGAAGCACCGTGAATTCCGCCCACATGGAAGGCGGTGAAAACGCCCATATGATGCCGCTACAGGGCAAAGGGCGTGTTCAGAACGCCCAAGAGGGCGGACTCAAAATGCGCGGCTTGAACAGTGGGCGGGCCGCTTTGGGCGACATTGGTAATGCCGCTCCTATGAATCGAGGATTGAACGCCAAGAAAGAGGGTAAGGCGGAAAGTTTTATTTGCATTTTAAAAGCCCGGATTGCAACCAAAATTGTTCATGTAAATTTCGTTGGGACACCAAAACTTACATTTTGAAAACCAGACGATTTGATGCTAAGTTATTATTTACATATTTTAGATTTTTTTTTTTACTTTTTTTTTTCAGTGAGAGTATTATTTCTATTTGGTATTTGAAATAATATTTGAGAAACGCCTCTTTAGAAAGTCGAAAGAGTTGAATTAATCAATACTTAGATAAAATATCGTGAAGTAAAATAAAGAGGAACTCCTAAGCTACCCTCTTTTCAAGGATTGTCAATTAGATTTATCATTTAGCACATCAATGATTAGATTCCCAGATCCCTATTCTTGAAATCTGGTCTAATCATAGGTCTGATTCGGAAAGAACCTCTGAAACCCGCTCGAAGTTTGGCCAAACAGAAAGGCACGTCCAATTTGTTGCCTCAACCCGATCAACATGTGGAACAACGGAGTGGTTCCGCCGAACTTGGTCCCACAACGCGGTCCAAATCCATGTCCAGTCCCGAACCCATGGAAGTGGTCGAGGTGGCACCTTCTCCAAAAATGATGGAGGTTGAAACGGTAAGAGGAGTCGAAAACGGTTTTGGATGCGGTCGAGTGGTTGAAAAGACGATTGTTAAATGAGCTGAAGACTTGATCAAACTGTCGGGAACGAAATATCTCTCTTAAAGAGTCGTTTTTTCTTGTGCTCTTTGTCAGATTTTAAAGCCATATTGAACTTTTACCTGAAGAAATGACCTTGTCCGAAATGGCTAGTTTTACAAAGAAAATGAGTGGTTGATTGAAATGACCTGGCTCTGGTTCGTTTTAGGACGATTTGAATGTGGTGAAGAGTTTGCCATCCGGTCCCATCGAAGATATTGACGAAGACGACCGCGAGAATCCGCAATTGGCCGCCGACTATGTGAATGAAATCTACGCCTACATGAGAGAGCTCGAAGCCCGACAGAACATCCAAGAGAACTACCTCGCTGCTCAAGGAGGTAAAGTGCTGATCAAGCCCAAGATGCGAAACCTGCTCGTGGATTGGATGGTGGACGTGCACACCCAATTCAGTCTGCTCCAAGAGACCCTCTACCTCTCAGTGGCCATTCTCGATCGATTCCTCCAGGTGAAGGCTAGTACACTCACCACCAAGCAACTCCAATTGGTGGGCGTGTCGGCCATGTTCGTGGCCTCCAAATACGAGGAGATGTATCCGCCGGAGATTGGCGATTTCGTGTATATTACGGACAAGGCGTATACCGAGAGTCAGATCCGAAAGATGGAGATCACGATCATCTCGACGTTGGACTTTGAATTGGGGCGACCTTTGCCGTTGAATTTCCTGCGGAGAAACTCCAAGGCCGGTTTTGTGGACGCTCAAGCTCACACCTTGGCCAAATATGTGATGGAACTCAGTCTGGTGGAATACAGAATGGCCCACGTGCCTCCTTCAGTCCTGGCAGGTATGTCCATAAACGAGTCATCTTTTCGAATTTTCTTTTTTTAAATAATGTTTATTGCGAGATTTCACAGTCATCTCGTTGGATATACATTTAAACAATACAAGTATTAAAGGATCTAAAGTTATGGACCCATTCTGGGTTCTTAGTGTTGTTTTTGGTACATAATTTACAAAAAAAAGATGATCTTTCGTCCTCGAAAGAACTTTAGCAACGGATATTTTGATTCACGACCAAATGAAACCAAGTAGCAATGCACTTATTAGCAGTTTATTCTTGTTATTTATTGTCAATTTATAATAAATTTCTTCATTTGTCATTGAAATCAAAGGGAAAAATATATTGTTTTTATCGTGTTCGCCAAAAATTATAACGTGAAGTGCGAAATGGGATTGGAATCGCATTTTCATGGGTGATACTAATCGGAGAAACTACCTTTGAATCTCTAAAACTACATTATACCAACTCCTTCGTGAACTGCCGCAGATTATGACCGTGATCAGCTGACCTCAAATCGTAAAATTTATTTTGACTTGTACACCAAAAAATTGCAAGGCAAATATCCAATAGGATTATTTTAAAACTAAAAAAATAACAAGACCCAATGCTGTAAACAAATTAAATGCTTCAGAACACTATCAATCTGTCGGATTGTTTTGATCTCGGAATCAATTGCGAATTCAATTCACCCATATCAAAAGAAAAGCATTCATTTGATTACACTATGTTGACTTTATCGTGAAGGCAATGACCTATTGCAACACCTTAGAATGCCCATAAGTCCTCAATATTGAATGAATTTAATGATCTATCACAGAGGGTTGCAACACGTCAAAAGACCTTCTTGCTTGCATCAAAATAATTTCGCGCCTAAACGTTTTCATCTGATCTTGCTTTCTAGCCGCGTCTTTGGCGTTTGCCATGAAGGTGCTGGACTCGAGCAACGCCTCCTTAGTCGACCTGTGGACGCCCACTTTAGTCTTTTACACCTCGTACACTCTTGAAGACATTGCTAGCTCTCTGATGGCCATCGCTGATATCGTCCAGACTATCAACGCCGAAGATGACGTTCAATCCGAGTCTTCGTCGAAAAAGCGATTGCGTGCCGTCAAAACCAAGTATTCCAGCAAGAAATTCATCAAGATCGCCCTTCTGCCTCAACTCAGAGAAAGTGCGACCAAACAAATGGCCGAGGGACTCTTCTAAATTCAACCCATTATCAAGCGTTCTGTTGACTACTACTTTTTTCGTAATAGTACATTCATTCATTTCCACCCTGGTATTCCTTTGGGAACGTTTTTTTCTTCTCCCCCTGAGAAAAATGGAATATCTCAACCACAGAAGTGAAAACATAGTGATGCTTTATTATGGGTACTGTGGGAATTACAGGGCTTTGGGAGGAGAACTATAGGAAACTCGGTAAAAATGTGCGGTCAGATATGTGAAATCATAAGCAGTGAATGGAAAATAGGTGGATGTTCAGTAATTGGAAAAACAAGTAAGAGATACGGTCGAGCAAGAACAAGCGAAAATTTAGCTGATAGCAAAGTAAATTCTATCACGACGTTATGATACTGCATATTTCTGCTCTCATTTTGACTCCGTTTAAGCTTATTCTTTGCTGCCTTGCACGTTTGATACATACTATTTATGCACCTTCAAAGGAAGGGAGTAATGGCCAAAATTCGGCGGAGGGAGCTTCATTTAATTGGCGACCCGAGGGTATCAGCCTGAGGGGCGTCAATTAAAATGAAACGAGTGATGTCGGATCTTGACCATTCCTCCCTTCATTTGTGGGTGCATATGGTATTTTGTTGACCAACTTATCCTTTTTAGGACTTCCGTTACAATTTTTCAACCCTGAAAATCAGTTGAACCATGGACATTCGTTCTATCTAGAGGGCTAACAGGGAAATGTCACTCCAGTTCAATCAGTGGAAATTTGTTTTGAGCACATTTGATTGGTCCAGCAGCAAGGGTGTCAAGTGACTTGATTCATTATGTTTTGCTCTTGTCGTCCAAGCAAGGCAGTTGAATGAATAATTTTGCCACTGACTCCCTGAAAATGCAAGTTCTTGTTTTGAATCACGTAACTTGGTGTGTTCAATGTCAAATCCCATCACAAACACAGTGCAGGCTTGGTGACCCACGAATATTTGAGAAGTGTCATTTCTCTGTTAGCCCTCTTGTACTATCCAACGAGCATGCTTAGTCTACTCAATACCGGTTTTAGGAGCTAACTCTATTCACCTTAAGTACATCAGTTGGTGTGTTGGCTTAGTGCCTTGTTATATTGCTCTTTTTTCCTGATATTTTGCAAATATGGCTCCAAATTTAAGCATTTAGCTCTTTTGGCTCTTTTAGAAGAGCTTGTTATGAAATATTTTGCCATTATTTAGCTCTTTTGATGAGAATTTTAGGGATTTTTGGCTCCTTTTCACAATTTTCCAAGTTGCCACTTTTCTAACACAACAAAATGAGTTACAAAATTATTAGGTTTTCTCTGGTCGGCCCAGAAATGAAAAAATGGTGTTTGCCAATAACTGAGCACGGTGGTTAAAATTTCTGTCTAAGTGTTTGCTCAAATGCTAAGGCTTCCAATTACGATTTTTAATATCACAGTGTCAAAATGAAGATATCTTGTGAATACGTAAATATTAAAAGTAGCTCAAATAACCATATTAATTCACTTAAAACCATTAAAACCAATTTCTTTTCCCAAACCATATTAATAGATATTGAGAGGGTCCTTAGTTATGAGTTATTACGAAATTTGATCAATATCTATTGAGCAGATTGATAACTATCATTACTTGAAGTCTTTAAAATGCATTGAATTATGCCATGAAATGCTCTATAAAAAAAAAAGAATAAAAAAACGGAAATTATCTTTAATGCTGCCGGACTGGGAAAAGGGGTTAGATTGTTCATGCTGATATATTTTAGCACATCTTATTTCCATGAATACACCAAATTTTAAAGATTTCAAAGGAATTTCGTATTTTCATAATCTTAAACTTGATTGGAACTTGAACAAGGCAAGTTGAACGAGTGTGCATTTGCAACTTGGGCGTTTAAACTTGGAAAGTCAAGCACATGGGATTTTCCAGCATTAAAGATAATTTCCGTTTTTTATTCTAACAACTTTAGCAATGATAGCAATACCATTTCTAAGACCACACTTGTCAGCAAAATCGCTTTGGTGTGAAATAGTGCACAAGTGAAACCTGTATCAAAGTTCAACAGTCACAAAGCAATAGAACCCATGTTTTAGGGCTATTATGTTTACGTACTCTCCTAATTAGTGTGACAATAATCTGTTGTCGCATTCACTTTTCAATGTTCCTAAACCACGTTTTCGATTGATTTAGCAGCATGCGAACAAAGGAATCGGAATGTCATGTTATTGCTCTCACGCAACCTTATGTCGGTGCCGGACTGGGAAAAGGGATCTGATACTGAGCTGGCTCATTGCCGATCCAAACACTTTCCTACTTGCTAGGAATATAAATTGCAGGAAATATTGAAGAAGAAGCTGCCCCAAAAATGCACACAAAATAGATTGCAAACTTAACATTTTAGGCTTAATCCAGGTATTTTATCAAACTAAACTTTAGCTTAAACGCAAACCCTATTTTTTCGCCATAATTGTCAAAATTAGATTTCTAGTGGATGGAAAACGGTCCTGATCGGCCACAGATTCCATGTTAAAAAACCAATAATTTTTCCATGCAGCTTCACAATGGCTAAATTCAGTGGCATTTAAAACCTATGCCTAGAAGTTTTACCTTCATTCTTGGAAAGGCAACGTGGGCTTCAAGCAACCCTGACCTCAAGCCCATGGACCTCTCCGTGCGAACCATGTTTGAGGCCAGGGTATTCAAGAAGGCCCATTCAGGTATCCCTACCTGGAAGTCAGCTTTGGTCCAGCAATTTGAGCCTGATGTCACCCGTGCCTGCAATGGGCCAATCAAGGACACACTTGGCCAGGAAACTGTCAACAAAGGCAGCCATTTTGGAGGTGATTGTAATAAGATAGTTGAATGTACCTATTGGGTACGGAATCCATGTGAAAAAAATCAAAATTTCATTTACTATAGTTGTTTAATTGAAAAATTACCGAGTTCCCATATTTATCTCGCATACGGTATGTGGATATTACGCTTGCCCAACCTTTTAAATGCCATCTACTGTATTGGCGAATTTGCAAGCTTGGGTTAAAATCCTGTGTGGATTATAAAAAAAGCTAGCAGTAAAAAGCAAACAAGAAGAAAATTGCTCCTCTACAGGATGGTTCCTCCAAAAAAGACTGACCGGCAGCGTATTGTCCCTCCAAATAGATAGTAAATAACAATCTACATGTTTGTTTTTGATTCAAGCCCCAGGCGAAAAATAAAAATTTCAAAAATGTTGGAAAAAATCATCATTTCATCATGTGTATTATGGTAGAGTTATGGATTCAAAACAAAAGGTGAACAAACTCTTATCAGGAGGAAACAATTATGTAATCCATACCCGGAAGTTTCGCAAGGATGTCTTGTCAAGAAGTCCATGATGGCATTCAGATTGTCTTTTGCACTTGAATTCAATATGTTAATTCTTTTTTCTCGTCTCCATTGTGTTAGCCTCCAAGAAAGAACTTGACAATGATTTCTTCCCAGCCATTGAACTAGACGATTGGAATTCATTGATCAAAAATGGCACCTGGATCAAAGAATGCAACGGAAAGCTGAGAGGGGCCTTGCTCCATTTTCCAACCAACAATAGGCCGCATGTTAACGCAGCTAATTCTAAAAGCGAGAGTACACCAAAATCAAGTCAGATTAACGTTTGTTGAGTATATACTCACCCCAGCTCCTGTGTTTCAAACACAACAGCTGTCGAGAGTACATACTCTAGGCACGTCAATCTGACTTGATTTTGTGTACTCTCGTTTTCTGAATTAGCTGCGTTAACATGCAGCCTAATGTCTCTGATTCAGTGTGCGATTCGCTTGAACCACTTGGATTTACTGAAGGGATAGCAGGTAATTGTTTCCGCTGCCCCTTGGTGTGCCAAAATGCTCAAAATAGGATCCAATGGACCAATCAGCGAGAAAAGGATCATTATACAGTTGATTTTGATTGGGACATTTTAAGTTTCAAAACAACGTTGTCACAGGATAGTTCCTTGACCCTCAAATTTGGCCCACGTGCTGAAATTGAAATAACAAAAATTAAGGACAAATGCAAATACAAATTATCGCAGATTGGCAGAGTAACTTCACCATGTGAAAAAAGATCTTACAACTTCGGATTCTTCAAAGCTAATGAATGCCTTCATTTATGAGTCCTCTCGATACAAGACAGATCCTACAGAGATCACAAGACTGAACATATCAAGAAATGAAGATCGAGTTGATATTATTCAAGATGGTGCTTCATTGCTCGTGACCAAAATGAATCTGTCTCTGGAGGGATCCCCGGTAATGAACCCCAAAGGATTAGACCATCTCTACAAGATCTCTGACTTACTGAAGAACCATCACCCTGGGAACTGTGACTTTTTAGATGATTGCCAAATGGAATCAATGCCCTCTTTTGGTCAATTAAACCTCAAACATGGTCTTGTTTCAGAGGCCAGTATTTATTTAAGTTTTCACGTTGAGTCAACCCAAACCTTCAACATCACCCAGGACAATGGGAAGAGTTGCCAAATCCAATTCTTCAAAAATGAGACGAAATTAATCATGACCGGACTTGATAAAGATTATAGATGGCTGGGCACCTACGCCCAAAAGGTTGATTTACTTATGGCCATTCATCAACAATCCACATCAAAAAAAAAACAATTTAGATCGGTTTTTGAAGGAACACTGGCCTACGAATTCGTTGTTCCTGAGCTTGCGATTGAACGTATTCATTCAATTCAAATTCAACCCTCGAGTATCAGATGGAGAAAACAGTGCTAATTTCCAAGCGCTTCTTAACTGATTCATGTCAAGGTCCTACGTTTTCAGGGTTCTTTTTGCAGAATTTGAGTCACATTCTAATCATTGTTGTGATAATTATCATTTTTGTGGCCACACCGTTTAGCATCTGCTACATCCGACAAATTCGAAGATTAAAAAATGAGCAGATAGGAAATGATCCAATTCCTAACCATTTCAAAAAGACGAATTCATGCCACGAACAGTGTCGGCTTCGCAACTCGAAAGGACTTTAAAAACGAGAGGTTGTGAACAATTCTAAATCTAGTGGAATCTAGCCCTTTTATCCTCATATCTGTTGCTGGTCAGCTAGGCCTAAGTGCAGAGGAACAGTAGGGTAGCCAAAATGAGAAGTTAAGCAAGTGCTCGGTGGGGTGGTTTATTAAACCTAGTCGAGAAATAAATGCGTATAAATCTCTAAAGACAGTTACGTCAAGTGACTTTACTTAAAGCTAATGTTCTGGTTAGGCTAATATACTTTTGCATACTTAAGACGACAATTGTAAAATGAGTACCAATATGTGATTGACTTTGAGCTTTTACCTCCCTTTTGTTTGTCTCCACTTATGGGGGGAAATTGTTACACCGATATTTTAGTTCACATTCTCTTTCTGCATTTGACATACAGAGAGGGATAAAAACATAGCTTGGGGGAAGGGTAGTGAACAACAGAGTTGCTCATAAGCGAGCACGCCACAGCCCTTATTTAGAGGCAAAAATCCCCAAATTTTAGCTCAAGAAGGTAGAGTCTTTACAAGAAGGTATCTCGAGACTGAAATCCGTCCACCATGACAAAGTATTATAACCAGGGTTGGTCGCAGAATTAATTTTTCGATTCATGGAAAAGGAAACTAATTGGTGTAGTACTAAATCGCATCACATACAAAGGTGTCACGATTACCTCACATTAAAATGAAGCGAAATAAGCGTGGTTCAATTCATCAATTTTCAGTTGAAGAATATCTTTTGCGTGACAAATCAGTTAGTTAACAATGCATGATTACGGACTTCACATGGACCCAAAAGGACAAAGAAAAGCCAATGCACAGGGATGGCAACCAAAGTGTAGATGTTGTAAGACTATCATGAATCTATTAGAAAATTAGAGTTAGAAATCATCTATTTTTTGCTATCTTTTTTATTTTACACTTTCAAAATCATAAAGTATGAATGAATGACTAGAATTTGCATTTTTACATTTCCCACTCGGAGCCCATAAGCATGAATAAGCTCATGACATTGATGAAATCATTGAGACAGTTGGCACAATGACTTTTTTAAATGTGTCCTTAAGAGCCTCTTGAATACTGAAAAGTTTTGTTGTTTACGCCCAGGAAATTCGTAGTTGAATGAAAGTCAATGAATTTACCCTTTTATGATTGGCTCCAAAACGTCACTCTCTTTTGATTTGGCTCCAATGAACTACAATTACATTGGTCGCAAAAGTAATTAAATACAGTTACAATTACTTTATTTTCAAATGTAATTAATTACAATTACTTTCCAAAAGTAATTGAATATCATTCAATTACATTTCAATGAACCGAGAAAAACATCAGCGGAGACCTTGCGTTGCCAGACAGACCCATCTTACGTTGATTTCCAGCATGGTTGCCAGGGCGAGATATACGATGTCACTTTTTGGCAAAATTTTATGTCCTTTTCCTTGACGATTATCTTCTTTTGAATGGTATCATTTAGCTTACAGTAAATGGCATTCATTTTTGAGAATTGATCCTTTCGAAAAGGTGATAGCCATCGAAGAAACAGAGTTGGCATGTGGCCAACAAGTGGCATCAAAAATTTGGCCCTGGCAACGATGTTGGAAATCAAAGCAAGAACGCAAGGTCTCCAGTGACATTTTTCTCGGTTCATTGAGATTGTGGATTCTCAAAAGCCATAACGACTTGTTTTCATGAGGTTCAAATGATATCGATGATTAAGACTTTCAACCAAATACATCACTTCATTCATTACCCCTGCATCTTCCACTGGCAAAATACCAAGCTTTTAAAAATATGCAATACTATGACCGCTTCTCTTTGCCATTGCAACCCTTCTTATCGTCCGCCTTCTTCTGTAGATTTAACACTACTTTCACACTAAGGCAAAGGAATGACGAAAAAATTCAATGCTGTACTTGAGCTTACTTTTATCTTAGTATTGCATGAAATTAATCTCAGATTTCAGATTGTCTCACACTATTGACCAACTCTGATTTATGGATTTTCCACGATAATATTTCATGTACAATCCCAAAAGTTGAACAACGTAGTGTCTTTGCTTGACCACGTCAGATTTGTTTGATTTTACAACCGTCACTTACCATGATTTGTTTCCATGAATACTGTTGCATAACATGAGTAAAGCTTTTTAAAAAAATGCCAAAATTACAAAAGTATGTCAAGTTTTCAAACTAATATTTGCACACTCGCTCAATTAATTCTTCTAAGATTGCGCACGAAATGTTGCAGCTAAATGGTGTTTTTTTGAGCTTGAGAAGTCATTTTTTAATGCAAAAACTTTTGAGACCACTTGAGGGATGAAAATACAAAGCCAAACTCAAATATTTACCTATCTGGTTTCATTCTTAACCATATTTGAACAAAAAACAAAAATACCAAGTGCATGACAATAAAATATATATTTATTTGCGATAGAATTGAAATTCGGAGAATATCTCATAACATCACATTAAATATCTCATTACAATAAATTGACAAAAAAGACCAATTAATCAGTTTTCACTTGGAAAACAATTACTTTTGTCGCTAATTTGATGCCAATGTGGTGTCACTAATAAGTAACTCAAATTGAAATACACACCCAAGCTACAATATTTAATCACTTTCAAATCTTATGAGTTTTTGACTATGATATTTGTGTCAAGTAGTATAGCCATTCCTTAATCAAGGGCAGATAAGAACTGCAAAAAAAGTTTTGAAAAACCGTCTTACTTGACAAACGTCGAAAGTTTGCGTTTTCAGAAAAAGAAAAATATGCCGAAGAAGAAAAAAAAACATGCCTTGTGGTTGATAGAATAGGAGTAATTTTAATATTTTAGCCCGTTCAAGAGCTTTTCATTTTGGTAAAGACCTCTTTTTTTAGACATTCAGGCATTTTAAGTTGCTAGTTGGTGCATCGCCTCTTAAAAACGGTAGGTCTGTTTATTTTTCGTGATTTTGACGAGGCGAATGCGGAAAATTGATGAAAAAATTGTAATTGAAATGCAATTTTCATGCAATTGTCTTGTGATTGACATGTAAGTGTAATTGAAGTCAATTACTTTTTTGGTCGATGTTATTGTAGTTAAATAATGTTTTTGACGATGTAATTGTAATTACTTCCATTTTTCAAGGAATTGACCCAACCCTACATATGTATTAGTGTGAATATCATATGATGTCACGACAACGGTTATCTTTTATAGAACACAATTTATCAGAATTTATTGTTTGGGCGATTGATATAAATGTTGTTGCAAGACTTCGGAAGTCTTGCAGCCAATCATTCATTCGTTAAATAGTCTTTAACTCAACCAACGGCCTAAAAAACAGTGTTACCTCTAAACATTGTGACCCAAACTTTGTGTCAGGGTGCAATTGGGGATTGTTTTAAAAGAATTGTGACCTCCCAATATCCCAATATTTTTCATTGTGCTAAGAACTGTTTACTTCAAATATTACGTCATGTTGGGTATCGGTGGTGCCGTTTCTCTGATTATGGCTACCATGACAATTGGTGAGAACAAACAATTTGTTAATGTTACTGTTTTAGTGAGACGATTTTGGCAGAAATTCGGTTTCGATTATGCTTTTTGAAACCGAAAGTAGGCATGCACCGTAAGGCATGGATTTTCAGAGATAAACGCATTTTTTACTTTTGGAGCAGAATAATTTCCGAATTTAGAAAAGAACAAGATTTTCCTTCTTTTATCCCACCGGCAAAATTTTCAATTTTCGGTCGAAAAAACGAAAGACAAACAAATATTTTACTAAATATCTTCCTATTATATTTCGTTAACAAATATTAGATGAGTTTCTTAAGTGGATCCAAAGAGGTCTTTTGTTTCGTCAACATTCCTTTCCCAAAAATACAATGAGTCAATTTCGAACTTTCATCATGACTTGACATTAAATAAGAGCGTTCAGGAGCATATTGATAAAATAAGTCAGCTGTTGATGACATTTCGAAGTATACTGGAAGTGCAGTGGAAGCATAGGAATATGCATGTGAATTGTGTTCGGACGGGTGGAAAAATTCCCCTCCGCACCCTGTGTGTTTTCAATGTGCTTCAACTATACTTCAACAATACTTGAAACTCTCATCAACAACTGACCTGATCTGACATAAAACTTGTCAACTCTTTAGGCTTCATTTTTCGCTTTTTTCCAAGCCTTTGTCGTCAAACCATCCACTGGAAATGACCAATTTCAACAAAATGAGGCCAGCGATTGCTTAAACACTTTTGTCAACGATGATGATTGGGATTACATAATTTCTGACCCCAACTATCAGTTTCTTGAGGTCGATCCCAAAGTGGTAGATTGTTTTGACCACCATTACGAAAATGATTTTTGCAAAAAAAATAAACCTAACTGGCCCTTGGAAGGCCCATTTTACTATCGAAAGTCAAAACAAGGCTTTCAAAAATGGAGAATCGAAATTTTATTGCATGCCGGCTCATTCGAGAAAAGATGAAGCTAAGATCCTCAGACAAGAACAGATTACAGGTAATCTTATATCGAGGAAAGAAGTTTCCATCCTCTTTTTGGTTTTTTTTCTCATCCACTTTTTAGAAATACGGTTGGTGGGCGCAAGGAAAATTGGAACAAGTCCTCTTCAAGACGTGACAATTTACTCCGACAAATCAACCCGGTATGTTGCTGACATCTTCAAAAAGAAGGGTAACCCTCCCTTGGAGTTTCATACTCCTCAAAACCTTTTGACTGGACTAAGAGACCAAGGTGAATGTGGATCGTGTGTCATTTTTGCATCGACAGCGGCCATTGAAACAGCTTTCCTCCGAAAAAATCCCGACTTGGATAACTCTTTGGACTTGGCCGAGCAAACCTTTCTGAATTGCGTCCAGGAGGTGGATAAGTCAGTTTTTTCCTAATGGTTTGTTAATGTAAATTAACAACCATACAAAATGAATCCTTCATTTGCAGTGAACCATTTGATGGCTGCAATGGAACAAAACTTCAAACGTTCTTTGAACACTTGATAAAACATCGGGAGGGCAATCTTCCATTGGAGATTGATGATCCTTACAATGCGAAGCAAAACGTGTCAAACTGTCCCGATATCCTCAAAAACTTTGACTCGGGCGTAACGGTAGAACTTTGTAATATTTCTATTAATTTGATTAGTTCTCAGTGATTTTTTAACCAAGGTTTGTGACTTCGTGCACCAGTATTCCATCAGCGAAGAAAACCTAACAGCTTTGGTGGCAATGCATGGTGCAGTAGTAGTTGGCATTTTCGTTGGAGAGGAAGAATCCGAACTGCGGACAAAGTTCTTCAACTACGGAGGGGGTATTTTTGATTATTGCCCAGAGTAAGAACTAAAGTTTTTTTAATTAAAACACCACGTTCTAACTAGGGAGCGGAAAAGTAAATATGAAGTAAAATTGAAAGTCTTTCCTCCTATTTTTTGAGCATTTTTACAATTACGTACGTTTTTGGTCGTGTGCAGTTTTTTCGTGCATATTTTGCTCTTTTTTAACGTTTTTATATCAATTGAGAATTTGATCTTTTCCAAGTTAGTGCATAAATCTTGTCCATTTTCTCTTTTTAAAAAATACATTCAATCGTCTCTAAAAAGTTTGACTTTTAAAATATCAGTTTCTTCCCCAAAAAACATTTAAAATGGGTATCAGGTGTACAAAATATGCTGTAAAATAATGTTACAGCACAAAAGCCTCTAATTTCTTACTAATTGAATCAACTTTGTTCCCGACTATTTCGCCATTTTTCAACTATTGTACCAAGTATTTGGTCGAAAAAAGCTGAGTAAAATGTTAACTTATTTTGCTGTTTTTGTCAACTAAACATCTGCCCCCCTGGTTATATCATTAGCAAGAATGAGACAAAGACAAAATACATGGTGACTTCAAGAACGGATCTTGTAAATCATGCACTGACCATTGTTGGATATGGAACACATAATGGAACCAAATATTGGGAGATGAAGAACTCGTGGGGAGACAATTGGGGAGAGAAAGGCTACTTTAAAATGATCCGTGAAGAGAACTGTAACCAAATTGGAGATGTAAACAACCCAATTAATTTTTCGACGTGCTTGACCCAAGGATGATAAAAACATTCTTTTTCATGTTTAAGACGGTCATGGTACCGATTGTTACGAAGAAAGGATATGCGATGACCAAAGCTGACAATGGGAAGCCTCATCCAAATGATGAGTTATGAATGCCAATTCAGAGAAATGGAAAAACTTGGATAACATCAGGGAGACGCCACATTTATCGGCCGCTAAGTTGGGCCATTGATTGAAACAAAATTTATGCCCAATGTTGGGTTCTTCTGTTACTTGACAATATCCTTCATCTTCATTAAAATACTGTTATTGGCGTGATATTTAATGAGAGATTTTGTGCCGCCGACATTTATGCATCTTTTGGCCTGCAGATGTCGTTTGGATAGCTCGTATGCACTAATGTCTATTGCCCAAATTGCCAACTTTCTGGCTACTTGTGAAAATCTCCATAACACAAACATCTTACATAAAAAACAAGGGCCCATTTTGAAACAGCGAGAGCCTTCTATGGATAGACAAATGTACATAATTTTTTTCGTGGGACTTCAACAAACGTACAAAATGCTTTTTTTAGGTATATGCCAATGATTTTAACGTCTCAGCAAGACGGAAGGTGCATGCATTTGTTTTGGCCGGACTCTGATTTGCATTGAACTTAGAGCAAAGGATGTCTTTTTCTCATTTTATGAAATTATGTTTTAAAAAACGATTCTGCCAAAACCTCCTGACGACGAGTATAAAGAATAGTCTTCTTGGTCTGTTTCTTTGTTCAAAGCGTCATTGTATAATCTCCAAGTGTACATAAAACACTCGTAAATTACATCTGTAAATCACAAAAGTGCAGCACAATTCACTTGCTTGATGATTTTTTCTCGGTCTTCATTTTTCAAGTCCTTGGATTCACCGACAAAATTCGGCAGAAGGGATTCTTTCCCTAAAAAAAAAGAGGTCTTTCCAATATTGATAAATGGTACCTTCATCTGCACATAAACCGAGCAAACTATTAGGCCACATAATTCAGCACCAGTAAACTAGGCCAAATAATATGGCACCATCAGGTTTGGAAGATGTTGTAAAGGTTCATAATTTCCGAATGTTTTCCAGTTCAAAAGCAACATTCTTTATGATTTCTTTTTCTGATGTTGAAATTAGTCCAATATTTCCATCACATCTTTGTAGTTAATATAGGAAACTTTCACCAAAGATATCACAGTAGTCAATTCATTGGATTCCCGCAACTCTCTTCAAGAGAAGAACTTGCACATGAAAGTTGCCTGAAGTAGTAAAATGTATCTACACTTTCAGTTCATCACAAATATAACAACAATAATATAACAATATATGGTAAATATGTCACGGTAAAAAGGTCCCAAGGTAAAAAGGTCACGGTAGAAAGGTCCCAAGGTAAATAGGTCACGGTAAAAAGGTCACAAGGTAAAAAGGTCGCAATAAATAGGTCATGGTAGAAAAGTCACAACGTGAGGAATTAAAAAGCAGAAAAAGGCACAAAGAACCTTCAAATTGAAATGATATTCAGAAAATGTTGTTGAGCACATTGACGGTATGCCATACAATATAAGTAGTTTCCAGTACATTTTCAATTCTTTAAATCTTCTCGTGTTTTTACGAAAAAAAATTTTTTCGACAAATCTTGTACAAAACCATTGACATTAATCACCATATAACATGCTCCAAATGAGATTACCATCTCAGCCCCACAAATGATTACTTTTGTACTTTATGTGGCAAAGACCTCCATTACTCTCATGCTCCATACTTTTGCAACCATTCTGAAGTAAGCCACGCCACGGAATAAAAACAAAGAAAAAAGCAAGATATTTTTCCAAAACATATTAACCGTATTATTTCATTTTAAAGGGTCCTCATGTAGAAGTTGGAAGATAGTTGTACCTATACCTATTGAAAATTTAATGAATTATCAATACAACAAGCTAAATTTATTTTTATTTTATCAATTATGAGATGGAATACCTTGCCCTTGTGTCAGCAAGGTGTTTTTTTAGCCACAGAAGTATTTCTTTTATTCATGGAACTTTTGAGGCTAGTTTTGAGATGTAAAGGCAATGTCAAACGGTTACTTAAGTTCAGCTGATTAAGTCCCGGGGAAAAACTGTATGGTGTTATTTAAAACATATTTAAAAACAAGTTGTTGAAAATTTCCTTTGACTAAATTTTGAGATGAAGTAGGAGGATTGTTGTTCTGAAATATTTTGGAAATCTACATAGTGCATCTATTTTCAACAACTTTTTCATTCAGCATTCTCAATTGACCAAACAGGAGGGTCGTAATATTAACTTTGACAAACGGCTCAGTACATTTCGAAAGTATAACTACGATTTTTGGTGTTAACTGTTGAACAGTAACAACTTAAAATTACCTTTAACCTATAACTTTGTTAGAGAGAAACTCCTTGTTATTTGATTTGCTAGAATATTTGTTGCTGTTTAGTGTCATTCTGATGTTTCCTTAACGTCCAGTAAAGTCCATGATTAATAAATTGTCTTAACCTCGGTTAATATAATTAATACATAAATTACAATGTTCAGCCCAACAACATCATGTGTTTGCAAATATTGCAAGATTTTTTTCTCGTGTGACCTTTTTAACCTGCGACCTTTTTTCTTTTTGACCTTTTTACCTTGAGACCTTTTTACTGTGACCTATTTACCCCGTGACCTTTTTACTGGGGCCTTTTTACCACGTGACCTTTTACTGTGACCTATTTACCTGTGACAGTTTTTTACCTACAATATTCCCGGGTGGGCATCATATTTTAGACACATTAGATACATCACAAGGGGCTACATTTGCACAGTTTTTGATTAGAAAGATTAAAGTTGACTCGAAAGTAATCCAACATAAAGCTGGCTCGTTCGTTCACGGCATTGGTCAGTCAGCCACGGCATTGGTCGGTCAGGCACGGCATTGGTCAGTCAGCCACGGCATTGGTCGGTCAGCCACGACATTGGTCGGTCAACCACGACATTGGTCGGTCAGCCGAGGCATTGGTAGGTCAGCCACGTCATTGGTCGGTCAGCCACCACAGACCAGGGTTGCCAGGTTCTAGGGAAGCCTCTCGGCCACTTTTGCTTTGAAATTCGGCCACTTTCGGCCACTTTTTTGAAGCCTTCGGCCACTTTTGGCCACAAAATAACACACAATTTCTTACTGAAAATGGCGTTTTTGCGTAAAACTAAAATCGATCTATCAATTTTTTTCCCTTTTCAATTTTTTTTCGAAAAAAATTTGAAAAATTCTGAAAAAATGCAAGCATTCAGTTTAACACCAAAAGTTGGGAAAAAAGTCGGAAAAAATACTTGTTTCACAAAAAAGCAAATTTCAATAACCTTAATTAACATTTGGCCCAGCCTTCTAAATAACATTCCTAATTCCAACATTTCCAAGTAAAAAGATACTTTACTTTAAAATTGTTATCCAATCGATTTGGAAATTTGGAAACTCAATGAGGTATGTTTTAGACCTAGAAAAATAAGAGTAATGCTTTATTAAATGCTAGGCTGTGTGAGCTTGACTGGTCCATTTCTGATTAGTTTAACAGTGATTGACGATTTGAGTAACCAAATGAAACCAAAAATTTCTTCAGAAAGAGGGTTTAATATCAAATGGAAGTCACATCAAACAAAAATGTCTACTAAAGGTGTTTCTAATTCCAAAATTGACCATTACATCAAAGTTTGCAAATGCCCAATTTTGGACACAAACTAAATGTTTTAAGCCTATGTATACCTAGATGTCTATGCTCTGGTAGGCAGAAAATGGCACGCTCAAATGTAGTAAGATATCAGACCAATGCAGGATCCATTTTACCAAAAATATAAACATTTTGCTTATCTTTTTGTTATTTTCGGCCACTTTCGGCCACTTTGGGATATGGCCGAGGAAATATCTTTTTCTCGGCCACCAGATCTCAAATTCGGCCACTTTCGGCCACTTTTGGAAGTGGCCGAGAGATTTTTTTTTCTTTCGGCCACCGATTTGCAAATTCGGCCACCTGGCAACCCTGCCACAGAACATATAATGGCTAGACCTCGCTTCGTGCGAGAAAAAGGTGGACAAATTTGCTTTATACATAACACTACACCCTAAAATGGTGGGAGTTTTGAACTCTTCAAAATTTTGCCAGCGTGGCCAAATCCTGAACAAACTACACGTACCGTACGTACTTTGTTCTCGACGCGAGCGATTTTCGTCACTTCTGAGCAGGCGGTCGCCCTGAGATTTCGAAGCTAGCGCAGCTGGGCCAAGTGGTGTCACTCTTCTCTCGCCGACGGAACCGGCCAATGCGACATCTAGTCATTATATGATCTGTGTCAGCCACGGCATCGGTTGGTCGGCCATGGCATCGGTCGGCTTCACTTATAATTAAAAACAATCCCTACATCCCGGACATGAAAACATCTAATGATCTATTTGGGACAAGAAAATGTACATTATTGTAGTATTCATTGCATTGCACCACCTTGACGTAGGCTGCATACATGGCCATTCCATTGCACCACGTCCACCCGCTGCATCCACGGCCCTACCGAACGCAAAACGGACCTACGTCTCCCCATCCAAGGGAGTGTTGTATCCTGCTCTTGCCTGTCCTTGATCCTCTCCTCCGTACATCTATTTTCCACCTAAATATCCGTGTCAATTGGACAACAATCGCGAACGCAGTCGTAGACTTGAACGGACGCTTCTCATTTTTCTCTCGACTTGTATTATTTTCCCACCCAATATGGCTCCAAAGCCTCCAAACCCTCCTGACAGGGGGAGGATTGGTGTCCACCAGGATGAAGAGTCCACGCACCCACCTCGAGGGCTAGTAGGGGGAAACTCTTATGCCAAAGTGGTACGCAAGAAGTTCCCCGCTCTTACACTGGATTTGTCCTGCGATTTGGAAGGGGAAAGAGTAATGTCACAAATTGTCGCAGACTTCGTTTTCAACGACTTGTTGATGGCTTCGAGCGAAATTTCACGAATTGTTGGAATCGGAAAACCAAACAACGTGATCAATATCGTTACGAAAAGTGAAGTGCTGGTGAAGGAGCGTTTTGGTGATGTTTTTGAGTTTCGCCGTCAGTACGGTCACCAAAAATGGACTTGTTCCATTCGTGGAGGTGGAGATAGCAATTCATTCGTTCGACTCTTTCACGTGCCGCATGAACTTGAGAAGGAGGATTTGATTAAGGCCTTATCTTCCTTTGCCACTCCGCTGTCTGGATTGATGATCGAGAAATTCGGAAAAGAGAGTGATCCTCGGTTTGCAGGAATTGGCTCTGGCCACATGCGGATTAGAGTACGGGTCATAGGCGAGAGTCCAAGCTTTATTGAAGTCCAGAAATGGAGAACTAAGATTTGGCATAAAGACCAAATTAAAAAATGTTTCCATTGCGGCAGCATATCTCATCTCAAAGCATCCTGTCCATTCTGGCACCTTCTGTTCAACCAATTTTTGATGATGAAAGCCGAAATGAAGATGTGGAAATCCCCTGTGGTGGTGATAATGATGACGATTATGATTCTCCTCCCGTAAGGGGGGTAAGATCAAGATAACCCGAATTAACTCTACTACTACTGCTGCTAAAGATCATGTTTGTGACATTGGTGATACGATCCTTATCCAGAAGGAAACTCCATCAAGGAAGGATCAGGAACACGATTACGGGATTGATGATGAAAACGCGATGGTAAAAAACGCTACTCTAACCACTACTGTGGTACAAAACTCTGGATGAACCCGGAAGAAAAAACGGGCTGAATATCCCGTGACCCTCCCTCGAACAAGATCTGGAAATACAAACTAAGTACCTCTTCATTCCACTCAAAATAGCATATCTTAATGCAAGAAGTATTGTAAACAAGTTTATCGAGTTGCGATCACTTCTTGCTACGACCGATATTGATGTTCTGATGATCACGGAGTCGTGGTTGAACTCATGGCATATGGACATGGAATTGACGTTTGCTGGATATCGACTGATGAGTCGTAAGGATCGAATGGATACGAAACTGGGACGTGGAGGGGGTCTTCTAATCCTTTGTAACGAAGGCCTTCAGTGCGCTACATTAGAAGTGAACCATCCAAGTATTTGTGGTTTAAAGATCTGCTCTTTGGAGATCTTCTGCGTATATTTATCACCTTCTGCATCATTATGTGAACGCCAACTTCTCAACTCTTTTTTGGCTACTCGTACTACTGATACCTTAATCGTGGGTGACTTTAATCATCCATCGATCAAGTGGAGTTCCCTCTTGGGAAGTTCGCAAGCGGACATAGACCTTCTAGAAGCCATTTCTATTGGCTACCTCGAGCAAATGGTGCATGAACCAACGCATATTGCTGGCAACGTTCTGGATCTTGTGCTCTCAAATGACGTCGACTACATTGGTTATGTCGAAAATCGATGGGACCTGGCAATTAGTGATCATTGCCTAATTGAGATCGGGGTTAACTTACGCACTAAGGCGAATGCAGTGAAACGTGTTTATGACTTTAAGAATGCCGACTGGCCCCAGTTTAGGCACTCACTAGATCACATTGATTGGTTAAGCATGACGATAAGCCACGACGTTGGATACATATGGAATCGCCTACTTGAGGTTTTTTACTCAAGGAATGGAACTTTTTATTCCGTTAAAACATGCCCGTCAAGGAAAGAGTTCCCCCTGGTTAACCGGGGGAGTACTTGCAAAAATCAAACGAAAGTCCAGGTTATGGAAACGGTACAAGTCTACAAGTGATCCGACAATTCTTGAGCGATTCAAGAGAATAAGAGCCGACCTGAAGAATGAGGTCAAAGAATCAAAGCGTATCTTTGAAGATAAACTACTATGGTCGGGGGACTTGAAGAGATTCTATAGCTACATCAACCAAAAGAAGGCAGTGAAGGGCGGTGTAGGCCCTCTCCTCTCTCCTCTCTGTGGTTTGACAGACGACAAGGAGAACATGGCCGAAATTTTGAATGACCAATTTGTGAGCGTCTTTTCGACTTCCAAAAAGCCCCCAGAGTTCTCGTTTCCTCTGAGGACGTCGAGCAAGGTTTCGCTCGGTTATCTGACGTTTAACTACGTTGAAGTGCGCGAGGTGATCCTTAATCTTAAGAATTCATTTAACTCTGGTCCAGACGGCGTCCCCTCATGCGTGCTAAAGTCGCTTGGTGAGTCTGTGGCGAGGCCCTTAGCACTCCTTTTTAACAAGTCGTTATTTGATGGAGTGGTACCAGCGGATTGGAAATTGGCAAATGTGTGCCCCATCTTCAAAGGAGGAGACTCGAGACTTCCGGTGAATTACCGCCCTATTTCTTTGACATCTGTTTGTGGAAAGATAATGGAGAGGCTCATCAAAGTTAAGCTAATGGCTTTCTTAGAAGAACATTGTCTGATCTCGAAGCACCAACATGGATTCCGTAGTGGCACGATGCACGACCAACCTTCATGAACATGTTGATCTTGTTTCTCGGGTATTGGATGAAGGTGGCTGCCTCGACGTGATCCACTTGGATCTGTCAAAAGCCTTTGATAGAGTCCCGCATGATATTCTTTTGGAGAAGCTCGGAAGAATTGGTGTTGGAGGTCACCTGTGGAGATGGATCCGTGATTGGCTTGACCAGAGGATGCAGAGGGTTGTGTTGGGAGGAGCGTCGTCTTCATGGGTAGAGGTCACATCTGGCGTCCCTCAAGGAAGTATGTTGGGGCCGCTGTTATTCCTTATTTTTTCGAATGACCTGAGTGTTTCTGAAGGATCGTCCTTGCGGCTTTTTGCGGATGATGCTAGACTATCACGTAGAATTGATCGGACCTAAGACTCTGAAATCCTACAGAGTAATGGGAGTGATTACCGTATCATTTTATATGGACGGCAGTCGGAGTCACTAGCATGCTATATAGACGCCGACACGACAGCTGACTTCAGGTTTGCCAGATATAGTGGACGTAAAGCCATGCCATTGGGTCAAAATATGTGCGTTGTAGACGTGAAGTAATCAAATACAAGTGATCTGTTAATACATTAGATATAGGCCATGCCATTTTGAGCATCTTCAATCACCCTTGTTGGAGGTTATAAGAATATCAAGTCTGAGTAAAGGCTTCAGACAGGTCAGAAACTTAAATCTAAAGAAGACTGCCAAAGGTGGTAAGGACTCTAAATTGAACACAAATTTCGTTGCCTCCCTAATCTAGATAAAAAAACAGAGCCTCAACTACGTGAAATTAAGTTCATGCCTTCAAATCACTCTGGAGTGACAGCTCCTTCCTGCAGTCGTTCGTTTATCTCGGACTTGTATCCATCAGTAGTAGTGATACTAGTAGTAGTACTCGGTAGTGCGTCTCTAGGTAGTACATCCGTTTGTCTCGCAACGTCAGTTCAACTCGGCCGTACATACGTTTGTATCGCGACATCAGTTCAACTCGGTTGTACATACGTTTGTATCGAGACATCAGTTCAACTCGGTCGCACATAGGTTTGTATCGAGACATCAGTTCAACTCGGTTGTACATACGTTTGTATCGAGACATCAGTTCAACTCGGTCGTACATAGGTTTGTATCGAGACATCAGTTCAACTCGGTCGTGCATACGTTTGTATCGCGACGACCCCTCCAACAACACTGATAGTCAAGACTGTGAGTGCAATTAGAGGGATGGCTTGGCTGGCCTGAGTCAGCTGTCGTGTCGGCGTCTATGAAGCATGCTAGTGACTCCGACTGCCGTCCATAATCATTTTACGGACCTGCTGCTATCTCTAACTGCCGTTAGCAGTGTAGGCTTGCTAAAAAATCTCAGTTTTCAAGGGTCAGATTTTCGAAAAATGTTGCATTTATGGGCAATGGCATGGTTAATGTATGTTGAGAAGTATTGTAAAGTAATTTGAAAACAAATGGAGAAATTGGAAGCCTTCAATTAAACAAATTATTTGTTTTTAGGTTTAGTTGCCCCAGGAACCGATCTCCTCTGGCCATCTTGTCATTCAAAGTCGGGCATTCCTAATTTCAAAGGTCGGAAGAACCCTCTCAACTTATGTAGCGAAATTTTAGATAAAAGCAACAAAACATACTTTTTTGTAAAAACAATGTCAAGAATTGCTATTTCAACTTCAATTTGTGCAGATAAGAAAGGCATTGTTGCAATCACCAGGCCTAAACCTTCGTTTAAGTTACCTCACACGCTCATCAGAAACACAGGTCTTCCGAACTTTTTTTCCCGCCAAAAATGATGACGTCACTAGTAATTGCTGTAATATTGATGAGCTCCAGGCCTGGGCATCGTTAAATGGAATGGTCTTCAATACCTCAAAGTGTCAGATCCAACGATTTGGAAAATCGGATGTGGCCCCTTATTATTCAATGTCTAGAGACTCGTTAACCCTGATTGAGACGCACAAGGACCTCGGTATTTAAGTTGACGACCGCTTAATGTTGAGAGACCATATCACATCGCAATGCAAGAAGGCAAACCGCTTGGTGGGAATGATCAAGAGGCAATTCACCACAAATAGAGAGGTCCTAATTAAAGCTTTTAAAGCTTACGTGCTGCCGGTCCTGGAGTACGGTTATCCTGCATTTGCTCCAATACTCAAGATGGACGTTGCTCGATTGGAATCTATTCATAGAAGGTTCACTAAGTGTGTTGGAGGTTTGGAAAATGGTCTAAATTATGCGGAACGTCTGTCAGCTTTGAATATGGTGTCACTTGAAGAAAGACGACAAAAATGTGACCTGATTTGGACATATAAAATACTTTACGGTCATGTCAATGTGTGTTTGGGAGATGGTCAGCCGCTATTTTTGTATTGGAGAGACAAGATGCATCGAAACTCGAGAGCGACCAAAAGAAATGATTTGTGGACGCCTCCAGCTCGGATCCTTGCCCGAAAAAATGCTTACCTGGTGCGTTCAGTCTCGATATGGAACAGGTTACCGCAAGAAATGAGAGAGATTACGTCGTTGA
>JAAGOF010000041.1:1135317-1155289 GCA_010645155.1 Tigriopus japonicus | reverse complement strand
CAATTGTAAAATGAGTATCAATATGTGACCAATATGTGATTGACTTTGAGCTTTTACCTCCCTTTTGTTTGTCTCCACTTATGGGGGGAAATTGTTACACCGATATATTTAGTTCACATTCTCTATTGACATCCTACAAACTTCTTCTTGCGGCACACGACACTCACTATTTTCTTGAATAAAAAAAACAATTGTTTTGGAGCATGCTAAAGGACTGATTGGTATAACAATTCAAAATAATTTATGAACATTTTATTTTGACAATTTTCAAAAAATCCTTCAAGGACCCCTTTGGAGGCCCTGGCCCCTAGCCCTGGTTTAAGAACCGCTGTGCTAAAGGCATGACGGAGTCTGGTTTGCCAACCTCAGCATTACGCTCACGTGTAGGGACTCTTGGCTTGGTGAAGAACATCTTATTTTTCAAGACAAATTACGGAAATACAGCTTAATGCCTGTCATTGTATTCAAATGAGAGGTTATTTCAGTGCAGTAAATATTCTATTGAATTTTCATTGTTACAACTTGGCCGTAAGTGGTATTCTGTATATCCTTCGTTGGGTCATACTTGGCTTGGTCCATACAAGTGGATCAAATAATCCTTTTTGACTAGGAAACTGAAAAAGACTCGGATTGTTGTAGCCAAAGACATACTGGAAAAGTTTTGCGATGGCTTTGGTCCAATGAGAGCTTTTTCCAACTAAATCCATCAACAGACTCTTTTACTGACGAGATCTGAGCCACGAGTATGGATGTTGTTGGGGTCATCTCAATTGTGAAACTCACCCGGAGAGTCACGGTTTGAGGCTTGTTTAGCTACAGGGTAAGATTACAGGGTCAAATTGCCGGCTCATCGTCCCACTTACACATTTGTCACTAACAACTACTACTATGAGGAGGTTTTAGCCAAGACAGGAACCTTGGCAATGTGTAAAACTGATAATAGGGGCAAAGTTAAGAACAGAAAAAGGTTGACGGACACTTGAAGGGATATTTTTTAGAAGAGTCTGCTCGTCCTCATGTGGTTGTAATGAACCCAAATTGACTCAAATTTTACTTTCCGTTGTGGTGGAAGAAAGGCAAGTGGCCAGACAACTCATCAAACCCCAATCCAAAGAAAATTCATTGTCAATTATGAAAGTGAAGCTTGAAGAACTTCCAGTTGTCACTTCAGTTGCTGACCTTTAAAGAAAAATGCAAGCTGTTTGGAACAATTTAGATTCTGATTATCTTGAGAATGGGCTAAAAAAGTATGTTCTGTATGTACATACTTAGTTACTTAGTTACTCATACTTAGTACTTAGTTGTACATACATTAACATTAATAAAAATAATGCTAGCATGAAGATGTAAATATTTGTAATTGATTATTTGGACTTGTTGCAAGTTAGTCTTTGATCGATGAACAATTCTAAAGAAAACCAACATTCGCTTCACCTTGCCCCTGTTTTGGCTTCATCTAGTGGCAATTTTTGTAACCTTCAATTAAAATTCTTCATAGCCTTTTCTCTAGGGTGACAAAACTTGTGTGGTGACACAACTTGTGTGGTGACACAACTTGTGTGGTGACACAACTTGGGTGTCATAGTGTATATGGGAAGACAGTTTTTAGCAAGATTGGTAAAACGAAAGAGTACAGTCAAATATCAGATGATTTATTTGAAAAATGGCTGTCACTCGGGCAAGGATGGCTCATGCCAGGATTACTTTCAAAATGCAGTTTAGGCCCAGTTAGCAATTCAACGTAAAATCCTGACTAGTCAAGCCCGCGAGGTGTTGTTTTAATCGATTTTACTTATTTCGAATAAAACCAAACAAAAATATTCTAACACCTACAGAGTGGGGCAGAAGTATCCGGACAAAACTTTGAAACACCCCACCCCTCTGTCTAGTGGATATCACGCCTCGAACGGCGCTTCCTGAACCCAGAATGGGCCCCCCTCGACTCCAATACATATATAGATATATAAATTGTACATATAATATATCCAATGAGACGAAGATTCTCGCAATAAACATTATTATTATTAATTACTTTCAAACCACAAATGCTTTTGACTACGATGTTTGTGTGTCAGTAAAGCCTTTCTAAATCAAGGGCAGACATGTACCGCAGAAAAAAAGTTTTGAAAACCGGCCCACTTGAAACACATCGAAAGTTCGTGTTTTCAGAAAAAGAAAAATATGCCTTGTAATTGATGGCAAAGATACAATTTTTATGTTTTAGCTCGTTCAAAAGTTTTTGGGTTTTGGTAGAACACTTTCGGCATTTTAAGTTGCCAGTTGGTGCATCTCGTATTGAAAATGGTAGATCTGTATATCATTTGTCGTTTTAGCAAGGCAAACGCAGGAAAGAGGGTGGAAAAAATGTAATTGAATTGTAATTGTCATATAATTGTCTTGTGATTGACATGCTATTGTAATTGAAGGCAATTGCTTTTTCGGACAAAGTAACTGTAATTGTAATTAAAAACATTTCTTTGACAAAGTAATTGTAATTTTAATTAATTACACTTTTCAAGTAATTGGCCCTTATTGTATTGCACGCTTATAGAGTTTTAATACATACACAGAAATGTCACTCCCAATTTGTTTGTGATTCAACAAGTTTTCACTGTGTGTGCGATGGAATTTGACATTGAGCACAACTAGTAACCTGATTTAAAACTGGAATTTGCGATTTCTGGGAGTCAGTGTTGGGTTTGCTCTTTCAACTGCTATGCTCGAACAAGACCAATGCATAAAGAATCAAGTCTTCTGGCACCCTTGCTGCTGGACTGCTGAAATGAGCTCAAAACCAATCTCCATTGACCTAACTCGAATGACATTTCTGTCTATAAAGAACTGTAGAGGCCATCCAGGGCCAGCCACACCGAGATGCATATATGAGTTGCAGCTGAATGCTGTTCAAATTGGATCATCTAGTACAGGGGTCGGCAACCGTTCTTGGGTCAAGGCCCACAAAATTTGATTACGAGTTGTCAAGGGTCCACCAAAAGGCTTTGGTAGGTCCAGGGGCCCACAAATTAACAATCAAAAAGCTTTGGACCCACGAGCACAGAACTATGGATGGCTCACGGCCCACTATTTTGGACTTTCCCCATAGCGCCTAGGCCCACCAATGACCCCATTGTGGCCCACATGTGGGCTGCAACCTACCGGTTGCCGACCTTGATCTAGCAACTCGAAGAAGACGACGACAAAACGCTTTGAATGCTAGCGCTTGCTAATCACAAAATGATTAAATCTCGAGTTTAAACAAGATGGTCTTTTAACTTCAAATAAGTCTTCAATGTCAACAAAATCAAACACAGCTCAAAAGCCTCAATCAACGCGCTAAAATAATGAAATTTCTCCACCATGGACTAAATTGTATTTATTGCTCTTGCATTTATAATTACATCAGAACACGTCATAGAATTAGTTGGGACAATTTAAGCTATCTTGGAAATAAACCAGTTTCACCCCTTTGTTTATGTCAGCCGCCTCATTCATTGTTATCTCGAATGAGTTTGACAAGAAAGCCACTCGAAAAGGAGAAGTGCGACCTAAAGACAAAAGCATAATTCTGTTAGTTAGGATTAGCTCTAGGCCGCATGTTAACGCAGGTAAGAATTATTTTAAGTACAACAAAATCAAGTCAGATTAACGGGCCTCAAAAATATACTCGTACCAGCTGACATATTTGAAATGCGCCAACTGGGGCAAGTATGTCCTCAATGAACGTAATCATAATGGTATTCTCCAAAAAATATTATCTGCGCTAATATGCAGCCTTCTAAATGATTTTAATGACTTGATAATAATTGATTTCCACGAGCAGCTGTTTGACAAAATTGTGGACCGCCCTTTGCTTTTTTTAGTGATTTAAAGAGAGGTAGAATCCTGCATGTAAAAAACACCGGATATAAGTGACACTTACCATTTTAGTGAGGATTTGTCACTTATTTGTCTATGAATTATATTGTAAACTTATCATAAAACATTCCAAAAGCCGGTGCCGGTGCAGTGGATATTGATATTTGATCGTTCCAATCTATTTAAGCTTTGAGTGGCTTAAAGTAATGTGAGGAATCACTCTCTCCATACTTTGGACAGAAAAACGTCCTCAGCTTTATGGTTTACAAAGATATTTCCAAACGACAAATGAGACTGGTTGCATATTTTTATGTTGTCTTATAACTGAGAAGTGCAAATTACACTCAGAATTATGAAAAGTTTTGGACTGAAAACCGAAAACTTACTGTTCTACAAAAAAAGGAGGCACTAAGAAATTTTGTTTCGAGAGATTAAAGAAGGCGTCAAAAGCCCCACAACTTATTACAAAAGCCAAATCTAATGGCGTTCTCTTGGTCAATTTCAACCTTGCATATCTCTGAAATTCTAGTGTCTCTAGGCACGAACTCTGTCAAAAACTGGACTTCGCAAGAAACGACAAGGGGGCCCTGGCTCAAAAAGTACTCGACTTACTACAGACTGTCAATCCACTCTTCATTGGCGAAGCTGCAATGCCTCCATTTCGTCCACAAAACCTTGAACGCGTGTTGAAGATCCCCAATTTGCTTTCGGCAAATGGCAAACTCAGACAGTCCAATCCGAGGCTGTTGGAGCCCGACGTTGTTGGACCGCAACAACTCGTGATCTATAGGGGTCAAGAAAGTATTTTAATCACTTGTCATAAGGAGACTTTATTTTTCACCATGACTTAGAAACCCTTCGACCTATGAGCCAAGCCTAGATTCCTCTAGTCACTAGCGTAGCAGGCAAGCCTATAAATCCTAAAAATGCCAAAAAAGAACGGGCGTGACAAAAAGGTCAAAAATTAAGTCTGGAAAGTTCACTTAATCGAAAATTGAACAAAATGGAAGAATTAGTAAAAATGCAAATTGCTAAAAAAAGAGATAAAACTAGCCAATAACAGTGACTGAGCTCTTTTTTTGGGAATGAACTCTTTTTTTTTTGCAAGTGGAACTAAGAAAACCACGAAAGTTGTGTCGCCATCACTCTTAGATCATTTATTAATCACTGGATAACGTGCAAGCTTTAGTCAGGCTGATTTGGCACGCGGGGACGAGTGCGTTAAACCAAGGATCACTAAATACCTGGATGACTCGGCTACAGGCAAAATTTATTCTTCAAATTCTGTGCAAGACAGAGAAAAATCTAATCAAACCAATTGTCTGACTGGTAATTCAAAGCTCACATGCTTAATTTCAACTTAATCGGCTGAATTTTGTGTCAGCAAGAGTAATTTGAAGCATAGAGCATAGCGCGCTCTTCTGACCGAACAAATGCATTTTTCCCTCGTTTCCTTGCGTTTGTGTTGCGCCTGTAGCAAATTTCGAAACGTTGTTTCTCGTGAACGGAGGAATGTATAATGCTAAAATTCAGCAAACGACATCCTTAAATGATTGTTTAATCAATCTTGTCAAAACGAAATTGTTCACTTGAATGGAATTCGATTTATAAAAAATCCACAGCCGAACGCCCAAGCGGAGGCTTCCATGTCTTACGATTTCCTTGGTTAAACCAAGAAGCACGGAAATCATGGAGTGGGAGGCTAGCAATGAGAATTATGATTTCCAGCAGAAACGAACCATTTGCGTTCTTCAGCAAAGGCTTGCATTCAGAAGAACACGTATTTCAAATTTCAGCCCAATCGAATGCCGGAGTGCAAAGTTATGCCTTCTCAAACTTATGTACTGAAGAGAGCATAGAATGAATGAACTCGCCCTTTTGTGGTATAACGATTATCACAAAAGGGCTAGTTTATTCATTCTCGGTAGGATTTGTACTGAACTTTGAGTGAGCATAACTTTTGTCTCCGACGTTTGATGGAGCTGAATATTGAAATACTTATTCTTGTCAACATATGCAAGGTCTCATTTGCAGAAGAACGTAATTGAATTGTTCTTACTGGAAATCATTATTCTCATTGCTAGCCTCCGACTCCATGATTCCAGTGCTTCTTGGTTAAACTTATGACTCGCCCTCACAACTGTTGAGGGGACAGTTAGTGTGACCAAACATGCGAATCAAGACATACTTTTTAAACTCGTTCTTGAATCAACCAGTTGTTTTCCATTACCCTACAAAATGCAAAAGCTTAAATTTGTGTTCTTCTTACCAGCGACTTATTCAATGTATTGGTAGAAAAGTTCCTTCTTGTAGTATTCAAACACAAGGCATGGTCACCTAATGACGTCTTCGGCTTAGAGGAGCATAGAGAGGCCATTGTCGTCATTTTGTTTGCCTTGTTTCTAGCTGATACTGGCCAAAGTTGCCCATAAGTTGCGTGAAAAGGCAAATATTTCCGAAGAATATCGTGAAATACTTGCCCAAACAAGTGGAAGATCATAGTACAAGTGAAAGTGCGCAAGATGTATTTTCTATGCCAAATCATAATTGCGTGAACTAATGCTAGTGAATCAAATTATCATCTTCATTGAGCACCTTAGTATAATTTGAGAGAAGCAAATTGTAGACAGGAGGCCACATGGCCTGAAAAAAAAATGCTTTTCAAAAATGTGCCTTCTACGAATACGTTTGTTTGGGCCAGTTTCAACTAGTCGCTGATGATAAACGGGCCTTGCTGCCCACAATGAAATTTCACGACCGGCCTGCTCTAGTATCTCCACTCTATAGACCTCTATGGTCTTCATTGCTTTCAAGAAAGTGACCACTAGCAATAACAAAAAATGACCCAAAAACATTACTCAATTTCACATTTGATTCATCAGTTGCATGGTTGACATTTGCCTGGTCACATATACATTTTAAATGTTCCCGCACTTTTGTCCGCTCAACAGTTGGCGACCGGAGACACATTTTCAGGCTTATCTCAATGCCATCACGTCATCTGGTGTATTCTCTTGGAAAACTTTACAAAAAGAGATTTTCAAAAAAATGTAAAAAGCGAGACAATATTGTTTCCAGATAAAAAGCTGAATGAAACCACATCGGTTCACTTACAATTTCTCACATCAGTATGTTGTCGTTCTTAGAACATTGTCTTTTGGCTCCAGTCAATGCTAAAAAATACGATAATCTATACAACTAAGGAGAAACAGTCACACTCTGAAGTGATTGCAACGACATTCAACGGGGTAAACAAGGCTTCATTTCAAGCTAATCGACTAATTCAAAAAAAAGTTTTGATTCAAAAACCATCAATTTCTAATCCGGTCTCTAATCATTATATTTTCTTAATGTCAAATAAAGATATTTGGGACCAGCTTGGAGGTATCGAGACAAAGCTTCATAAGTGATCAAATTCTATGAAAGTGATATTTTGTACGGAAAAATAATTCTAATGTGAGGTAATCCTGACATCTTTGAGTATGAGTCTGAACTAAACCAAATCAGTTTCCGTTTCCGTAAAGTGTTTCTATGAAAAGCTCAAATATCTAAATGTTTAACTTGTTTAAGCTTACGCATAGAGGTCTATAGAGTGGAGATACTAGAGCAGGCCGGTCGTGAAATTTCATTGTGGGCAGCAATGGCCGTTAACATCAGCGACTAGTTGAAACTGGCCCAAACAAACGTATTCGTTGAAGGGAAATTTTTGAAAAACTTATAGTTTTCGGCATGTGGCCTCTTGCTTACGGTTTGCTTCTCCCAAATCATACTAATGTGCTCAATGAAGATGATAATTTATTTGATTCACAGGCATTAGTTCACGCAATTATAGGATTTGGCATTGAAAATACGTCTTGCGCACTTTCATTTGTACTAGGATCTTCCCCTTGTTTGGGCAAGTATTTCACGATATTCTTCGGCAATATTTGCCTTTTCACGCAACTTATGGGCAACTTTGGCCAGTATCAGCTAGAAACAAGGCAGACAAAATAACGACAATGGCCTCTCTATGGGCCTCTATGGGCTTATGCTTGAAGGGTCATGCATCCATCAATAAACTAGTTTCTGCGTTAACCAGGCGCGTTTCCTTGTAGCATGTGGAAGCACTGTTTTGGGTGAGACTGTTTTTCTATCCCACCAGAAGACTTTTCAAAAGTCTTCATCAACGAAAGAGTTCTTGCTACTCACAAACCCGTTTTTAAGAGTTGAGAAGAGTGCCGTTTCTTGCCTGACAGTGCCATTGTTACAATTCATGTGAGAAAAGGGAAGCATTGCATGTGTTTCAAACTGCACCCAAAGATGTCAGTCACACCTCACCTGTGTACGTAAACTTACCATATTTCCAAATCCTGGACCACCATTACCTAGAAATTTGAGATCACGAACTTAAAGGGGTCAGGATCAAGAAAAAATTGTCAGCAACTCACTGGAAACGTCAAAGTCGGTGGCCATGGCTGTGGTCCAACAAATCCTTCAAAATAAAGTAGAATCACAATCTAAAAGAGAGACTCTCAATTCCTTGCTTTAATTCATAGATCTTGGGTTTTATACTTAATCATTACCCTGCCATTTATCCTACTATCCCTTCACTAGCTATAACTAACCGGTTTCCTTTTTATCTTCCTCATTGTTCTTTTCAATATAAAAGTAAACATTGGAGCTGCTTTTTACTGCCCCATCTAGTTTTTTAACGGGTTCTTAAAGCTCCGCCTGGCTTGGCTTAAACAAGCTCATGGGAAAGAAGCGCCAACTTGACCATAGCGGCTTTAGCATGAAGCTTCAAAAAACCCAAAAAACCAAGAGAGCAAGAGAGAAAAATGCACCCAATAGAAGCCTTTGACCCAAGAAATATCAAAACATTGCTTATTATGCAATATGATAACTGAATTGATCGTTATTGGCAGGATTTACTCAAACTGATTGCATAGTTGAATTTTGTTTTTACTCGTTCAAACTTCAAGGTTGATGGTGGCGACAACAACAGCAACAGCAAACATTTGCAGCTTCAAAACAGAACAACTTGACCTATTTGACGCTTTTTCCCATGAGCTTCTTTAGCTTGACTGAGAGTCAGCTGTCACAAGCCCGAATTCTCCCAATACCCGGATGTGGGCATCAATTGGCTTATTAAGTACCATTTTTTTACTTGGAGCGATTAGGCAGTTACAACAGTTTTCAAACAATTTCTGTCCAAGCTAGTTGAAGGTTTCGAGTAATGCCCACTGAAAAGGTATTTTTAAGGCTGTCAGGGTGAAAACTTGAAAATGTTTTTTTGTTGGCTGCACGTGTAGAAGGTTTACATCGTTGATTTATGTATTCATTTACAATTTCTTGATCAATATGGCCTTTTGAATTTAATTGAAGTTGAACATCGATTCCTAGACGGTCTTGAAATGTAGATACAAATTGAGAAAATGTTCAAAAACAAAAAGTTTTTAAGACTTTGGAAGTGCTTTTGCTGTCCGGACAATCAAAATGGTATTAAATGCAAGCTTAACCATCCATCCATCATAATTAAGTTAAGTATATCCAAAGTGTGTTGAAAGCTATAAATATATTTACGAAGCTTCCACTATAATCCAAGAACTTATCCTGCATTTGAAACTGTTAAAGCCTCTTGAACAAAAGACGACAATGTTCTAGCAAGAACCACAGAATTTTCTTGGCAATGCGGCAAACGATAACAACAAAAAATCCGTTAAAGAAAAATCAAGTGCGTTCTTCGGCAAATGAGATCTTGCTTGGATTAGGTAAGCAACATACGTATTTCAAAGTTCGGCGCTTTTGGATGTCGGATTGAAAAGTTATGCACAAAAGGGCACAAAATCTAATGGGTCGCTCTTTAGTTACCAGCCGAAATAATTCAATCTATCAAAAATAATGTTGTGAACTCCTAGAAACCACAACTCTTGACTCCAATGTTGAATTGAGTTTGAAGTTTGAAATATGCTGTACACCCAAAATTCTTTTCGTTGGGGGTTCATAGAAATTCAGTGGTTCTTAGTCTACCTTATCAAAGGACTTGGCAAAGTTCAGAAAAGTATAGGACTTGTGACTTCCAAATCCATTTCCAGTCTGTTCTTTGACATCCAGATCTAGTATCTGATTAGAAATGGACAAATTATGAAACTTTTATCATGACTAATCTTGGTCACACAACCAAAGCGTAATTTTCCGACAACCAGGAAAGTCTATTTTGGGGTGCTAAGGAAAGATATGGCAGTACTGATGGGAAACAAATAAATATAAAAATAACAAACAAGTGACAGCATACCAAACAAATACGAATCAAAAATAAAAAACAAACAAATCGAAAAAAGAAGTCAACAGATGTTGAATGTTTTGGTCTCCCAGCAAATCAGGGCTGCCATAAGTGACGCCCCATTAGGCGAGGAAAAGCGGTCAAAAGTAAGTTGAGATCTTGAAAACCACCTACAGTCAAAACCAAGAACTCCAGTTGTATGAAATATCACTTTTGAACCAATCACTTCTTTCACAAGCACAAAGCATTGTGGCGAATATGATCCTTAGATGCTTGGGTTTACAAATCACCACAAATGATGACGGCAACACTGTTTTTATTTGGGTATGGTACAAATTACCCCAAACAAACAAATATTCTGAAAACCCAAACAAATATACAAACAAACAAAGAAATTGGCAATTTGTTCGCATCAGTAGTTGACAGACAACAAACAAGTTACTCAGCTTTTATAAGGTGACCAAAATGAGTTACCATCAAGAAAGACAATTATTTTTGATTAAGGCTGGAGGAAATGATAATTAAGTGTTTGAAATCTTTTTCAAAAGTTCATGTTAGAATTAATTGTTATTGGGGACTTTAAAAGGTGAAATAGACTTGCCAAGTTCTGACTAATGAAAACCAGTAAATGCATTGAACACTTTTTTGAGCCCCAATCATAACCCTGGGTGACCAAGACGAGTCCTAGCAAAAATTCGTCCGGAATCCAGGACTTTTTCAGAGATCCTTGAATAGAGTGACAAAAACGCAACAGTCTCAAGCTCTTTTATCTCGAATCAAGTGCCTACACAAACAAGAGGTACCTACCGACAAGCATTTTGGTTCCGCCGAACACACATGACTTGATTTTGATCAGCCAAGTGCCCATTGCCAAAATTGAAAGTCTGCACTGTGCCAGTTCCTGAATCGCTCGTGAAGTATTGAGTGCAGCCAGACGGGGCCAGATTGGGTGAATTACAGGTGTACTGTGTGACCTGGTTGTATTCAAACCCACAAAATTAGTCCTCGAGTGTTATGACAATGATGCGACTTGACTCACCCGAATTTGAAAGGACCTCACATTTGTCATAGGCCCAAATTGAAATGTCAATTCATTACAGTCCGTATTTGCATCGACAAAAACTGAAAGGAAAGAAGGCAAAAGACAATTTCCTTTTGTTTTTTGTCAATCCATACTCAGCAGCAATTAATTTGGAATTGTGGCCTTTAAAGATGGTAAAGTTTTCAATATGCAAAACTTAAAAACCTGTCACTTGGAGCCAGGAGCTAAAAATGAAATCATTACAGAGTTCCAAGAGACGACACACTGGGCAAACACATTGACAATGCTATTTCTAAACACTCAGGGCAGAATATTTTTTTTTTAATTTATGCTCCCATTCCAAATATTTCATCATACTCCATAGCAGCTGTACCTAGAATAACCACGAATTTCTCTACCAATTTTCAACTCAGGAGTCAATTTTTTTATATCTTTTAAGTTCAGGCAAGAGCAAGCACAAAGTGAGCTCCTCGTAAAAAAAAAGGCACAACTTTCTACTCTTCTTGCAAGATCTTGTAAACAAAAAGAGGTTTAGGCCATTCAGTTTGTGCCTGCTCTTGCTTGAGCCTTAAAGACAAAACATCTTGGACGCTATTGTTGAATTCTGATATTTACTAAGTAAAATATATAACTTTGCTCGCGTGCAACTTTGCAACCACATCAGTCAATGACATAGGTGCTGTCAACATGGCTGCTTGTCTGGCAGCAAACCTGGGTCTGGGGGCTGCCACGAAGCGATATCAAGCTCAGCATGCTGCCTATCACTTTGCCGCAGAGTTTCGAATGCATTAGTGGTCCCTCAACGAGGATAAAGATTTGTTACTTTAATATTATCTTTCAACTTTCTACTTTTTATTGTCGACCAGTAGTGAATCTCATTAGGACACATGTTTGTGACGGAAAATAAAAGCATGCAACAACAACAACTCAGACTATTGCCATAGGTTTGACCATAGATAAATAAAACAGAGAAAAAAATCTCAATTTTGACGTCGCCAAAAATCACTCTCTATGAGGGATTACCTAACAACATTGTTAAAAATGATGGTTTCATAAGGAACGTCATAGAGTGCGCTACATTGTTTGTAACGCAAATATCCTTTTTGAAGTTTGATTCGAAGAGTCAATTCAGAAAATACAGCCTAAATCATCTAGAGGTCACAGTTCAAACAACTGTCGCCGTTGTCTGCCTGCTTAGCTAGAATTGAGAAGTCTGGGGCTTGGTCTGTGGTTTGACCAAGCAAAGCCGTTTTTCTCACACAATTAACATTCATATTTTTTAGAAGACAGGTTTAAGCGCAACTGATTGATAACCGTGAAAGCCAAAGGTCAACTTCAGCCTGACAATTGTCGTGCTAGGTGAGTCTGGCCAAACAAATCCTCTCTGGAAATTCTGTGGTTTCCCGTAGTACAACTTCCATTATACATGTCCGCAGCTAAGGAGTTCAAATAATAGACAGATACTTGTAAATTAATCTATTTACAATGTAATTACAAAATTACAAACGCGGGAAAGTTTCAAAAAATCATGAGAATCATGAAAAAGCTAGAGCTCTATATTAGAAAGAGTACAATCATATCCAACGCCATCTAGTTCATTCTGCTCGCAACTGCTCGCCGTTCCCAAAAGGATGCAAAGGTACCCTCTAAGCTGAACAAGTTTTCCAAATTTTCAGACCAAGATAGCACCTTTTGAGAAACTAAAGGGCCTAGAACCTTAATAAAGGGGTCCAAAATGAACTATCAGTGTGTTTCGAATGATTCAAAGCTGAAATGCCTATAAAATTAGGTTTAAAGCTTTAAAAGACAGTAAGAGAATGAAAATCTATCCCCTTGGACATATTGATGCAAGAGGTGATGGCAGCAATGTGATAGGAAATGAAATTGCAGGGCTGCTGAATTCTCTTCCCTCTTGTTCTTCACAGTCATGGTTATTGCTGAGAAAGAGCGCATGGACTTTTCTTCCTCTCTTGACGTCACCCCTGACTGCTGTTTAAACTTGCCCACCTACCCCTTGATATGCAAGATCACAGGTGTAAGTGGTGGTGGCCAACAGGGGAGTCCAGTCAAATGCTTGCTAGCTTCAGATGGCTTGCCCAGCTTGCCACTGGCACGTGTTAAGAAGGGAACTGCAAGGATTGCTGGGCCGGGCCAGCTCTCTCTCTCCCTTTCTCTCTCTCGGGCTCTCCACACTGAGCCCAGTGAGCAAACAAGGACTTGAAGGACTTGACTCAACATTTCAGGGTTGATAGGTAAAGAAAGGAAAACTCAACATGCTCCTCTCTATTACTATTCTTTCTCACACATTTTTTATGGTAGGAGCCCTGATTGTGAACGTTTTCTCTGAAAAAGCATTGATCACAATGAGGGGTGAGATATTCATTTTTCTCTTAGTCTTTTAGGCTTTAAACCTAATTTTACAGGCAATTCAGCTTTGAATCATTTGAAACACACTAATAGTTCATTTTGGACCCCTTCATTAAGGTTCTAGGCCCTTTAGTTTCTCAAAAGGTGCTCTCTTGGTCTGATAATTTGGAAAACTTGTTCAGCTTAGAGGGTACCTTTGCATCCTTTTGGGAACGGCGAGCAGTTGCGAGCAGAATGAACTAGATGGCGTTGGATATGATTGTACTCTTTCTAATATAGAGCTCTAGAAAAAGCATCATAGTCAAGGAATTACGAGTAAGACGTAAATTTCATTTCCTGATATGCCCCTGTTGCTTTTGGGACTGATGCGGGGAAATGACCTTCATTTTCGTATTTTCCACGCACACTTTTGGCAGTATCAGTAGATATTGTCAGCAATCAAAAAAGTCAATCAAATTATTAAACTTAATAACACTTCCTATCATCTTCTTGGCAATAGAAACTGACCTTTATCTATACTACCATCATCTGTGAGTCTTACTTCTTGGCCTGGAATAGTTGATAAACTGAATATATACTCACGGTTTCTAACTCCATTAATTTGGCTCACGGGTTTGCAAATGGATTGGGGGAGATATATGGTCACCTAGAGTCGCTTGCTAATGTCTCGGACTTTATGAAAAGCATAATGGTTTGTCAAAAATGTGTTCAAAATAACGATTTTTTCATGTTCAAAGTTTTCGTAATTTCTCATGAGAAAAGTCTTTCCCTTTCGTGAAGTCAAGATAAAATGAACCAATCAGAGCCTTGAAATGTGTTGTCCTTCGACAATATTGTTCTGGAATATAGAAAATTAAGGGTTAAATGGATTCATTTTCAAATGAACTCGAAAATTCTGCAATCAATAAATTAAAAATTGAACAACTAAAATAAGTGAAGAAATGGCATTTGATTCACAATAACTCCCACGGCTGAAATATGAAAAATGTGACCTAGTTGGCAAGCCTTCATTGATTTGCATGATTTGCATAGCGGGAAATATCTTATTTTCTTCGGCTAGTTTAAGTGTATGAAATAAGCCTTGTTAAGGAAATAATAACCTTATGACGGATTCATTTTTGTATATTTGGGTAGCACTTTTGTGTTTTACGTCCACGTCCTACAATGGATGCGTGAAATAAAAAAGATCATATTAAGGAGTTCAGTGGGTTTATTTTCCAACAAAACACATTATGGGAGAATCAGGAAAATGAACGAGGGATGGAATGAATCAACGCGAAGAGAAAATCAACTTAAAAAGTGAGGGCACCATTATGATCTAAAACACTTCTCAACAGTCGTCAAGTGTACATGGGGTTTAGGTTTGATAGCTCTTTGACTTGGACAAACTTCGACCATACTCCGTGTGCAGACATTTTTTTGCGATTTTTCTGAAGATAAAATGCATGTTCTTCTTGACCCTTAAAAATACAAATGGGACAAGATGATCAAATATCAAATGGGCTTTACGAATTAAACTCATCCCAGATGCGCTCCATGCGTTTATGATATCGATTACTGTCTCTTTCATCAGAGATACGTCTATGGATTGTTGGGAATATATTTGATTCAGAGGGTTCCAAACGTGGTAAACACACGCACGAACTTTTCCCCAACCACGTCTTGATTGTGCTGTTATAGAATTATCTCTGGTGAAGACAAGTTATCCAAAAGCTTTTCACACTCATCTGTCATCTGTAATCTGTGCCAAAAGGTCTGACGCATTTGAACACAAAACCAAGGGAAACATGGATGGTCCGGCCCCATTTATTGGACAGCATTCCTTTGTCACTTTGAAGAACTCTTTGAATTTTTGGTTGGAGGCCGTTAACGCCATATGAAGACCTGGTTCCACGTTAAGATCTTCCCGACTGGCTCCTACAACCTTAGCCATAGCACGGTTACTGATTCCACTTTCAATTTTGGCCCTTTTGATTGGTTCAAGTGATATTTCAGCCTGGTTATCATGAGTTTTCTTGTACTTTTAATCACTTTTAATGAGTGTTAACCGTGATCCATGCATGGTCAGAGACATTGGTGGGCCCTCCGTTTCCTTTAGGAACTTTGTGGCAATAATTTCAAGAGTTCATTTAGGTACCAGATTTTTAACGTTTTTAATCCTCTGGTGTTCCGTGCAAACACACTTCATGAAAAAAAGTTGAAAGTGTCCAAGCTCCATTTTTTCAACATTAAGGTATTGGTTGATGAAGTTTTTGGTTGTGCTCCACAACGACGTTTCCAAGTACACAACTTTGAGGATAACTTTGGTGTTTGGCACAAAGAAAACAATGGCACTTGGATCCACAGATTTGACGAAAATTCTACATTTGCGCGTAATCCGGGAATGGTGGAATTATAGATTTGTTGTCTCCATTTCCAAAACTCTTTAGCTTCTTTGAGCATGACGAGCAATATCCAGTGGGCAATCTCTGATCTTCCGGGATGTATCCATCAACGAAATCCTGGACTCACCAAAGATATGTTGGAGGTATTTTGATGTAGCTCCTACCCAAACACACAAGGCAAAGGCCGGCTCGGGACTTCAGATGAACTTCTATTTCGAACTAACCAGTCAATAAATCAATCAATCGGGTGTAAGGCTCAGTGTGTGAAGGTGTTGTTGATGTTGAGAAGAAGAGAGTAAACAGGATTGCGAATCTAACCATTCTGTTTATGCTAAAACAACATCGAACTTCTAACTTCCTTAAACTTCATCAGTTGGTTGCTTCTTTTAGATTAAAGGTGGAAATACCAAGCCTTTATTTTAGATTATTTTTTTGCTTCCCATGGAAAAATTACAGACGGCGCATTAGCCGCAATTTAGTCAACTCGATAAATAATTGGAAAGGAAAGTAAGACTTGTGGTTGAGCATATTTCTATGCTCAATAAATTGGGCATTGTTGTTCCAAAGCAAAGCTCAAATTGATCTAAATTAAAAAAAAACACGTTACAACTTATTGCTAAGTAATAATTACCCTGTATTAAGAGGACAATGAAAAATGGCCTGGCTTATTAATAAACAAACTGGGGCACATGTAACTGAGTTCGGCAATTCTTACATTCAGCTCAACCAGTGGAAGGTATTGTGCCATGGGATATTGAAAGCTATTAAAATCAAGATTAACCTTGAAAATGGACACATTTCTACAAGCACAACATGATTTTCACACAAATCAATTCATCCTGCATCCCATGGACGGTTTGATTTTGCTCCCCCAATTCAATTGCAATTCCCCCGAGGCTGTTTAATGGCCCTTTCAACCGTGTACTGTTATACTGGATATACTGAATCTATTTCATCACAATTGTAATAAATCCTCTCTGCTTCGTTTCTTATTTTGATTTTGCCATCCTTTTTCCAAATCATTCTGAAGTGAACAAGCATTTTTTGAAACTTTCCCGCTTTTGTAATTTTGTAATAACATTGTAAATAAGTACTTGGTAAGTCCGAAGATAAACGTTTTTTTTGGAACTTGAATACATAATGTCGGCTTGTTTCTTATCTTTGATTTTGACTAATGAACTAACCCTTTTTAAAACATTTTCAGCAAAAGAATCAATTTCCCCCATTTTTTTTGTAAAATTTGGACAAAAATGGAAGAATTTGGTAATAACATTGTAAAATGTTATTACAACTATCTAGTGGTCCTAATCACGAGATATTCTCATTCGAGTATTTTAATGTACAGCTTTAGCTTTATTGACTTCCAAGAACAAGAATTATTTTACTCAATTGCTAGCCAAATGATATAATCCAATGTTAAACACAAGCGCTTCTTAATGCCTTCCACATAAGATTCTATTTACCTTTAATATAGTTTTAAAACATAGTGTTATTTGAAGACAAGCCAAAAATCCTATGATTGAGGGTTTATCTTGGACCTCAGGTTGTATACATTAATCAATATCTTGAATTGAGAATGATGAACCTACCGTGTTGTCCCGTATTATCGCCACAAATTCTCGGCGGAATAACTGCTGATCCACTTGAAACTTGGAAACGGTCCACGTTACACTGACTAGCATCAGAGTTTGCTACTCCTGCACCTAAAGGTTGTCCATTCCGTATTTTGACAACACTTATAACACATGTGGATGGTCCAGTAATTTGAAATCTTTCAAAGTCAAGACGGAGCTGAAAAAACGTGAAATATTTCGAATTGCCTGGTTTTGCAGATAAATTGGGTGGACATTGTAATAATTGCAATGACTAGATGCGGAGATGATTCTCCTCCCTGGTGCACTGTAATAAAAGAGTGCAGTCAAAAAGTGTTTTTTTATGTGGTATCTTGGACAAAAAGAAACAATACTTCATTAAAGGTGTTTATGATTATTTTCCCTTTTTTAATGCGACAACCAACAACAATGCCATCCATTGAACAACTAATTGCCCTTTTCAATGACTTCTACCTTCCACCAAAAAACGGGGATTACTAAAATACACATCCATTACATCAACAGTTTTTGGAAGATTACACAGTATCAAAACGCATCTCAACTCATTATTTACCACCTAGACCCATTAATTGATGCATTTTCAGGAAGAATATGGACATGTCAGCTAAGGTATTTTCATCGAGCAAAAACTTGACTACGAAGCGAGTTACCTGGCAAATGTCACTTTTGATTGGACAAATTCTTGCTGTGCAAGTTCCCATTCCCATAGGAACGTTGGTATCAGTAAAAATCGTCAAATTCTCCGAAGACATCTGCCCGCAGGAAATTGCAACTAAAAACAAATGAGAACGCGAATTCATGTATCAAAATGTACGTAAACGTATTTGTCACAAAATCTTTTTATCACACTGAATTTAATATATGAATTCAAACACATTCAACTACTGACTGTAAAATCGAAAAATCGAACCCTTTGAGCTAAGACACGTCCATTGGCCTTTGAAGTCAATCTAACTGTAATTGATTACAATAAAAAAAATTGATATAAAATTGGAACCTTCAAAGTGTTAGTGACGATGTGAGGTCTGGACGAAAGAACAACAATGCAGCATTGCCAGATATTTCTAAATCGATCGTATTGAATTACGTAATGTGAAATACCAATATACAGCAAGAACTTTCCTCTTTTGAAACTTGTTCTAATTTCAAAATAGAAACAAAAGAAAAATGTTGATTTCCAGATCGTATTATCCAATTAACATTTATAATCCTAAAATTCATTCTTGAGAACAAAGTGTCTATCTAAAACTTCTGAATTACTTTGAATCATTACTGCCTTGGTTTCCAAATTTGTGAGCGTGGTAGTAACACAATGTATTTTCACTTTGTCAAATATGGCACTTTTTAGAGCAGGGGGTCGGCAACCATTTTTGGGTCAAGGCCCACGAAATTTGATTCGTGTTGTCAGGGGCCCACCAGACAGGCATTGGTAGGTTTAGGGGCCCACAAATAAGCGATCAAAGAGCTTTGGACCCACAAGTACAGTACTGTGGATGGCTCTCAGCCCCACTATTTTGGACTTTCGCCATAGCTCCTGGGCCCACCAACGACCACCCTTGGGCCCACATTTGGGCCGCGGCCCACCGGTTACCGACCCCTGTTTTAGAGGATCTTTTGGCATGATCAGTTCGAAAAGTTCTGGCAACACTGGTTTGTTCTTTCGTCCGGACCTCACATCGTCACTTTTACCGTTCTAAACAATGATTATATTTTCATTTTGATATTGCTCTACTTACATCGACAACAGACACCAAAACCATTGGCACAATTTCCAATCGAGGCTCCATTTCGAAGGCCGCACTCTTGACTTGTGTAGCAAGTTCCAGACATGCCATCACTTCCAAAACAAGCTCCATTTTGGAACCTTGAATAGAAGAATGTTGGTGACTTGACCACAAGCTTTTTTTGATCACTTGTTACTTACTGAACCACTTGAAAAATTGAGACTACAAAAAGAATTCAAAAGTCTGAATTAAAAAATCGGGAACTTGGGTAAGTTAAAAATGTTCTTATTATCAATTCAAGGCAATTACATAGTTTTCCTCTCCTGTTATTGTCAGATTTTGATTGGATAAATGTGAGAAGTACTAGGAGCACACTTGAAAAAAGGTAAACACTGAAGCGCTTCATTTTGCTTGACGTTGAACGAGATCACTGGAGGCACACACTTCTTGAAATCGACTGAAACGGAGTAAGAAGCAAAAATGGGCGCTCAAAGTTTTATTGGTAGTCTCCTCGACGATCGCTCATCAAGCGCAAATCTTATATGCTATTTGATGATCGTATTCTATGCGAACAGAAAACATTTTCTTTGTTTTCAAAACTTGCTCGATTTTAATTCAAGTGGAAGGGGGCCTCTGAAAGAACACTAACACTAATAAGATCGTCAATGTTGGTATGTACAGTACAAGGTGATTAATAAATCAAGACCGGATTTGATATTAGGCGT
>JAAGOF010000041.1:913850-1134570 GCA_010645155.1 Tigriopus japonicus | reverse complement strand
AAAAAATCGTTTTCATTTTAATGATTTCGGTATGTGTTGACATGTGTTTCACAACTGCAATTAAAATTGGAATCATTTACATTAGAATTCAGAGTTGATGGATGCTATTGTGATTATTTACAATTTTATTGCTTAAAAAGTTTTTGCTTAAAAATGCTTAAAAAGTTTATAGGAAATACTAGTGATGTCATGATTTTTGGCGGAAAAAAAAAGCTTGGAAGACGTGTCTTCTGATGAGTGTGCAAGGTAGCTGAAATGAAGATATAGGCCTGGTAATTGCAACAATTCCTTTCTCATCTGCACAACTTGAAGTTGGAATAACAATGCTTGACATTTTTTTGCAAAAATATGTTTTGTTGCTTTTATCTAAAATTTTACTACATAAATTGAAGGGGCTCTTCCGAACTTTTGAATCAGGAATGCCCGAATTGATTGAATAACAAGATGGCCAGAGGAGTCGGTTCCTGGGGCAAATAAACACAAAAACAAATAATTTGTTTAATTGAAGGCTTCCAATTTCTCCATTTGTTTTCGAATTACTTTGCAATACTTCTCAACATACATTAACCATGCAATTGCTCTTAAATGCACCATTTTTCGAAAATCTGACCCTTGAAAACTGAAACATTTTTTGGCAAGCCTAGACTGCTAACGGCAGCAGGTCTGTAATATCATACGGTAATTGCTTGTGAGACTGGGAACATACTTGCAAGAAAAAAATGCGTCAAACAAGCGAAAACATGCAAAGACCAAGAAATGTCGAAACCATTCCCTTCGTCAAACAAGTTAAAAACTTAGTTGTATCATTCAATCAAACTGAAAGCGTGGATACCAATTGAGAATAAACAGCTATTCTTATTCAGCCCTAAAAGCGTTTTAAGGGTCCCATTATTGCAAATCTAGGCTATCTTGGTTTTAAATCTACCTTCCACCCTTTGAAGCCCTCAAATCGTGGAACGAACATACAAAATCCTTCAAAGTGCTTCAATTACAATTGGCCAAGGCTTTAATTCTAAACATGAGTCTGCAAACGTGGATTGTGAAAAAAGACAATTATATTTTGATCAATAAGTATCCTGAGGCTAGTTTTTTAGACGTAAAGATCGATCTCAAGATCGGACTTATAGTACTATAGTACGATCTTGAGATCGATCTTTTGCGTCTAAAAAACTAGCCTCTGGTTTTTTGTGCACACCTAATTCAGAAAATTCAAAATTAATGAATAACGTGACAATGTGACTGTTAGTTTGCAATTTGGGCGATTTCCATCATGTGTGACCTGACTACTTCAAATCAGACAAGTTATCCAATCTAAAATTATTATTAACATTTTCTCTTCAAGACTTCAAAACTAAGTTCGAACTTGTGAAAAAGGTCTGTACATACATACATTGCACCATTGGAATCAAAATTACAATCATTTTAATTTGGATTCGGAGTAATTTTTATCGCTATAAATAACCATGTCAATTTGTAAAAAAATATACATTAAACCCTTTATTAATTACCAAATATAAACTAAAAGACACGTAATGGTCATAAAAGAGTATAATTCAAGCTCAGGACCAAAATCACGGTCTTCACGATCTTGTGTTATTAGATATCACGCAGTGCGTTTATTTCATTTATAGCCCTCTCGAGGTACTCAAAAGGAGCTTAAAACAATAAATATAAAAAAGGAATCTAGCCGAGGGGTTGTCAAAGCGAAATGTTTGAGCCATATTACTGAACAGTCAAAACAGAAAGTAAAAAAATCAGAACGATGAGTTGGGTCTCATTCGCAATTCCATAAATCTTCTGTTTGAGTTTGGTAAGAAACAGCTTAAAAGGCGGTCGATCAAAATTGAGCTGAATGGATTTACGTTTTTGAAGGTGAGGTTTGGCAGATCAGAGTTTGGTCACGAAGATGGAAATCAACTCAGAGAGAGTAATACCATTGGCACGTTGGAACGAATGTTTGTTTGAGTCACAAATTGTAGTTTGGATTCCTTTTCAAGAGGGCTGAAGATCTCTGGATAAAAATATTTTAAACCAAAAAGTGACTTATTTTCTACTTGAATACTTAGATATGTCGAGTTAAAAGTAAAATTAACTGTATCTGTTTTTGAAAAGCGAGGACAAAAACATGTTTTATCCGGTCAAAAGCAATTCAATATATTTTCAAAATAATTGCTTGATTTGTTAATCAGGTCAAGACAAGTGACAAGAGGTTTCATCCGAAAATGACAAACAAGTCTTTATAGCTAGAAAAATGGTTTTAAGTGTCAATTGCATAACCAAAAGTGACCCATGAATCTTATATTCGATGAAAATTTGATTTGTTAGTTCTTTGGGGATTAGCATGTCTTCTTTAGGAAACAAATTGTTTTTTTTTGCGTTGCCACAGTGAACGGATATCGGACTTTCAAAAGTTTGAAGTTGAACTAATGACTCGATAAATCTAAAATTTATTTGATATTCCTTTAGGTTTATGTTACATTTGAAACATGATTATGCGACCAATGCTTTTTCGACGGCTAGACCCTTTACCAAATAATGTGGCCTTTTTTTTTACTCGTTTGCAGCTCTGCAATAAAGATTGAACTCTCAAAAACAGCCCACGATCAAGACTTTTATCCATCTGTCTAGACAAATGCATATTTTCCTTGACTCCAGACCTTTGTCTGATGCAAAAGAAATAGCTTAGTCCAAAAACAAGGTATCGAAGTGTCAAAACAGCTTGCAAAATCTTAGGGTTTGGGGCTCGTTTCATCAAGTTAGTCTTAACCTACAATTGAGATTAGAGGGCTAAAAGACAAATGACACTCCGAAAATATTCGTGAGTCACCAAGCCTGCAATGTGTGATGGGATTTGACGTTGAACACTTTAAGTTACATGATTCACAACCCAAACTTGCGTTTTTAGGGAGTCAGTGGCAAAATTGCTCATTCAATTGCTGTGGTCAAACAAGAGCAATCAATGTATGATGAAACAAGTCACTTGCACACTTGCTGCTGGATCAATGAAGTGTGTTCTAACAAATCTCCACTGACTGTACTGGAGTGACATTTTTCTGTTAGCCCTCTAATTGAGACGAGGTCAAGTTCCAACTAGTGATGTGACTTGGGCAAGTAATGAGTCATCACAGACACCCCAAGCACAAGTTGTTGACAAGCATTACTTGGGCAATACACCAATACACTTCCCAAGCTCAAGGAACATTGGAAGATGCAGTTGCCGGCAGTTGCTCTTTGAAGATTTCAGATGCTTGCAGTGTGACTTGGAAGAAAAAATGTCAAGTTGCATTTTCGATGATCTTTTGACCTTAATAATTCAGCAATAAATAGTGGAAGTGATACAAAAAAATATTTCAATTTGGATAGCATTTGCAAAACCATGTTTTTTCTTTAGTTTCCGTTCTAAGCCACACATGAATACACTTTTCGGGCCAATCAAGAATGAGATTTAACAGTCACACTTGGGAACAAGCTCGATCACTCAGAGTTGCTAGAAAAAAAATATAAGATGCCAACTCTTTTTTTTTGAAATATTCTCAAAAGCTTTTGCATTTCTCGATACAAAAGCTTTGAATTGTGTATTTTCATCTAAAAATCCATCCTAACAAGGGCATGGGCCCTATTTCGCTGAAACTTTCTGGTTAATTGAAATTCTGATGCCGAAGGTTTAGTCTTCATTCCTAGCAAATTTGGCAAACCTGTAAGGTGGAAAAAATAGTTGTACAGGCACCCAAGTAGACCCAAGTTTCGGCAAGTCCAAGGTACTGTACCGGACCGCTTGCCTAAGCTCCTGTTTGCCTCCCATCACTAGTTCCAACGCTTACATGAGGTGTCTACCAATAGGGCATTGGCCTCCTTTTGTTTTGAAAATCTTTCATAAAGTACACTCAGAGGGTGACCAATTCCTATCCCCAAGTCTAACGGCTTAGGATGCAGAAACTAATTATTTTGCAAGAAAAACGGGATCCTATGAAATTAGAGCGGATCAAAAGAGAGTGTGTACAAAATAGAGCGAATCAAAATAGTACCGGTTCAAAATAGAGCCTCTTCATAAGAGAGTGAATCAAATTAGAGCCAGGTCAAAAGAGAGTGTATTGAATTAGAGAGAAAATAGCGTTCGTTCAATTCCTCAATTTTAACTTGAGAAGAAAATTATAAATGATAAATCAAATAAATTAGTTAGCAATGTTGAAGGAGTTCAAAAAGACCCAAAAGGATAAGGAAAAGCTTTTTTACCAAGGCTCCTTTTTGATGATAGAAAATCCCAACAAACAGGCTCGGCAGCCATAGTGTAGACTCTATAAGACTATCAGAAATAATGCAATTTTTGATATTTTTTCAATTTACACTTTCAAAATCCCAAGGTGTTAATGAACAGAAGTTAATTCTTTCACATTTTCTTTTTGAAGCCCATGGGCATGAAGGGGCTATTGGCATTGATGAGATAATTGAGACAGTTGGCACTATTCTTTTTATGGAAAATGACCTTCATAAAGAAATTTTTCTAGGCTATGGAACAATTTTTCCCCAAAAAGAGCCTTTCAAATACTTAAAAGCAGCCTTGTTCACTCTAACCTCAGGAAATTCATATTTGAAAGAAATTTTATATATTCACTCTATTATGAGTGGCTCTAAAATGTCACGCTCTCTTATGATTTGGCTCTATTTTGAAGTGGCGCTATTTTGATTGGCTCTATTTTGTACCTACTCTCTTTTGATCCGCGCTATTATCATATAGTCCCAAGAAAAACATTTATTGCAACATATCAACGCCTAACCCATAAAATGCTGCTACTTGATTGGACGTTGTATTACCAGACGTAAAAAAAGTAGGACATCACCCGAATCTACCGCCATGATTTTCACTTAAAACTGATCTAGTTTTAGCATAAGAGGTTTTTTTCAAGGTTCAATGAGAAGATAAAAAATGCAAATGGGTTGTATGCTTCATAGATAATGTTAAGTTTTATACCATTGTATATCAATTGCCAAAAGTAAAGTACGTCAATGAACAATTAATTAAGACTTGAATAATTACTGAAATTGTTTATTAAGTAAGAAATCAAATTATATACACTGTTCAGAAACATTGAGATCTATTAATTACTAGAGGGAGTGTGCCCCACTGATGCGTTTCGAGTTCGATTTTTGGCAAAGTTTTGCCGAAGTGTTGTGTGTTCGAAGTGTTTGTAGAAGCAGTCCTAGCTGATCGAGCGCACGCTTTGCTCAATCGTTTTTTTTTTTTGGACCACAACATCAAAATTATCAAATAGTTCTTCTTCACCTAGCGCACAAGGATTTTTTTTTCAAATTTTAGCTTTTTCACCTATTTAACCTGTTTATTTGTAAATATGAGCTAAACAAATCTTTCGGAGATCAAAATTTCAAGTAGGGTTATTGGAGTCCAAAATAACTTTTTCTAATGCCATTTTTGAGTAAATCGTCATTTTCCAGTTTTCCCCAAGCTAAGCAATGTGGAAAGAACAGTTCTGATATTTGAGGTGACGCTCCTTTTCCGGGCGAGCGCTGAGTTCCTAAAACCAATAACAATCCTTAATGTGATAGTCAAATGTGGTCCTAAAGGGTCATAAAGCCTACCACAACTAGACTTTTCAAAAAATACAAGACCTAACCTATCAGTAAAATATAGCAGTACTGCCAACTCGAAGTCCATCATTTCAACTACTATTGGAACTCAAACTCGATTTAGTTCGAGTTTCATTGGTCCTAGTTTAGCTCTTTAGTCAAAAAGTTTCATACAACCTGCCTTTTTGAATAGTTAAACTGCGAGTTAAAAATGGCAACACTCCCAACTCGAGACCCATCACTAGTGTACCCATAACTTTGAAGTGTGTGACCTAGAATGTAAACCTTGACATGGGCAAACTTCTTCTATGTTGAAGATCTTAAAAAGTGAAAGTGATCAATGTGCGTGAGAAGCCTAAGTATGTCCTAATTGGGTGACTAAATAGTATAAAACTACAATGTAAATGCAAATATATTGGATAAAAATGAATGAAAAATAACTTTTTTTAAAACCTTAAACACGCTTTAAAATATTAAAAGTTAATAAATATTCATAAAATCAGTTTTTTTTATTTTCAAGCATTTTAGAAGTACTTCTCGGTTGTGTAAACATCTTGCTAACTCTTGTACAAATTAATCACCAATTCGCTAATTTGATACCTCATGTAAGCTTTCGGAAGGTTTAACTCATTATTCTTATCAGAGGACAACCTACAAAGTTCATGAAATTTGACAAAATGGAAAAATAAGTATGGAAAAATCCCCACCATGCATTGACGAAGTGACTTTTTAAAAACTGTTGAATTGCAGAAGCGATAGCTTGTAGAGACCCTAAATTCTTGTTGGCCGTAAATTGCCCTTGGGTAAAATGGAGACGTGATAACCTGAGGACACCGACACCGAAAATTTCTAAATGCATATCTGCTTTTCTTTGTCCTCCAGCGGCAGACTAAAAGGTTTAAAAAAGCACATCAGTCAGCAATAGATTTGACTGCCTGTCAAGTTGACATTCTTGTCGATCTTCTCCTTCGGTCGTTCTCTTCTTTGAAATGAATGTTGTGCAAATGGGCTCTGTTTTATCGTTGAAAGTCTGGCTAGTGTTTGGTTTACCGAAGTTCACAAACGAAACTTTGGTTGAATGTCATAAATGTCATGAACATATTTAAGGTCAGGTGGCATACTTTGTTTCATGAAGAAAACAATTCCCGCTACCGCTGCATTGACGGTACGCTCAATTTAAATTATTGGGAAAGGCTGAAAAAGTTGGAATTATATAGTGTTCAACGGCGGTACGAAAGATATCAAATTCTTTATGTTTTCAAATGTCTACACGGCTAGTGCCCAAACCCAGAAATAGAGTACACGATTAGCGAGAGGAGAGGTATTACATATATCCCAAGGTATAAAGCTTCTTCAATTGACAGTAAGTTGCTAAAAGATCTAAAGATGTCTTCAGTTTTAAATCGAGCTCCCAACCTGTACAACTTTCTTCCTCAACATCTCAGACGAATCTACACATTAGATGATTCTTTGTCAAGTTTCAAACGTGATTTGGATCGTTTTCTACAAACTGTTCCTGACCAACCCTATATACCGGAGTGTCCAAAAGCGGCAAATTCAAATTCGTTGCATGAACAAATATTTTATAAAAACTAACACCTAACATTGCAGGGAAATCATTCCCTTGCATCGGTTAAAAACCCGTGAACGAGCAAGGAAAAAAAATCCAAGATTCGATTCTCCTCTGATATTTTCAAACGATCAGAAATTGAAAATCAAAGATCATTGATTTCGTCAGTTCGAAAAACGCCAAAATACGCCAAATACATTTGCCCCGATTAAGAACCTAAAATGTGACTTTATGCACCTCGGATGTAAAAAATGCGCGATTCCATCATAACAGTACATTTTAGATCGAGACAGAGGTTTTGGGTCTCTTGGACATAATTGAAAGGGTAGCGTTCTGTCTTTTTTTCTAGAAAGTACCGATTCTTATCCTTCAACGCATTTTTCCAATTGCGGATTCATCTAAAATTCCACTCATTGATCATTTATCAATTCCAGAAACAAGACCAATCTCGTTGAAACTTTTTTCTTGGAAAAAATCTCTGCAAATCCCACGGCTAACCTCAATTTGATCTCCCCCAATTTTGCATTGGAAATGACCCTTCTTTTGGAGAAAACTTTCGTTTGCATGATTTGCATAGAGATCTCATCTCTCATTTTCATGGCTCAAATTTTGCCTTTTATCACTCAACAATCCGAAAATTTGTTTTTCTTAATAACCATCCATTAAGCTCAGGACAGTAACCACCCATCATCGTAAGGCTACAAAAGTCAAATGCTAAATGCAATTTGCACAAGATCTAACGAGCGGACGATGGTTCGAGAATAGCACCCTGAGGGACTCCCTCATTTCTCACGTGCCTGGTGGGAGCAGTTGAACGAATCTGACCGTTGGTTGACCCATGATTGAAATCGTCTTTTTCCAAATTGAACCCCATCGCCGAAGCTAATACTGTCTTTTTTGACTTCATGCTGTTCAAAGAAAATGAGATGGAAGTGTCTAATGTACGTTCGCTTGCTTGTGCATGGCACTTGGGTCTTGGAAACTGACTCTTTTGCTCGACTGCAATAAAAAGCGGGAATGAAAGTTTCTACCATGTTTCAGAGTTTCGTTCGATTTGATGGAGCCATTCATCACTTCCAAGAAGCATTCAGTTTGAGATTCATAAAGAAATGAGTAATTTGACGACTCCACCCAGAATCTGTCTGGAAAACAATGAGTTGGCAAAAAAGTTACGCAAAAAGTTGTTATGACCGTCATTTGGCTGAGTGCCCATAGAGTGGAAAGAATTGCGAAAATTATTCGTCTGAAAAGCAGCTGACACTTTGCAGAAATTTTTATGGAAAAGACAAGGAAAAAAGCATAAAAGTACTGGTGGGCTTAGGTGAAGTTACAATACATGTTTAAAATTCCATTCATGGTAGCTTCAGACGAGCTCAAGAAGTTTGGACTCAATAAGCAGCATCTGACCAAAGAGATTGAGATCATCACTTCGCACTCCTTTTTTGGATCCATTACACATGTGATCTCCCAGAAAGGACGAGGTACGCTGTGCTATAAATCTCTGTGCTTTTAAAGGAGTCCAACTTTGTTTTTAATGGTCGATTTTTTTTATTTTCAGTTGCTCACTATTATTCTCAAGGTTAAAAAAGGCGGCCCAAAGTCACAAAAATACAAGTTCGGAAGGGTAATGAAATATTTATGTCACGTTTTGCTGCAGAATCTCAGTTCCTCAAAGTAAAGCAAATTTCACAATCATTAGCGTGAAGTAATCCACTTTTGAATGGTAGATTATCATGCTTGAAAATGTGAATTTCAAGGTCCAATACCACTGATGTATCATTTTCCTCGTGAAATCAGAAGTTGGGCAAATCCGAATCATTAGCGAACCAACCGCAATTTCCAACAAAAGCTGCCACTACTTCATTACAAATTAGCCATTGAAAGTGATGAGTGGCTTTAAGGAAAGCCCATTTTTAATTAGAACCGCCCCACTGATGTCTACAGGGATAAAATTACCCTTTTTCTTGCTCAAGCTCGCTAAAATAAAGTTTTGCGTGCACTCGGCAATTACCCTTTTTCTTTTTAGCGTGAGATGAGGGCTTCTGATGCTCAATTCCTCTCTCATTTATTTTTATGCATTGACCGGAGGCGGAGGGCAAAGTTATGGTAAGATATTTGGGTAATTACGGGTTACCGTTTTGTGCTTGTGTGTGGGCTTTTTTAATTCATTTCAATTTTTGGCACGGCATCCCTTGAGATAAAAACTACGCAACTTCCTTTTTATCAACTTATTACGATTAACTGTTTTGTTGAAAACGAATGGATTAAGGCCATTTAGGAAACACGATTCTTTCACGCAGTTGGGATGAAAGGTAAGCCGAAAATATCTGGAACAGGAATATCTAAATTATGGACATGAAACTATTTTCATCTCAGGGGTCTTGAAATCGTCTTCAAATCTTGATTACTATTTCATAAATATTTAGGTTGCATATTTGTTATGATTGATTAGGAAACTCTCCTTAAATTATAGTCAACGTTGCAAATTCATGGCTCTTTATATGAAAATTTGTGATGGTGTTCCCCTTTTTTGTTTCAACTCAAATGTTACAAAAATCTCTCAAAATAAAATGGCGACCTAAAACTGACAGTAGAATAAAATTTCAAGAAAGTTTTTCAAAGAAATTTCAAACGTATACAGGCTAATTTGAGTTTGGTCATGATTGAAAGCTAGTTATACCTTAAAAAGAGCCTTCTCAATTCCTAAAGACAATACATTTTTTTAGTCAAAGAACTAGTCCTATCGAATAAGCTTCACGTCCATTTTCGAAGATGTCTACATATTTTTGTGAAGGAGTTTAATATTCGCCACATCTGAACAACACGAGGCAAAAACTTAAATGAATGCAAACCTTTGGCACGCAACGGGCAAAACAGTCAAATTGAATAAGTGAAGCCAAAAGAGTTTCGACTGAGGTGTTGGTTTTGTAGCATTGCTCATGCTACATAATTAAACTTTTATTGCTATTTAAATGTGTTTAGATCACTTGAAAGACGCTCCATTATGGTGTGCCATGGTTTCACTTTGGTTCTAGAACTATCAAGAGAAACTATTTAGTTTCTTGTTTCGGTTGCCCATTGCCTTTAATATCTTAAGAGTCTGTCATGCGATGTCTCGCATATCCCTAGAACAACTTTTAAGACAAACACATTTCACGAAAAACTTTCATGAATAAAAAGATATCTCACCGAACTAAAATTTCATAAACCCTCAAAAATATACCACAAATTACCATAATCATATGAAGTGGACCCCAGTATATTTTCAAATCTCAATAACGACATAAGAAGTAATGCTTAAAAATGTACAGCTTCTCAAAGCAAAATGCAACTAGATTATTGTTAATAACCTAAACCTGAAAGTGATTTGCCCTACAAAAGAATGGATTATCATTTCTATTGGTACTGTCACAGCCGGATATAAGAATCTACCCTACAAAAGCAACTATCTTTTTACATTTCAGATAACATATTTACAAAACAAAAATGCACTCGCAACGTCAGAAATAAACAAACAAACAATAATCTATTTACTATTTGTATATTGCGGCCGTTGGCAAAACATCATATTTCAAGAGCGGTCTTATTTCTAGACTTATCTGGACTAGGGACCCTTATATGTAGACTGGCCGTCGTAGGCTAACACATGGTGCTAATGGTTCATGGTGGTGATTGGTCAAGACATAGCATCTGCATTCAGCTGATTCTGACAAAGTTCAAAACCAAATCACAGTATGTAGTTCTTCTTTTTAGATTAACTTGTCAGTCACCCAATCATGGAACATTAATTGTTGCTTGTTTGAACTTCACACTAATTAAAATTCACTTCTTACATAACAGGCATATATTTTGGACACCTTTGCAGCAGGCTTGACGATATTCACTAACCAAACTGTGCTATCAAATGAGCTAGTTAGTAGTGGGGTGAGGCATGGTGTAGTGCCTCTTGCGTTGGTTTGTCGTGCAAATGGTTGGGGCTCAATCCCGGCTGACTGCCACCTTAAAAACTTAACTCTTTGGAGTCAAACTTAGTTTTGAAACATCTTTGAATGCAATCAACTACCAGTATACACCATTGCAACCAAAAAGTGGCAAGGAGCGGGAATATTCCTTCATGGAACACCCATTATTAGTAAAGTACTGACTCCTTAACAAACAAACAACAAACAAACAAACAAACAAACAAGCTAATTAATTTAGAAGTTTTTTTGGTAAGAAAAGGTTATGATTCATGTGTCAGTCAGGCATTCATATATTTTGTCGGCCAGACTCTACTGTGTATTAGGGGTCTCTAGATATGACCGTTTTGTAACTAAGGCAATTCAGAAACATTCCTCATGTTTGATTTAGTATCCTTCCAGCAGTTCTCATGGTCAACCAAGATTGATTGAATAGAAGCCAAATGGCTACTACTTCAATGCACCAAAGTTCAGAGCGGGAGTCCATTCTTTTAGGTCTTCAGCTAGCATTTGCCTCATTAGTTATCGTGTCATCTGTGAAGTGAATATTGCAATGGTCGACCCACTCAAGATGAAAACGATGAAACCTGAAACCATGATAGTTTATCTTTTCATCTCCGCTAATTGTCACAGTTTATTTTTGGTGTTAATTACAATTGCCGTTAATGAGCCGCATGACCACCTTCAAACAAGAAGGATGGACTGAGTAAGTGGAGAAAACATTTACATATTTTTTGTGGATTTGTCAGAAAAAAAGTTTTTTTCTGAAATTACTCTAAAAAATCGGTGAGATGGGAAACAAATCTGGTATTTTAAGTGTTAAATGGATCTTGCACCGATTTATTTGTTGATTACTACAGCAAAAATTTCCAAGCATTGACACAAAACTTTAAAAATGGGCATTTTTTATGACTTTTATGTTCCTTTGTCACACTTTTTCTCGATTTTCCGAGACATAAAGTGAAAACTATCCAATTGAAAAGGTGCATCAGATTGCATTCCCATGAAATTGACATGAAAATCGAACTAAAAGTGACCAGATACTCGGCCATTTTGAGCCGTGAAAAGCGGTTGTTCAGTCAATTGCATTTGATTAATACCTTTTTCAACCATCTACCTATGACCTAACAATATCAGCCACTTTTCTCTCTGAATATAAAAGCCAAGAAAATGTAAGAATCAATCTAACTCAACTTCTTTTGGTTGGAGCCTTGCATTCTTCAAAACTCATTGAATCGTCCTTTTAGCACATTGTCAGTAAAATCATTTGATGCAATCTCCAACTACTTCAACGATAAAAAAGCGGCCCGATAATTAAGCTTTGCGTGCAGGTTAAATTCCAAGGAAATACCCAAACCAATAAACAGTTAACTCGCAATAACATACGAGTTCTATTCCATAAGGGTAACATATGGTAATTATTAGGAGCAGACATCGTTCAAAATTGCTAGAAGAGAAGTAAGAACAAAGAAAAAATGGATATTCTTTCAATTTACAGGGAGGCTTAAAAATTTACACTTACTTATTAGCCAAAAGTCATTAAAGTGGGAGCTCTGTTTGTCTTGAAAATATTTTTATTTCCCTATAAAATTCAAATAAGTCATTTTCTTAATCCAATTACTTTTTAGCAAAATATTTTTTTTACCCTTTTTAATGAAGCAGTAAAAGATGGTTTAATATTGTGACCCCAGACGAATGTTCCGATATCATTAAATCACCCTGGCCTGAGTAAAGGGGCCACTTAAAAAATTACAAAACCTTGAAAATTCAATTGAAGCAAAACAATTAACTACAATTGTTTCCACAAAAAGTTAACCATAGTAAAAGATTTCCCTTGAACATCCACGCGATATTTAGTGTCAACCCAATTTGACTATCATTTGTTAGTAGCATATCTTCAATAAACCGTGAACTAAATTTCAGCTTGCTCCCTCAAATAAGCGCCTCTTGTGGTCAAAATGAGACATAGTTGCCAGCTAGTGAGTGAGCTTTAATGGCACCCTTTGACAAAACTTCAGGTTCTTTCAAGATGCTAATATTAAATTTCTTTTTAGAGGCACTATGCTGTCAAAATCGCACATTTTGGAAGAATAATAATGTCGGAAAAATGTCCAAGGTTTTGCCAAAGAGTGGCATTAAGAATCACCATCTGGCAATTATGGCTCTATCTGACCACAAGAGGCGCTGATTTGCGGAAACAAGCTGAAATTTAGACCACGGTTCATTGTTATTGAAACATTTTAACAATTTGAGCCTTGTTCACATGCATCCAGATCTTCAATCTCAGTAATTGAGACATTTAACTCTCAAGCGGTGAGACAGAAAGTGGTTGCTTAGCACGATGATATCGTTTTCAAGGCTTGCTGACAAGTAGAAATCGCACATTTTCGGCACGTTGGTTCGACTTCTTGACAATTTATGATGCAGTTTTAGGTAATAAATGTCAATTTCAATTGATGTTGAGATCATGTTAATACTAAATCTAAACCTCAGAAAAGAATGTAATTATTTACTAGTAATCCTCAACAATTACTCTCTCCTTTATTGAGCAATTTGTTGCTCACCGTCGGGATTGTGTAATAGCTTTTAAATCAGGATTAGATAAGTTTTTTAAATACTATTCCTGACCAACCTACTATACAAGGGTTGTCCAGATCTGGCAACATTAACTCGTTTGTCGATCAAATTTTGTACACATGTCAATTGTACAAATTATATTGGGATGTATTTGTTTACAAGGAACCACATTCCTTATAGTGGTAGTAAAAAATCCACAGCCACAAAAAAAGTACTTCACACATTTCCTTTTTTTCTTTAAAGTAGTACTGCTATCTTGTAAAACCACAAAAACGGTCCGCACCAACTGTTTGGTATAAACAGAATGCAAAGATAATTACATCAATATCTTATAAGATTTTTTCCACACTTTTTCCCAAATTGAAAAAACATGTTCTCTTTTCAGTTCTTTCTCACATTATAAAATGAACTACAACAAACTAACGCGGTATTAGACACATTTTCAAAAACTTATTGCCATGTCTTTATTGCCAAATTGTAAAAAAAGGAATCATTGTTCAATGTGAAAATCAGATTCGTCTTTTGTAAACGACAATACAAAATTGAACCAGGAATTGGCAGAGTCATCTCCTATCCCTCTTTTGGCGCTTTTTATTCCTTTCAACTAAATAATATGATTTAATGTTTCGGGCATAAACTTCACATTTCTTTCCGAGTCCTAATTTTGGATCAATTCAAGTGGTTCTGGACAACTCAAATTTTATAGACCAATAAAACGGGTGGCAATGTAATCAAATGCAGTTTCTAGTTATTCTAACCTCTTGCCCTAATCAAAGATGGAAATTTACTCTTAAGGAGGAAATGCACTTTTTGCTTGAGAATTCTTCCTGAGATCTAATTTGAAACCCCTTATTAAGATCTATATCGAAAGGGTTCTTAAATCATGCCGAGCTCAATCTGATTTCGGACAAGATTTAAATGCAATCAGGAAGAGAAATACCATGGTTCTACCTCCGACTCTAAATAAGTGTTTTTATTCGAGGCATGCTTTTTTCTTTTTACGTGTCTTAGTTTGCAAATATAGTTTTAAATTCCAAACCATTCCAAACATTATAACCAAATAATTAAAATAAAGTCATTATTCTGTTATTAGTGATAGGATGGAAGGCTACGGAAAAAGCTCCAAAAATTCTTCTAATAGAAATGACAAACACAACATTTCACTAGTCTCGTAAACTGATGAGAATGGTGATTTGAGTTTGGGTAATTAACGTATCTCGACCTCCATGAATTTTAAAGACGTCCTTTCCAACTGCATTTGCAACGTCATCAGGCATCTTTTAAACCCCCCATTGAGGTCCCTATTCCAATCAGGTCAAAAGGTGCGTTCTCACGAGGCCCACATTTAAGTAACCTACGGGAGGGTGCTAAGGCTAAGTGCATTGCAATGGAATACTTTGGAGAATGAAAATCCCCGATAATAAATTGACTCTATTCATAACCGAGCTCTTGGAAAAGGAGCTTATGGACAACAAAAAGATGCAATGCTTTGGATTACTTGGTGATTTATTGTCAATCGTAAACAAATCACTCTCTTGTGCTCTTGTTTGATGAATGGCATTACAGATTAAAAATGAAACTAATCAAACGTAAATACCAAATGATCTAGGAAAACGCCATCTAACGTGGAAAATGGACAATTTTTAGTTTTAAGATATCCGTTTGTGTGGGATCATGCAGTGGTGGTAAATGACTAGATGCTTGTTTCATGTAAGGCGAGGATTATGTATAAATATATATTGATACATATGATTCATGTAAGGCGAGGATTATGTATAAATATATATTGATACATATGATTAGACACGGTGTGCATTTGAGCTCAAGAAGTCGTTTTTAAATTCCAAAAAATTTTGAAACTACTTTTGAGGTGATAATGCAATAATGCATATGAATTTGAATTCTGTTAATTAGGTCACCGGCAAAAATACGTTATGAGTAAGGGTGCAGATTTCAGGCCAATAAGATTTTATGCCCAAAAACCCGTTTATTTGCCATTTGTTCGTTTTTAAAGTTTATTTGCCATTTTAAATATTATTTAGCATTTTTGGGCAAATAAATACAAAAATTGTCAGTTTTTGGGCGATTAAACACAAAATTTGTCGCTTTTGGGGAACGTCAATGCAAAAATTGTCTTTTTTTGTTCAAAAATAGGAAAACAAAAATTTGCCCAAAATGTTTTCTCTAAAGGATATATTGATTATTCAACGGAATAAAAATAGTTTCTCTTAAATGTTCATACACTTCCATTTCACTTTATTGTTGGTAAAAAACAATGTTAATTTTCCATATTTAGTGGCCAGTTTTGCTATATTTTGGTAATTTTTCGTGTCAATTTGCCATTTTACTTGCCATTTCTTTGTTTATTTGCCATTTTATTTTCCATTTCTTCGTTTATTTGCCATTTTATTTGCCATTTCTTTGTTCATTTGCCATTTTATTTGTTTGAACATTTTCTTCATTTTAGTTCTCAAGTAGTCTTATGAGTGCGTCTACCTAAAATATTGTGGAAATCTACTTAGCCGTTTGTCGAAATTGATGTAATGACCCTCTTGTTTGGTCCTTGAAGAATGCCGATCACAAAGGCCATGGAAAAAAGATCTGCGAAATAGATTACAAAATATTTGAGAACAACACTACTTTTAGTATATCTAAGACTTCAGTCAAAGTATTTTTTGAATATTAATTTTCTAGTGTGTTTTAAGCTACATGATAGTGTTTTTACCCGTGAACTATTTAACCGAATTCAAATAAATGTTCTGCATTGCATTCACATCTCAAAAGTGGTGTCAAAAGGTTTTAGAATTTAAAAAAATGACTTCTTGAGCTCAAAGACACACCGTGCAGACCATATTAGAGCATATGAGTGGGAGCAGAAGAGGGATTACAATAGTTTGCGTTGTTCCGTGGATGTAATCCATCCATCTGATTTCAATCAGTTTTTATCTTTTAGGACTGCAATGAAGGTAAATGAGCCATTGTAACTTTAATGGGAAAACCTTTGCTTGGTCGTAATGGCACCTTAGCATGAAGTCTCAAGAAACAGGGTTAAATAAACGCACATCCTTAGAAATGACAAATGTACAGGTTTATGTGAGTTGACAGTGATAATAAACTAGCGCGCCAAAGTAGATTGATCAGATTGAAACCTACATTAAATTCAATCTGTACAAAAAAGAAATACAGAAATGAACAAAAACAATTTATCACTGTGAAAAATACCTTGGAAACCCCACAACTAGGATGTTCAATATGTCAATGTGATTAATGAAAGCTGCAAGTAGAGAATAATGACTCTTAAACACGCATTGGGGGAGCATGACACGAACAAAAATGCACCTTTATAAATTTGTTCTCATACGGGAGGCCTGTTTTTGATGCAATGGATGACCTATGTTGTCCAATCTCTAATTAATTGGCTGCACTCCACCCAAGGCATCTGAACATTCCACTAACAAACTGACTAACTACCTCTCAATTCTACAATGAAAGCGCCCATCAAGCTATCTGATACATGGCCCAATGTCAGATACGAACCCAGGAGGGCTTTGATTAAATTATGCTTATATAGAGTATGGAGTGCAATCATGACGACGCAATCCAAAGTGATGTAGAGCCTTGCGTGTGAAGTACGTGCCCTATTGAGGTTAGTATATTGATTGTGAACTGAATTGAATTGGCTGGCGGTTTGGCAGCTATTGATGAATATGCTCATCAAGGATGGGAAAATCTTGCATTAGAGAGACAATCGAAGCTTAAAAAGATAAATCTCCCAATTTTAGAGCTAGCTTGTCTGTAACTGTTAAAAAATATTTCATTATCGCAACCCAGAGTTGTTTTTAACAGATAATTGCGGAGATAATCAGTTCTTGTCTAAATTCAATCTCAACTTAGATTGCTAAGCTGCTTGCTAATAAAAAGTTGTTCATTTTGAGAACAAAAGAGAGCACCCAAGGCAAAGTGAATTGATTTGTGTGAAGGCCATCTAGGGGTCAAAATTGGCAACTTTCTTTAAATTGCTCAATAAGTAACCCTGCACAAAGTGTCAGCTTATACGGCCTGACCAGCGCCTCTTGTGGTCAAATTGAAACATGGTTGCCAGCTAGTGGAGTGAGTATTAATGCCACCCTTTTGCAAAAGCTCAGGATTTGTAGTTCATGTATTTTCTTTGCAGTGGCAACATGTTATTGAAATCGCATGTTTAGGAGCAATTTTATTGTGATGAGGACATTTTCCCAAAGAATGGCATTACGAACAACCATCTGGCAATTATGTTACAATTCGACCACAAGAGGTGCTGATCTGGCTGGATAAGCTGATATTTTTGCAAGGTTCACTGTTTGGATTCGAAAAGACCTTTCTTCATTTGATGAGGCGTATAGTGCATTCGTTAAATTGTGACATCATAAGTTGAGTTGATGAAATAATTTTGTGGCCCGGCCGGCGACCAAATTTGTGTGCATTTAATAAGCCCAATTGTTTTACCCTTTTGAGTTTTCAAATATTTAAGTTATGCTTTTTCTGATGTAGCGATGGACCAAAAGAGCTCTCTACCGAAAGAAAGATTATTGTGAATTGAAACTAAACGCAACTGACCACAAACCTATATTTTTCATGCGTTAAAAGTCTTACTGGCCATGGGTTCAAAATGGGGTGTATCATTTTTGAAAAGGAAATTTTTTTTTGAGGCTTTTGGACTCTAAAATCTTCGATTTTGCTTTGACAGTGCATATCTGCTTTAGGTTTCGGTATGCATAAAAAAGCGGAAACCGTTGCAAATCAGAACTGCACTTGAATGTAGCATTTGGGCAAAAGACATTCTCGATTACTTCACGAATTCTGGATTCCTTTTGATTTACGGCTCCATCGGACGTTTTCATAATCTGTGAAACTTAACGAGTGCGCACGGACGAGTACGAATTGAAAAGATTCCAAGCATATGAAACCTTTTAAAAAGTCGTTTATAGATTTCCCCAATCATGATTGACAAAGACAAATTGCACTTTAAAAGCTAGGTTTGGGGTAATTATTGAATTTGGTGAATTTGGTTGCTAGAGCGAGTACTTTCAAAACATTCCCAAAGAGGTAATATAACGCCGTTGTTACTTGGAAAGAAAAGTATTTCTTATGTGATTTTACTGTGATTCTATTACAAACACAGAATTTTACCTTTGATGAATAAAACTCTTCAAAACTAAAATGTCCAAATTTGCAGTCAGTTGTTTGATGAACTTGACAAACCAAACCAAAACCTTGCTATTCTGAACTCTAAAGGAGAGGTTTCGCTTTTTAAGTTTTTTTGAGTTGCGTGAATTTAATGGTCGTCTGTTATATCCAACTTTTGTTGTAACTTGCACTTCCAGTGTTGGAAATAAAGGTTGAACGAAAACAAAGAGGGAGAGCAATATGGAATATAGTTTTGAACTCAGGAGGACCTATTGATCAATCCTGCTAAAATTTAAAGTTTCTCTGTTGTTAAAAAATAATAAGTATTTAAAATATTAAAATAATAAATTAATTACATTCTACAAGTAATGGAAGCATAAAAAACTTATATTTTTGCGTGGAAAAATCGAGTAATTGTCAAGCTTTTTGTGTTAAAAGCAAAAAATTGGTTAATTTGAGATCCTTTGAATGATTCAAGAAACGAAACATGGATGATACAATCTGTTTTGGATCTTCATCAAGTGGCGTAGAGCCGCATATTGATCTGTAAACTAATGATGTCCTCCTGAGTTCAAAATTGTATTGCAAAGAGCTCTCAAGTATAGAGTGAAATAATGGGTCGCATGTTAACGCACATAAGATCGATTTGTTTTATAGTATACTCAACTCTGGTCTTACTACATAGCTGACCTCAAGTATACTTAACGTGAAACAAACCGATGAGTATAGCAATTGTGTACTCACACAATTTGCCCATGCAATTTCAAAGTAGAGGATAGCTTTGATACGTTTTTTAATGCCAAAACGGGGACAAGGAGGGTTTCTGTGACATATATTTCAAAGCCGAGCTGAATTTCATTGGTACAGTATTTGCAATTATTGATAATAATAAAACATAAATGGTGGACCTAGTTCTTTCCTAGTTTTCAAAATTGAAGACAACAATTTGTCATTTGTGGCTCAAATACACTAAACATTTGGTATGTCATAAGAAAATGGGTCTCGAGAGGTCCCAAAAAAAAACAAGATGTCCTCGGAGCTATCAGAATCAAAGGATACAAAAAGCGTAATCCATAGTTCTATTGGTATTGAAATTTCCTCGAATATGTTATTGAAACAGCACCATTTATTCTTTCAATGTCTTTTTTAGTTTCCGTGGCGAAAACTTGCATCTTAATTACTCGTTAGGAGATTAACATAAATGAACATACTGGAGCATCTTTTGAATTAAAAGTGATAATTGAAAAGAAAGTCCGGGACACGATCCAATCCGTTTGGTCGTTCTACTAGTAGTTATGCTTCCATGAACTCTTGAGAATGTTTAGACCAAATCCTTTTTTCCTTGAAGCGATTTTTTGGCATCAATTTCATACCGAAAATAGGTACAGTGTCTCAAAGACATAAACACATGGACTGAAATGACGTTCTTGATAACAGGGGAGCGTTGTGGGTTCTTGGGTTGAACATGGGCAATTTTGGCAGGGCCTTCCATGAGCGCAGCTTATTATTCCCGTTGAAGTTTTTTTTTCTTTAAGCTTTTGCGTAGTTGGTTGATCCGTGGACAAGTCCATTGGTAGGTGTGGCCATTGAGTGATGAGGGATGGATTTGCAAGCGGAGTCGATGGTATCCTTTTATTCACAATTATTCACAATTTTCTATTGATTCCATACCCATCCATTCGTTCGTTGTATCCGGGGTGGTGATGTTTAAGGAAGACTCATTCATTTGTCTGATTGACGCACTTTTTGATGTTTCCGCGCAAGTTGGAAGATGATCAAATCGTTGCTCTGGTCGTTTTCCTCAAGAGTTCCCGCTTAAAGTTGAATTGGATTCAGTTAGACTTGAAAATCTTTGAGAAATCAACTTTCAGTTCGATTTTGAACGAGTCCGAATTTGGCACTTGTGTGTGTGTTCGGATTAACAACACAGGCCCAGTGTTTCTACACAAACAGTTTTTGTATGGTCAGACAGCTTTTCTCAACGCAGTATGTAGCAAATATGGGTAACTTAGGCTTATTTCACCCTCGCTGAAATGGGCGCACTGAGTCACAGCCTCTAATCTAAAGAGCGCGAGTACAACACAAAGGTGCACTCGTGCCCTTAGAGTATACTTAAAAATATCTCTGCCGGAAGAGTATACTTATCTTGAGGTTTGTTCAATTATTCCGCATGTTACGACCAAACTAAGATTAGAGTATACTCATGCGCAATTATAGTATACTAAACACCACGAATTAGATGCGTTAACATGCGACCCAATGAGATGCGACCTCTAGCGGGCCCAGGCGTTCAGACCCAAGAAGCTAAGAAAAGTGCCTCGTTAAGTGTTCCACATTTCAACAATTTAGCACATACACTCATTGCATGTCGTGAACACCATCATTATTTTTATCTTTTATGTAATGTGTGTTACAAACTGATATTTGAGGCATTGCAAATAAATCCTTAAACTTAATGAAATAGAAAAGGGAAAAAGATCTGATTTGAATTGAAGCAACAGTTCATTATGCATTTTCAAGCTGAATTGCAAAAAACATAAATTCTGGATTTATTTCAAAAGGCATTACCACATTAACACCAAATAGTAAAGTAAGAAAAACTTTTTTTAATATCTAGATTCGTGTCAGCTTATATTTTGAAAACGTATCTTCGTATGATTGTAATATGCTACAAGTTGGGTCCATTAGCATATAATTTGTTGATAATTAAGGCACACACCTGAAAAGAAAAAAGAAAAAACGCCATAAGAAAGTTTCCAAACCAAAGTTAGTGAAACCAAATGTTGCAATAAGCCATAAAATTCTCAGTTATATAGTCTAAAGTTATTATTATGAAAACAATGGAGCTTCTAAAAGGTGATTACATGATAAGTGATGGGCCAAATCGGCGCTTTTGGCTGAAATAGTTGCAGACATGCACAAGTAAAAATGGAGTTTGAAAAAAAAAATCGAAGATTTTTTTTGGCAAAAAACCCATGGAAAGTTGAATTTTCCGATTTTTAATTCTGTGCTCACCCAACATCGAATACATGAAGAATTTGAATTTTTTAAATGAATTTTGAAAATAAATAATATTGCACTCAGCTGGTGGAAATAGTCCTGATTCTCACACTTTTCCATAATTCCTTTGATTTGCTTTTTAACAGTAATGTGCTTAACGCCAAGCTGATTGTTAAATTGATGGACTAAAAGTGCAATACACTTTAGACAAAAGAAAGAACAAACGAGCAAACAAATTGATAAGCTGTAGCATGGTTATTCTCTTTATACTCTGCAATACTTAAGCTATTTAAATTGGCCAAGTTTACAATTTAATTAGTGTTAGTTGATTTATTAGTTTCTTTCCATTTGGTTTGGAGACAGTCAAAACTGACCTCGAGGAAGGGGTGATGTTCCTGTGCGGGTTCCAGCAGTATTATCGGTAACAAATTCCACAGCAAATGGAGGGGTACAATCTGGAAAGATAAAATCTCATTAAATTAGGATATTTGAAAAGCCTCGGAAATGAGATATTTATAACTAGGCACTGACGTACCGGGCATTGCAATGAAATTTAGACACTTAATTTTACAACCTTGATGAATAAACTAATAGGATTTGTGACTTGACCATTAAATGACTTTCCGAGATATTATGGCAAGAAGCAACAAATATTTTGTAAACAAAGCACAAATCAGTAAGTGCTAAGAATTAGAGGACATGGAAAGTGACAACCGGATCAGGATTCGCGCGCTCTTTGACAATGGCGTGCCACCCACCAAGGTTGCAAGGCGATTGGGAGTGTCAAGGGGAGGTTGATGAGGCTGTCCGCACTCACACAACAACCAAGCATCTAGCCAGTGTGATGTCCCTGGGATTCGTGGCCTCAAATGGCCTTGTCATGCCACTCCATTGGTTCCCGACTGGATACCGGCTGACTGCGGCTGATTACGTCCACATCCTGAGGGAGAAGCTCATCCCGTGGGTCCAGGCCAACCTGCCAGGAGCCAATGTCGTCCTCCAGCAAGATGGGGCTCCCGCCCACACCTCCAAGGCTGCCCAGAACTTCCTCACTGCTCAGTTTGACATCATGGATTTTTGGCCAAAGTCAATGTGGCCACCGTACTCTCCAGATGCAAAGCCATTGGACTTCGCATTCTGGCCTCACATTGAGGCAAATGCCTGCTCTGTCCGCCACCCAAATGTTGACGCCCTTAAGGCTGCGGTCAGCGAGCACTGGGACAGCATGGACCAGGACTACGTCGTCAAGGTGTGCAAGACCTTCTGGAAGCGCCTTGAGGCCATCATTGCAGCTGACGGTGGCTACATTGAATAGGTGAGTACATGTACATATCTCCTGACAACAAGTACTGCAAGTACCAGACGTGACATTCACCATGTTGCTGAAGTAGATCTTGTCGAAATTGCCGAGTCAACGTGTCCAAATTTCATTGCAATGCCTGGTATCCTCTGTAAAGCCGTATTATTATCTATTGGTGGACACGTCTTTATTTCATAGGTTATCCCTTGCTGTGTATCACTGGCAGTTTTGCCATTAACGGCGATCCTGCCACCGGCAGAATGTCGACACTGAGACCGACACTAGATGTGAAAGTGTTCATGTAGAACAATTTAGGTATTTTTGAAAAAATACAAAATCTTGTAGGAGTCGACAAAAAAGCCCCGTGTCCACACTGACACCAAGAGCTGGAAAAGCCGGTGTTGGTGTCGACATCTCAACACCGACACCGGTTTCTCAACCTGCCTTACTCCAGTGCTCCCTCCACTAGTGAAGGGTTTCGAGTTGTGAGTATTGCCATTTTTGACCCGATGTTTAATTGCTACTGTAATAGGCAGGCAAAATAATCTTTTTTGACCTGAGACTTAAGCATGGACGAATATAGCAACCTGCGAACCAAAATCGAGTTCGAGTTCGATCATATTTATTGTTGATGGACTTCGAGTTTACAATGCTGCCATGTCTTACTCTTAGAGTAGGATATAGGGGCCATTTACCCTGCCTTGTTTGCAGCTGATACTGGATTACGAAGTTGTTGCCCATTGTTGCGTGTTGCGTGAAAAAGCAAATATTTCCGAAGGGTATCTTTAAAACTTGCCCATACATGTCGAAGATCAAAGTACAGGGTCTAACAGATAAATTTTCACCAAGTTTAACGTCGTTGGGTCCATAAGGGTGGACAAGAAGGCATTTATTTCGGTTTGACAGATGTTTCGACACAGAGGCATCTTTCTGAATGTGACCACCCTTAGCCTTGAAGACAGACACAAGACGGGCCCTGAAGCTGTCACAGGCGGACACCACGTCGGTGAGGGGAACATTGGACCATTCCTTGGCGATGGAGGCCTTCAGGGCATTGATGGAGTTGTGGCTGGTCTTGCAAACATCCCTCTCCAACATCACATTTAAGAAGTAATCCACAGGATTGCAATCGGGGGAATTAGAGGACCAGATGTCCGGTGACCCCATTCTTCTTTGAGAGTGGCCAGAGAGTCAATGCAGATGGCTACTGTGAAGTCATGAAGTCTGTTGTCATTCGGTGGATGAAAGAAGTCGCAGGTGGTGGCAAATTCACATTCCAGCAAGATTCCGCCCCCTCGCACACTGCAAAGAAGACCCTGAAGATTCTGAAGGCCAATCTGGCTCCCAATGGCGACTTCTGGTCACCGGACATCTGGCCCTCCAACTCAGAAATAATTGTATATTGCAAATGTTTTTTCTACCATAATCTACATGTCAGGCCGTTTCTTATTGAGATAGGCAGATTCCAGTTTTAGTTCTTCCACAAGTCCCGTTACGATTTCGATCTGAACTTTTGGAGCCATGATCTTGATTGAAAATAACTTTGAAAATCTAAAGATAAATTGGCCAATGGCAGCAACAGCTGTCATTGCAACAATGCAAAAAAACTATGGTGAGTTGGCCAATCAGTGTAAAAGAGAAACAAGGGCTTCTCCCTATATTTTTGGTTATCCACTTATGGCGGATGTGAGGTCCGCCATTTGTAATTGAGTCGAGATGGTAGATAGATAGTACACCGATATACATATATCTGGTACTTGTACGAGTGGTGAGCATACACTCACCACACCACTTCCCTCTGCAAAAAAAAATCCAGGCCAGAGACACAGGAACGGGCCGGAGACACGGGAACGGGCTGGAGACACGGGAACGGGCTGGAGACACAGGAATGGGCCGGATAACATAGATCCGGAACAACTGCCTGTAAGGTCCAGACAACCACGGCAAAAGGTCCAGACAACTGCCGCAAAAGGTCCGGACAACTGCTGCAAAAGGTCATAACCATCGTAAAAGGTCCGGACAACCGCTGTAAACGGTCCGGACAACCACTGCAAAAGGTCCGGACAACCGCTGCAAAAGGTCCGGACAACCGCTGCAAAAGGTCCAGACAACCACTGCAAAAGGTCCGGACGAGCGGCGACGAAGACCGATGAGCTAACCGGCTCAAAAAATGAGCCGGCTATGTTGGGGTCACCAGCATGGCGGATCAATGTCCGACCAATGTAGGACAAATGCCTCTCATACGGAGAGGACATCCGAACGAGTGTAAGGTGAGTAGAGAGAGATGTACTTCAATACTTCTTGGCGATAAATCCAGGCGATAGTAATCGAGGTTGCGTAGCCAAATTATCAAAACGTTCCGCGACAAGTTTCAAAACTTCGTTTTTTGAGGTCCCAGAAAAGACTGCTTTTCCAACCCAAGTCCCAAAGTATCAAACCATCAAGTGACGACTAAAACTTTGACACAACAAAACAAAGTAAAATTTTCAAAGGAATTGCAATTAGTTATTGCTAAAAATAGCTGAACAAAATAAAGATAAAATATTGGAAACTCTCAAAGAAAGCAAACTAGTTGCCTATTATCAGTTAAAGGTCATTTATTTTGAAGAAGGCTTATTTCGTTTACAGGGGAAAAACGAACGATTCAAAGGTGGATGAGATCGTTTTCTGTCCTAGTGAGGAAAAGCGGTCGGATTCTTGACGTTAGGAATATCTTTGATCAGAAATTGCACCAAGTCTTTAAATGTTATTGGAAGAAGAATTAAAGATGCTCTCAAAGACAATCAACCATCAGTTTGGCTCCCTGGCCTCTCACGGGCATCACGTTTATCTTTTTTCATTACGTACATGATCATATACAAAAAATATTTACATTTTAATAAAATTTGATCTTGATTAACCTTGAATGTTAAGAATTATCAACTAAAAAGTGAACAGATTTTATCTTACGGTTTGGAAAAGCTGATATTGTGTATTCAAACGATTTAAGATACCTCAGGCAGATACAGGGCCTGGTGCTTGGCTTAGTTGTAAACCTGGTGAGTTTGATAAGTTTTTGGAATGTTTGATAGTATTTTAAGATCAGTTTTTGGTCACACTTTCTTTTTCTTTAGGAATAGTATTCTTCAAACTCAAAATTTAGGGTTGGCAGCAATGTTGGCAGCAATTATACTTTTTGACATGTACATTTTCAAAACTTAACAATTTGATCTTCAACCCTCTGATAAGATGATTTGTACCCGAGTCATTTTGACGTGCTCCATATTAATTTAGAAGAGTCAGAACATGAACCAACGTACAATTTGTCTCTTAAAAAACACTGATGAAGATAGTGCTTTAGAAAGATGACATCCAAACCGATGGTTTAGGGTGGTAATGTTTGAAAAGACCCAATTTATTCAAATGTAAATAATTTTTGGATATGATCGATTACCTAATGAAAAAATGGCATATGTGGTACATATGTGGTGGCATGTGTTCAGGCTTTCAAAAATTTATCCAGGAGGCAATTCATTAATTTGCTAAGAGGTGAACTTTGTGTAGTAATTGTTCAAACTAATGCAAATATTTGAAAGCCTGAAGGACACGCTGAAAGAGAAAATCGAAGATATTCAAGATATTATCAACTCGGCTGACGTGGACAAAGCAATACTAGATGAGTTTAGTACAGAAAAGGGCAGAAAACGATCTCATCCACTTAAATTGTTCGTTTTTCCTTGTAAACAAAACAAGCCATCTTCAAACTAAATGACCTTTAACTGAAAATTGGCCACAAATTTGCTTTCTTTGAGAGCTTCCATTATTTCATTTATATTTTTTCAGGTATTTTTAGCAATAACTAATTGCAATTCCTTTCAATTGCATAACATTGTTATAATGGGACAAAAATCCGAGAGTGCGTGACCGCTTTTTTTCAAGTAGCGAAGGGCCTACTTTACCGTTTTAGGAGACTTCTATTGTAGTAATGCTTCAGTAGAAATGCAATTACATGATGTTTTCGGCAGTCTATTCCCAAAGTTAGGTGGAGTTCTTTTAGGGGAGATATTTATCTACGTCATGAAAGAGTCTTTGAACAGATTGGTTGACATATTGTTGAGGATGAGGCATTAAAAATGAGGTATTAAAAATGATCCTGATTTGAGGTGTGACAAAATTTCCTGCTGCTATTGCAAGTTAGGTGTTGAGGGCAGATTAGGTAGAAGTTATCAAAGATCAGCAAGCCCTTTGACTGTGTTTGACCCTGGCCGCTCTTGCTTGCTCTTTGATTTTGAAGTTGCCAGTTCCTTGATCCCCTCACAAAGAGGGCTTGCCTCAACCAAGACTTCTCACTGATCTCGACTCTTGATTAGTGATGGACCGAAAGCGCTTTCAGCCAAAATTACGGCCGAAATTTGGGTTTGGTTTCAGTTATGCCTACCAAAACCAAAAGCAGACAAATACTATATAAAATGGAGTTTGACAACAAAATCGAAAAAAATTGGTCCAAAAACCTCTGAAATTTAAGTTTTCCGATTTTTCAAAATTTGCAACTACCAAACATCGAACACATGAGCATTATATTTTTTAAGGCGGATTTTTATTTGAACAATTTTGTAATTAGCTCCTTTTGGTTTCGGTTAAGCCCTCTTTCGGCCGAAACTTTTGGTTTCGGTTATGAGACCTTTTGGTCCATCACTACTCTTGATTTATGGTAATACATCTTTCTGTACTCAGCCTTGTTAGATAACTCTCTGGCAAACAGGGGCAAAAGCAACAGGCGGGAAAAGATGAAGTGCTTCCATCAGAAAGATGACTTGTCTGCTGCCGTCTGTTTCTGTTCAGTAATCCAGCCAGAATGCACCAAGACACCCTAAATATAAGGGCAATCATTTTTTATATGCCTCATCCTCAACCATATGTCAACCAATCTGTACAAAGACTCTTTCAACACTTAGATCTCCCCTTAGAGAACTCCGCCTAACTTTGGGAATAGACTGTCGAAAACATCATGTAATTGCATATCTACTGAAGCATTACTACAATAGAAGTCTCTTAAAACGGTAAAGTAGGCCCTTCGCTACTTGAAAAAAAGCGGTCACGCACTCTCGGATTTTTCCCCATTAAGACACTTGAACTTTTGCATCTGAATTGTAAAAAAGATTTTTTTTTTCAATGTGTTTCAAATGTTATTACGTCTTTTTGCTTCAATGTATTTTTATGTTACTTTGTTTTGTTGTGTCAAATTTTAGTCGTCACTTGATGGTTTGCTAAACGCAAATGAAAGTGTAATAAACATATTAAATATCTACAACTTGGCTTTTGAAAATCCATTGCAATATAGACAGAAAGCAATAAAAGAAACCCCAATTTCTACCCAAAAAATGGGATACTTTGGGTTGGAAAAGCAAGCTCTCGTCTGGACCCTCTGGTGAAAAACGAAGTTTTGAAACTGTTGTGGAATGTTTTGATAATTTGGTCTCGCAACCTTGATAACCATCGCCTGGATTTATCGCCGAGCACGCCTCACCTTCCCCCCAGATCAAAGATGTCACAACAAAACAAAAACAAACGGGCCCATATGAGCCATGTGAACCCATGAGCAACTGCGTTGCTCACTACCCTTCCCCCCAAGCTCCGTATATATAGTCCAAGCTACGGTATGTAAAATAGAACCAGTAGTGAAGTACATCTCTCTCTACTCACTCCACGGTGAGTGGCCTCGTGGCTACTCATTTTGGACGTTTTTATTTGCCATTTTTGGGCCTAAAAGGCATGTTTTATTTGCCAGAAATCTGCACCCCTAGTAATTACTGACAAACGTAACACACTAAAATTAACAATGGCCTTGAACATTCATGATTTGAGTTACGTGAAATCCGGTATATTTCAACAACAAAAAAAAATAGTTTATTTACAGGATATATTGATTATTCAACGGAATCAAAATATTTTTTGTTAAATGCTCATACACTTGCATTCCATTTTATTGTTGGTAAAACATAATGCTCATTTTCCGAATTTAGTGGCCAGTTTAGCTATATTTCGGTAATTTTTCGTGTCTATTTGCCATTTTTTTTGCCATTTCTTTGTTTATTTACCATTTTATTTGCCATTTCTTTGTTTATTTACCATTTTATTTGCCATTTCTTTGTTTATTTACCATTTTATTTGCCATTTCTTTGTTCATTTACCATTTTATTTGACATTTCTTTGTTTATTTACCATTTTATTTGCCATTTCTTTGTTTATTTACCATTTTATTTGCCATTTTGGACGTTTTTATTTGCCATTTGGGCCTAAAAGGCATGTTTTATTTGCCAGAAATCTGCACCCCTAGTTATCATGCAGAATAGAAACCAGTGGCCTCGCGGCTACTCTTTGTGCTACATGGTGGCAGCGGTGGGACAACGGACATTTTGACTTCGTAAACAACAAATAAGAAACTCTTTGGCTCTTATTGACGCCCCTCGATCACGGTCATAGAAGGCATGGTTGTTCAGGCTGCCTCAAAAAGATGTGCCTGGCTGCATTGAGCTTTTTAGAAAAAAAACTATCAACATTACAGGAACAATAGTGTAAATGGTATTCTAATCTCAATCCTTGAAATAGACAGTTAAAGTGAGCAGGATAGGGTTCCATTGTGAAGAAATTCCAATATACAATAATTTAATAAAATACAATAAATTTACAATAACTTTAACTCTTTTCAATCATGCTACTTTATTTTTGGATTGCCAGGAGGTATGTTGGGTAATAAATCGTTTTAGAAAGGTCTTGAACTTTAAATTGGAGATGTCAACATTTGTTTCCGCAATTCAGGAAAGGAAGGTGAAGTATTGAGCGCTAGATCCCTTCTTCAGAATTTGTAGGAAAACTGCAGCATTCTTTTAACAAACCATTTATAGTTGGCCAATCACAACAAAAGGGAAACAAGGCTCAATGAATCACGTTCGATAAGATCAAGCATTTGCTTGTTCTTTTCCCAGGCAGATAAATGTACAAATTCTGGAACGCTCCCCGGCATTGGAGGGCACGAAAATAGCAAAGGGAAAAGTGGATAGGGACAAGCAACAAACAGAGAAGCGGGCAAATGCACGAAACGAAAATATCAGCTGATAAGAACAAGTTCTTCTGTCAAGCTCATAAACGGCCTGATAACGGAGCTCATAAATCGACCGCTTCACCGCATTGAAGGGCACGAAAATAACAAAGGGAAAAGCGGATAGGGACTAACGGCAAGACGGAGAAGCGGATAATGGCACGAAAATAGGTGCTTCAGTGTCTGCCTCAATCCCTGAAGTTGCTTCAATTCCATTCCCGCCAATAAAAGCTTCAAATTTGCAGACACAATTCAATAATGGGATCTTGGTTTGCGGAGAAGAAACTAAAAAATGCCAAATTTGGGAGAAGGGTGAGCTTTGAATGGCCAGTCGAACAACTGGTTTGATTAGATTTTTCTTTGACCGCCCCAGAATTCGACAAACGGCTTTCGCCCGTAGCCGAGGTATCTAGGCCTTCAGTGATCCTTGGCCCAACTCCCTTCAAAGATGAAAGCGAACATGTCATAACACAAAACGTCCGATGTCGAGTTCCCACGAACCATTGACAACTTTTTTTGAAAGTTGGGAAAGTCTTCCGATACTTTCAAAAAATTTCAAACATTTCTTACGATTTTCGAGGCCAATTCGTATTCTTCGTTCTGACAATCAATCGAAATAAAAACTTTTCCCTCATATAGCAACTATGGAGCGCCCGAGCCTAATATTGATCCATCCCTAGCCAGTTTGGCCTCCTAATCTCCAACTGAATTCATCCAATTACCACGGCGATCAAAAATCATGGCGCAGTTCCATGGAAATTTCAAAGACTAATTTATGTCCCATCCCAATCTTGGGGATAATGTGAAATTTTAAAGGATCAGTATCAATTAGGTAACGGGCATTCTCAGCAACTTCCCTGCGAGTAAAGTTTCCATGTAAAACAACTTCTTCCCGCTTCTTTTGAATGTTTGAATTATCTGTTGACGTTAGCGAGGCAAAAAATGAAAAAAGACATGAGGAACTGTAATAAAAATTGTTGAAATTGAAACATTTCCTCCCAATTTTCCTTAATTGAATCAATCTGCAAGACTCCAACTGTATTTAACTACCATGGGCAATCCACTGGGATGTGTTGAAAATGAAAAAAATACTTTCCAACCTTTCCATTCTGAAATGAAATTTTGTCACCCTAAGACATTAAGCCAAACAAAGTTGTCCAATAATCTGGACGTGACCCTTCTTTTAAAAGGGTGAGGTTATTTACTTGGATGGAAGAACACGTCTCTCATAATTAAAGGTTGGAATGCCACCAGAAAACTTGAGGTGATGAGTAATTTTCCCAAGAAACAGACACCCAAATGAGGATTTTTCACCTATCAACTTTCAGAGCTCAAGATAATTCTATTATGAATGGGAAAAATCATGATTTTAAACTCATGTCAATTTGAATTCTTATTCATCATGCATGATTGTTAATTCTAATGCAGTGTTAACATTAAGGAAAGGTGGGATGATATCGTGTTCACTGTTCACGTTGGTATGAGGAATTTACCGGAGCAAGATCAGCTGTTGGTTACATGTCATTTTATTTTCACTTTTTGTTCTACATTGCTTGAATACTCATCTCGTTCCGATTACTTGTTTCGCATTTACTTCTTCCACTCTTCCACGATCATGCAAAAAGGTGTCTTTAAAAAGACTCTGATCATTTTAGCTCATATGTTTTGTCTGCACCTAAGCACGCTGCAAGCATGCTTCCATTACTGACTTCAAGAGTATGTTACGCCTGCTGGAGCATTTCTAATGAAGTTTGGGTTAAAAATTCATTGCAAAGAAGCTGTCATGAATATGGCGTCGTTTTAAAAACCTGAAAACGTTAAAGAGACTCAAAAGGAGTGGAAGTCAATTGATGAAGTATGCTTCATGCATGCATCTCTAAACACAAAGCATATGACCTAATGTGTCAACAGTCACAGAACACAGCTGCTTCAAATTTGAACCTTTGAGCAGAGCACAAAAAACCCTGAAAAGGTGTGAATGGTAACAAAAAGTTGTACTGTACCAATCCTGATGTCTCACTTTTTGAACATTCTGCTATGGCCAGCCATTGATTCTCCATTTTGTTTGATGTATCCTCAATTGGCCTCTGAAGTAAGGAGTACCGTGCCTCTATCAAATCATAAATGATTTTCAAGAAGTTTTTGTCAATAATCAAGAGAAAAAAACATTATTGGGCGTGGTTTCGTATTTCTACAATATGTGTCTTTGTGGACACTGCCGTTCAATTTACCAGTACAGCCCTTATTCATCTTGTTAGAGAGCTTTTAAGATGATTGTGATCCCGATCAAGTGGCTGTGTGAAAAAGAGGATTTTTGTTGATTTAAACAAAAGAACTAGCACTGCATTTTCAAATACTGTATGTATCATGTTATTGTTTCTTGTTTTATTATTGTTCTTGTTATTTCATTATTACAACATAAATGAAATATTGTTACTATTGTTCCAATAAAATATGTTTCATAAGCGCAATAACGTTCGTGTTGACTTTGATATTGATTCGTTTGTGTAGTTTCAATTCATGTGATGGTCTGTTCTTTCTCTGCATCGAATACTAAAAAGTTGTCAAGTGACCATGGGTTCAACATTTTTGATGACAAGTTAATCTCTGTTGCTTCAAACGTTACGTTACGGTTTAATGAACATGTCAAGGTGACCGTACCACAAAACACAGATCTACTTTGAAATACTTTAGCAACTACAGGTGTGATAAATCGCTCTTTTGCTTTATCTATCTCTTTAATATTACAGGTTTTAGCAAAACCTTAGTTCTTAGCTTGTTTGTGCTTACTTGTTCCATTAAAGATCCAGTAACTGTGTATGATAATTGAGTTATGGGTCACACTTGACAAAAAGAAACAAGTGATAAAAAAAAGTGGTAAATTAAAAAATCCAGCAGTGTTTTTCATTTTAGAAAAAATACCTGGGACCACTCACTACCTATTTTTGAAAGGTACCTTTAGAACAATCCCACTCACAAGAAAATGGCAACACCAAGTAAATCCTTGGAAATTACAATTGAAACACATTAATAGCAAAAAAAATCGCCTTGCTACGCTCATCCATTGTACCGATTTTCTAGACGAACTCAATTTTTGGACACATCGTACATCTACTCACCTTTTGAAATCTGACCACTCATCTTCTTAGTGAAGTTTTTTACAAGAGGCACGACAACCTTCGGTAAAAGGCCTAATTTAAATTGCGGCAATGGTAGTTTACTATGTATTTTTAGGCCGAATTGCAAGAACAGTGGATTTATTTCATAAAAACATTAAAAAAGGTAAGAAAAACTACTTTTATGTTTAGATTCGTGTCAGCTTATATTTTGAATACATATGTTCGCATCGTTGCGACTTCCTACAAGTTGGAGTCCGTTAGCACATTATTTGCCGATAATTGAGGCACGCACCTGAAAAAATATGAAAGAACATATTCAAAAAGATGCCAAACCAAAGTTTACAAATGCTGCAGTGATTAGCCAAAAAATTCTCAGCTATAGAGTGATTTTTATTCCTGCAATCGAGCTTCCCAAGGGCGGTTTTTGGATCGATCAAAAACCCATTTTGCTTGATTTTTTCACGCTATCAAGTTTGAATGTAAAAATTTCTTTTATTTTAAGAAGCGTACATCTCGTTTTTTAGGGCAATTTTAAACATGTTTTTTGCATGAATGCTAACTTAATTCACGACCATGCCTCTTTGCATGAGTTTTAGATGATGGTCAGTTCAGGATTTGCAAACGGCCGACAAAGTTTGCTGTCAAGGTTTGTCTGTTTGTTTTTTCGGAGTCAGAACGCAGCTTCATAATTGCTATCTGATGAAGGCCATCCGCACCGTGGGAATATTGTCGCTCCGATAACAAGCATTAATTCTTTCTTACATCACCCTCCGACAGCCTGACCGATTTTAGCCCTTAAGAGCTAAATTTAGCAATTTAGATTTTTTTCCTGCTATTTTGGAAATTTAACTCCAAAATGGCAGCATTTAGCTCTTTTGGCTCTTTTAGCTCCTTTTGAAATATTTGGCCATTTTTTAGCTCTTTTTCCGAGAAGTTTTGGGATTTTTGGCTCCTTTTCACAATTTTCCAAGATGCCAGATTTTTTAACCCAACAAAAATGAGGCTTTTTCAAAATTGGTGATTATTTTGGAAACACGTAGGATTTTCAGGACAATCAACTCCAAACTAAAGCAACAAAAATGGCAACTTTTGGCTAGTCTTCCGCAATCTCCATTAACGCGTTGCTATCAGCTTAAACCTGAAGTTGCACTTGGTCAGTGGAAAAAGCACGTGTAGGTCTATGCTTCAAATTACTCTAACTGACAAAAAGTTCATTCGATTAAGTTGAAATTTAGCAGGTGAGTTTTGCGTTACCAGCCAAACAATGGGTTGACTTAGAGCACTAGGTTGAATTAGAGCGCTATAATAAAAGAGTACGCGCATGTGCCATTTTGGTCCCAAGACGTCGGTTCCATTGTACTCTGGTTCTTGAGTTCGACCCGTTTGGGGCAACTTTACCTATGCATGAAATTAAATTTAATTAATACGAAATTAATTGGTGAATATTTAGCACGTCAATTGAAGCCATTAGAGCGTTTTCCTTGAGCACATTATTGCATAGTCATGTGAAATGACTTTTTTGTTGAACACTTGTCTGGCAGCCCTGGTGAAGTTGCGCATTCGTAGCAGTAGTCAGGCTAACAGTGCTACAGACTGTTATAGGCTAACAGTGCTACAGACTGTTATGCCTAACTTTGTAAAAAATTTTGATATTTTGTGCTCATAACATATATGACAGTAGCGATTAAAGAAAGTTTTTGCAATTCACCTATCAATTTTTGACTTTGTTACTAATTACATGAAACTAAAGAAGCTCATGGGAAAGAAGTATCATCCATGTCTTTCATGATCCTTTCTCTGCGTGCAAAATTGAAAAAGCCAATATCGCATCACAGAGTAACCTTTATTTCTTGGCCTTTTTTAAATATAAATGGAGAAAAAAATCTTTGTCTTTCTTGTCTTTAAAGACATTGCCAATTATGAAAGGTCCAAAAATATGATATTATTGTTTTTGGCCTTTTACTTTTAAAGTTTAGCTTTTTTAGCTCATTTTCTTTTAGAAAAGTTAGCTCTTTTAGCTCCAAAATTTGCCTCTGAACTGAGGATTTTAGCTTTTTTGATTTTAAGCAGTTGGTCACGCTGCCCTCGGGAATGATCGCAGATTCGCCCATTTAAGCTGTCAAAGCCATGACTATTGCATATAACTTAATACCACAGAACACTACGACTCATTGAGCTCAGTGTGGCCAACTAGCATTTTTTGATCAAGGGCAAAAGCATCGCAGAATTTTGATTATCATTGCTCGATTTTTTAGCGTCTTTCTAGCATTATTTGAAGGGCTCTGGAATCGAAAAAATTTGCATAGCATTTTAGCATTGTTCCAGCACTCTTTGGAAAAAACGTCCTATTTTGGGCTTTAAAGACAGCTGATTTTGAGGACCAAATTTGCCTACGTTCCCTAACTTGAAAATAAGGATCACAACTCTTCCACTTTTTCTTTTTGTAAGTGGGTCCTACAATACAGGTAATCAAATTTCTATTTACAGGCTTTGTTTACCAACAACTTGAGAAAAGCCACAAAGCAATACTTGTCCCAAAATAAGATTGAATTGGTGATGGAAATAAAACACCAACTACAGAAAAAAGCTTTTTAAACTTAGAATGGAAAGATCAGTGTTTCAGTAAAAAGTTGGATTTAAAAAGGCTTCTGACCAAAACCTTTTTTGTCAAAACAAAGATTTTTTGAAATCAAATGTAGCCGATTACAAAATTCTTAACAAGTAGAATTCATTTTGAAATTTGAAGTGTTCATAGGTTTGATGTTGAGTTATTGCAAATTTAGAAAAAATATAAGGGAAAATAAGTTGAAAAGGTTTCTGAAACAAGAAAAATTCAACTTTGGTGTGAAATTTCAGTCTTTAAAATGCATGTCTGCTTTTGGTTGTTAGAATTCATTCATCATTTTGATCCTTAAATCAAGGTTGCCCGCTCTTCCTGGTATGTTCTTTCGTTGTTGTTGTTTCCTGTTTGTATGTTAGTGCAAGTCTTTCTCTATCCGTTTTATAATTCCCATGTGCTTACCCGTAAATAAAAACCTTCTGAAACTGAATCGGACATTATCAACAGGTTATGGGCTCCAGACCCGCTTCTCTACGCGACTGAGTGTGATATGATCGATACAATGGCTAGTGTGGACTCCAGAATTGTGATTACGCCCCTTAAAGGCGCTAACTATGCGACTTGGAAAATCCAATGCCGAATGGCGTTGATGAAAGAGGGGGTGTGGTCCATCGTCAACGGGACTGAAGCGGAGCCGACGGATGGAGACGCCGCCATTACCAAATATGTATCGAGGAGAGATCGGGCTCTAGCAATCGTTGTGCTGGCCGTGGATACGCGCCTGCTCTATCTCCTTGGAAATCCGGAAGATCCGAAGGAGGTGTGGAGATTGTTAGAAGACCAGTTTCAGAAGAAGACATGGGCAAATAAGTTGGACTTAAGACGCAGATTATTCTCGTGTCAATTGAAGGAGAATGGAGATGTGCAGGAGCACATCAAGACAATGACGGAGATCTTTGAGGAACTAGCCGTCATTGGGAGTCCCGTTGATGCGGAAGACAAAGTGGTCCATCTCCTGGCCAGTTTGCCAGCAGAATTCAACATGTTGGTAACTGCGCTCGAAGCTCACGCAGATGTTCCTGAATGGAATGTGGTTATTAAGCGAATTTTGAACGAGGAGCGTAAGAGGAAAGAAGACCGAACAGACCATGAGAAGGGCTTATCCGTAGCCAAGTCGTTCGGATCCATGCCGAAGAAGAGTGGCGTCAAATGCTATCATTGCGGCATGAGCGGCCATTATAAGAGGCAATGTCGGAAGCTTGGGAAGAGCGAGCGACCGAACCACCAAGGACCGAGTGCTAACCATGCAGGAGCATCAAGACCCGAATCCAGCAACTTTGGACTGATTCAAATCGCGTCGGTCAGCCGTGGCTCGAGTGGAGGTTGGATTATCGACTCCGGGGCCACGAGTCACATGTGCATGGATGTCAATGCGTTTGAGGACCTGGTGGAGATGAGGAAGCCGGTCAGTGTCACCCTTGGTGACGGGGGAACCCTGGAAGCAAAAAGCATGGGGAATGTGAAAATCAAGACCGAAGTTCAAGATGGGCATCAAAATTGTACCTTGTATGATGTATTGTATGTACCTGGTTTAACTTATAATTTGTTAAGTGTGTCAAAGTCAGTTGAACGCGGTGTTCGAGCCGTTTTTGATCGGAATTCGTGCCAGTTAGAGAGCGCCGATGGACAAGTTGTGGCAATGGCCATGAAGATCAACAATTTGTATCACCTAAGAATTCGATCCATTGGAGCAGAGGTCCTATCTGCCAAAGAAGATGTTTCAAGAATGCAGAGGTGGCATCAAAGATTGGGACACTTGGGAGATTGTGGAATGAACGAAATGATCAAAGAAAATCTCGTCAAAGGTTTGAACCTGAGAGAAGTCCGGAATGATTCTATCTGCGAACCCTGTATTAAAGGGAAGATGTCAAGGCAGCCATTCCCGAAGCAAGCGACCAGGCGGGCGGCCCATTGCTTAGACCTGGTACACAGCGATGTCTGTGGGAAGATGGGCGTTCCCTCACTCGGGGGTGGAGACTATTTCTTGACTTTTGTTGATGACCACTCTAGGTATGTGTGGGTTTTCATCCTGAAGCGAAAGTGCGACGTCTTCAAAGTATTCGTCGACTGGAAGGCCCGAGTTGAACGAGAAACCGGTCGAAAGATCAAAGCTTTAAGGACCGACAACGGTGGCGAGTACACGTCAAAAGATTTCGAAGAGTTTCTGAGCAAGAAAGGGATCAAACACGAGTTAACTGTCCCAAGAAATCCAGAACAGAACGGTGTCGCTGAACGCCTTAACAGGACGCTAGTTGAGGCGGTGCGAGCTCTCATGATTGATGGCTGTTTCCCCAAGCGATTTTGGGCTGAATTGGTTTCAACTGCGGCCTACTTGAAGAACCGATGGCCAACAAAAGCGTTGACTGGGAAGACCCCGTTTGAGGCCTGGTCAGGCAAAAGGCCAGATGTGTCTCATCTGAGAAGAATCGGTTGTGTGGCTTTTGCTCATGTGCCAAATGAGTTGAGGCGTAAGTTAGATGTCAAGGCCAAAGAAGTCGTCATGCTTGGTTATCAGGAGAACGTGAAGGGTTACCGTCTCTACGACCTTGAGAAGGAAAAGATCGTCAACAGCCGCAGCGTTGTCTTCCACGAAGATCGAGTAGGGTTTAAACACCTCAAAGAAGATGAACAAGAGATCGAGGGAGTGCTTGATTTCGAAGACGACCCTTCTCATGGCCAAGAAGAACCAGGAGAACTTAATGAAGAGAAACCGGACCCTGCCTACTCTATTCCGCGGCTCAGACCTGAACGTGATCGTCGAGCGCCGGATCGTTTTGGAGAATAGGTGAACTTCACATCGGAAATGAGCGAACCTCATTCAGTCAGAGAGGCAATGGAGCGGGAGGATTCGCAACAATGGAAGAACGCCATTATCGAGGAATTGAATTCTCTAGAACAAAATCGTGTTTGGGAACTCGTTGAACGGCCTAAGGGAAAGAACGTTGTGAAAACAAGATGGGTCTTCAAGATCAAGAAAGATGATAAGGGCAATCCAGAACGGTACAAGGCGAGGCTTGTGGCCAAAGGCTTTACCCAAAAGCAAGGACTGGATTACGACGAAACATTCTATCCTGTAATTCGATTTGAGACCATCCGATTGTTGTTAGCTTTAGCGGCAAAATTCGACATGATCGTTGAACAAATGGACATCAAGACAGCTTTCCTTAACGGTGAATTAAGTGAGGAAATTTTCATCGAGCAACCCGAAATGTTCAGCCAAGATTCTTCAGATAATCGGGTGTGCAAGCTCAAGAAAAGCCTGTATGGCTTGAAGCAGTCTCCAAGATGTTGGAACACCCTGTTGGATGGATTTTTGAAGAATTTAGGATTCGAGCAAATGAACGAAGATCCCTGTCTCTACGTCTCAAGGAAAGCTGATCCCCTGTATCTCGCAGTGTACGTTGATGACCTGGTGTTGGCATCTCGTGATGTTACTTTCATCACCGAGATCAAACGATTGATGGCCGAAAGGTTTGATGCCAAGGACCTTGGAGAAATGAAACATTTCCTGGGAATCAATGTTCATCAGGACAGTATAAATGGAACGATATGGCTGGGCCAACCCGTTTATGGAAAAGAATTACTCGGCAAGTTTGGTATGAGCGAGTGCAAGGAAGCTGATACACCGAGTGACCCTGGACTGAAGTTGTTGAAGGCATCCGAAGACGAAGAACCCGAAGACCCAGCAGGTTACAGATCATTGATTGGAGGTTTGCTTTACCTATCCCTTCGAACAAGGCCGGATTTGGCCTTTGCCGTGGCAAGTGTTGCCAAATTCTCGTCTCATCCCAACAAAACTCATTGGATAGCAGCCAAACGAATTTTACGATACCTGAAAGGGACATTGGACCTTGGAATTAATTTTTCTCGTTCTCAGAGTGTCGACCTCGTCGGATATTCGGATTCCGATTGGGCAGGCGACGTCGAGGACAGACGATCGACATCAGGCTACGTGTTCCATGTGGCTGGTGGACCGGTGTCATGGAGAAGCCAGAAGCAGCAAGCCGTTGCCCTTTCTACCGCCGAAGCGGAATACATGGCTTTGTCCAGTGCGTGCCAAGAAGCTATTTGGCTAAGGAACCTGATTTCAAACATCGGATTGACCATCGAGGGGCCTACTGTTATTTATGAAGATAATTTACCCTCGATTGGGCTTGCGAAAAACCCGCAATATCACGGACGTGCGAAACACATTGATATCCGATATCATTATACGCGAGAGCAAGTTCGAGGAGGACATGTCAAGCTGGAATACTGCCGAACCGAAGAAATGATTGCTGATATGCTGACGAAGGGACTCGCCAAGACAAAGTTGGTAAAGCTTCGGTTGATGTGCGGAGTAATTGCTCAAAATGAGGATTGAGGAGGAGTGTTAGAATTCATTCATCATTTTGATCCTTAAATCAAGGTTGCCCGCTCTTCCTGGTATGTTCTTTCGTTGTTGTTGTTTCCTGTTTGTATGTTAGAGCAAGTCTTTCTCTATCCGTTTTATAATTCCCATGTGCTTACCCGTAAATAAAAACCTTCTGAAACTGAATCGGACATTATCAACATTGGTTTTGGTAGGTATAAGTGAAACTGAAACAAAAAAGCACTCTTTTGGTCCATAGCTCGTTTCAATTTCTAGTAAATCTTGAATCCTAGTAAATTTGAAGGAATATCGTTTAAAATATAATGTTTGGTTGCTTTCAAACCTTAAATCATTGAAGAAATCACTTTTTATAATTGTCATCAAAAATGGGTGCTGCATGGCTTGCCAATTTGTTTTCCCTCAGTTATTTATTTCACAAACAGTGCTTAGAAATTTTTGAAAGCAAAAGTTTTATCTAGTTGGGGCAAGTAGTAGAAAAATATATTTTGCGTCACTTTCAGTAATATTAAAGTCAAAATATAGATTCAAATACTTGCTATTGAGTAGGGCCCGGATTTGAACTGGATTTTTTCGGGCCAAAAAAATGATTTCTAAATTGATTAAAATCATAAAATATCTGATCAAAAATAAAAAATAAATGACTTCAAATTTTATAAAACGAAAACAATATGAGTACATTGACATGAAAATGGCCATAAAAAGTTGAAGAGTACATGATTGAAGCGAAAATGGAGCTTGAATAAACCAATCCTAAATTACTAATTGGGTTTTAACAAAGTTGCATAATCCGTTTTCTTTCTATCGTAAATAAACAAAAGGTTCTAGAAAATGCAAGTCTTGTGATACATCAAACCCTTTGGCCAGTACAGAAAACTTCACACTGAGAGGTTACTTTTTCAAGAGGCGTAGTATTGGAAGAATGGGCAGAGGTTGGGTCTACAAATATCTGAATAAACTTTTTGATTTTCTTTCAAATACAAGAAAAACTTGTTTTTAAACTGTTTTGAAAACATTTTTTTGTGCAATTTTTTATGCTCCAGCCTTGTTTGAAAAGAAATCACTATTCGTTTTGTCTAATGGTCTGACTAGCTATATTTGAATAACAAAAATGTTTAAATTAGTTTGTCTCAAGTTACCCAGTTGGGTCTCGGCCTCGTGACGTCATGTGATGACGGACAAGCCGGTCACGTGACCTCAACAGAAAAAGTAGGACATTGTTCTGAATTCAATGCTATGATTTCTGACGAAAACTGCTTTAACTCACTCAATTGTGTTGTTCAATTAAGTTAATAAAACTAAGTTAAAAAAGTACCAATGTGGTTTGATTGAATTTTTGAAATTGCTAGCCCCCAATTCTAATCCAAATTAGACAAACAAATATTCAAGAAAATGATTTAAATAATGTTTGAGAAGAATAGATTGTCAATTCCAGTCAAAGTTGGGTAAATTCCTTGAAGAAATATAATAAATTACAATGAAAATTACTTCCTCAAAAAATCTAATTCATCACAATAATATTGTCTGAATAATTAATTGACTTTAATGGACTTCAAAATTATGGGAATCATTTAAAATTTATTTTGTTGCACTTTTTGGCTAAATTTTATTGATTGAGGCTCTTTCATCAATATTGAATTTGATTTATTCTCAGTTATGCTTTTTATGGGTTTGATTTTCTTCATTATCTTTTCTTTTGAAACAGAAGCATATTAGGCAAGTGATGGTTTTCCTACTTTGTTTAAAAACTGTTATGTTTATTGGTCTTTTCACTAGCCATTTTAATGCTTGAGAAATGCTAATCAAAATTTATAATGACACACATTTTTGTCCTGAAATACTATGACAGTAACTAATTAATTAGTTGATGTTTCAGTGTTTTCTTTTTTGTTGAAGAGACATTCTGTTTAAGCCTAAGTTGCTACATTGTCAGTAATAATTCAAGCCTGAAGAAATTGTTTCTTCACAGTCTTTACATGGTAATTTTGCAGTGGGATAAAATTTTAACAGGTTTTTTTATTCATTCAACCCTTTTTATTTCTTTTCATGTTCACATTGAGCCTTAAAATCCCCAATTACTGAACTAGAACAATTTCAAGTGTAAATGATGGCAGTGAATGCAGAATGTAGGCTTGTCTGTAAGATTCTCACAACAAATAAAATTATTTTCTTGCAAATAATTCGTTTCTACGCACTAAGGTGTTACACTTGGGGACGGGAATCAGTCACCCTCTGAGCGTACTTTGGTGAAGAATTTCAAAACAAAGGGAGGCCGAGACCCTAAAGGGTTGTCGAGAGTGGTCTATGGCATAAAAAACGTTTTCAAAAGGTTCACTTTTTTGCTTAACCCTGGTATTTATTTAGTCCATTTTGACATATTATTGCTGGAAAAGCATAGATGTAGGTTAAAACCACTAACATGTAACATTTGACACTAGATTGTGAAATACCAGAGTAAGTGACAAACCATTTTTGTAATAAGAAATATAGTTTGCTTAGCAAAAAAGAACTGCCACAAAATCCAGGTCACCAGGGTTTCGCCAAGCTAATAATCATGTTGATGTGAAGAAAAGTGGATCAGTTGTCAAACAAACAAACTAACAAGAGATGGCTAATATTAGCTGATTTTGGTACACTCGACCTATTTAATCTAGTATATAGTTAATTTCAAACTTATTTTCATTTGGTTTGGAGACTGCTAAAACTAACCTCGGGGAAGGGGCGTTGTTGCCTTGCGGGTTCCAGGAGTATTATCCGTAACAAATTCCACAGCAAATGGAGGGGTACAATCTGGAAAGATAAAATTTCATTTAATTAGGATATTTGAAAAGCCTCGGAAATGAGATATTTTTAACTAGGCACTGACATATCCTCTGTAAAGGCATATTATTATTTATGGGTTGACACGTCTTTATTTCATAGGTTATCCCTTGTTGTGTGTCACTGGCAGTTTTGCCATTAATGGCGATCCTGCCACCGGCAGAATGTCGACACTGAGACCGACACTAGATGTGAAAGTGTTCATATAGAACAATTTTGGTATTTTTGAAAAAAATTACAAAATCTTGTAGGAGTCGACAAAAAAGCCCCGTGTCCACACTGACACCATGTTCTCGTATTAAGTCTACGCTCACAAGTGATCGGACCTCGGTTTGTAACTAATTAATGGTGTATTTGCTTAATGTTTCAAAACGTAGGCTCAATAGAATCAGTATGGTAAAATGGCCGAAATCAGCTCAATCCCTCTTGCACAAGTCAGCGTCTTCTCGGTATTCTCTTCCCAGAGCGGGTGACCAGATTGTGAATACACCAAGAGCTGGGAAAGCCGGTGTTGGTGTCGACATCTCAACACCGACACCGGTTTCTCGTCCTCCCTCCACTAGTGAAGGGTTTCAAGTTGTGAGTATTGCCATTTTTGACCCGATGTTTAATTGCTACTGTAATAGGCAGGCTAAATAATCTTTTTTGACCTAAGACTTAAGCAAGGACGAATATAGCAGCCCCTCTGTAACAAATTCCATTGCAAATGGAGGGGTACAATCTGGAAAAACGAGTTTCATTAAATGAAGACATAATGAAAGTCTTGCTAATGAGATATGTGTAAGTATGCACCGACATATACCTCTATAAAAACTAGATCATTGTCACTGAGTGAAAGCAGAATCAACGCGCCATAGAAAAAAAAAGATTTTGCCGAAGCAAAATGGCAGAGCTACATCCAATAGTTTTGAACTCAGGATGTCCAACGGATTAATTCTTTGTTAAGTTTAAGCTTCTTTCTTGTTAAAGAATTTATAAAGCATTAAAAATATCCGAATTTTAGAACTAAAAACTTGAATTTATTTTTTATCCTCCCGTAGTTCTCTACAACTTAACAATCTATCATATTTGGTTTACTTGTCAACATACGGCTCCAAGTCACACGCTAAATGTTTGTACAAACAAGAATTTCTTAATACAGGATCTGAAACCACATCGGAAAAAGTGCCTGTCTCAAATTATGGGGAGGGGCAGAAGTATCCAGACAAAACTTGGATGACGTATATCTCCTGAAGCAAGAGGAATATTTTTGTTTCCCGCGTTTTTCTGGTTTGACCAAAAACTGGTTTTGAATGTTTGTTAATTTTTTGTTGTTTAAATCCGGAAATATGAAGCCCCAGGAACAAAAGCATAAAGTGATTGCTGAATTGCTCTCGGCTGGCAACGACGCCAGAGCCATCATCAAGTCAACCAAGTACCCCAGGGCCACCGTCTACGATGTCGTGAAGAGGCTGCAGTCTGGCCGGGGGACAGGCCACGCCCCGTGCGGCCCACACAGGGCAAAAAGCGGACCCTCAGGTTCTTGGCGGGCCTGAGGAGGTCCATCGGGGCCAACCAAGCTGTGTCCATATCAGCCCACGCAGCCAGGCAGTCTGTGAGCAAGAGGACTGTGGCCAGGGCCGTCAAGGAGGACCTGAACTTGACCTCCTACGTCAGAGGCAGACACCACCTTCTTACCGAGAAGATGAAGGCCACCAGGCTTGAGAGGGGCAAGAAGTTGCGCAGAATCTGCAAAGTCAATCCGAGGACGATCAGACTTTTCTCAGATGAGTCAATCTTCATGGTGGATGGCGCGTACAACCCCCAGAACAACCGATAGCTTGCCGAAAACAGAACCATTGTACCTCCCATCATGAAGACAAAGAATCCTGCCAAGATTATGGTCTTTGGCCTCATCAGCAGGGACGGGAAGGTGATGCCAGCCCATGTCTTCCCTCCCAAATTCAGGCTCAATGCCGCCGGGTACGTGGAGCTTCTAAGGAAGGTCGTGATGCCCTGGCTGGCAACCTCATACCCACCAGGAACCAAATTCATGTGGATCCAGAACTCTGCTCCGTGTCATGTGTCCAATGTTTCCATGAACTTTTTGAACAGCAAATTTGACGTGGTGGTCAAGAAAGACAAGTGGCCTTCAAACAGCCCAGACCTCAACCCATGAGACTTCTAGTTGTGGTCTGAGCTGAGGAGGAAGGTCAACAAGATGCCCCACAACAGCCTGGCGTCTCTGAAGTCGTTGGTGAAGCGGAGCATGGCCTCCTTCTCCACGGCCGAGGTCGCCAAAGCCTGCTCGGCCTTTGTCGGTCGCTTGGACGCCGTCATTAAGGCCAACGGTGACCATATTGAATAAAAACGTTCTTAAATGTTGTCCAAACTCTTTTTTGTTAAATACACTATTGGCTAAAAATAGCTCTTGATGCTGTAAATTATGTTCAAAGTTTTGTCCGGATACTTCTACCCCACTCTGTATGCGTCATTCAGGCAACCCAAGCCAATTCTCATTGGGCAGGATTGGCCACATCTGCCATTCAATAGGTGACGAGATCATTGACCAGCAGACAGCATGATTTCATCTTATGACAGAACAACATATTTTTATAATTTGAGTATTAAGTTCCTTCTGCTATTCATAAGCTCATGGCAGGTTTCTATTATTTGAAGAAATGACTTGAGCCTTAAGTATTTTGCAAGATCCAAATCACAATTACAGAAAGCCTACAATTTGCAGTCACCCTTGTTTGTTTTGCAAGTTGCTTCTCACTCACAACACTTTAAACATCTTGAAAAAATCATCTTGAAATGTGATAAATTTATCTGTTCAGTGCTTTTTAAGTCCCGTTCAGTTCATTTGACTCATGGCAATACTCTTTCACCTGCTGTAGTGCTAGTCTATGGTTTATGGCACACCCACCTTTGATAATGCAACAGCTTTAGTGCCACGAGTACCTTCTCACACAAAGTTATTTTGGGAATCAGTCAAGTCTCAGCTTTTGCTAGATTGTTCATGGTGTGAGTTCATCTTGATGGCAAGGCTTGTTCTGTTGGTGATTCAGCCACCTACCAAACGTCCATAAACTTTTTCTAAATGTGAGTGAACCAAGCAAGTAAAATAAATCTCAGTGTTTGCATTGTGTGAGGCATAATTCTGGGCATCTTTAAAGCTCAAAACAAAATATTTTTCTTAGCATATGTTTGCCAAAAATTTCAACACAAATGCATTTGGTTCATTGATCAAGTCACCAAAGAATAAATTTTTATTTGATAATCTTTCTTGCAGTGCTTTCTATTTAGCAGCGTGAAGTAGTTAAAGAAACATTGTTATTTGAGTCCTTTAATAGGAGTGAATATAATAAGAAACCCATGTTCCATCACTTGACATCGGCCTGAGGTAGTGGGAAAGTGCACTCTGCTTAGAATTTATAGACTTAAATTTAAGTTAACTTAATCAACTGATATAAAGAATGTGTAGATTGAAAGAGGTGATACACCTATTGGAAATCTTGGGAGATTAATAGTGTGATACCTCAATGCCATTATATTTGAGGCAAATTGATGCGCAGAGGGTGATTTATTAATCTTTATTATGGCTTTTCATGCGTCAGAAAGCTATATAATCAACAATTGCTTACAGTAGCAAAAAGGTATAAAGGTATACCAAATATTTCATAAAGAAATCACCTATCAGAATCACTTCAATGGATCTTTACATATATTCAAATTGGATTGTCTCAAGTTAAAACTATTTTAAAATTTGATTTTTTTCACTTGTCTATCCATGCATGAGTATTACAAAAATATCAAAACTGTGAAAATCCTTTACACAGGAGATGCGGAGACTGGAAAAAATCTAGAGCAAAGGTAACTAAGGTGTTAACATCTAACATAAGTCTGAATTAAGTAACGTAGCTTCCTGAGCAACATGATGCTTACAGAAAAGGTTGCGTGGCCGTCAGCCGTCAAGAAGTTCCGTGGTCTATGGTACAAACCAGACATGTGCATGCCACATGTACATGCCATACTTCATTCCGCTAAAAATCTTCAAAAGTATGTTAGATAAAACATTTTTTGCATTTATTGTATAAATCATAATGATTAATTGATTAAATATTTCCCAGCAAAAATTTAAAGGATGTTGTACTAAAAATTTGGATTTGTTTTTTGTCAACCTGACTCCATGCACTTTTTAAGAGGAGAGAAACTCAATTTTTTTATGGGAGTAATCCATAGGCTCGGAATAATTCATGAAAATCACATAACCTCAAAGCATTGTGAATCTAAAGTTCAGCTGCACTTTGTCCTACGTCTATTGTGCAAGTTGAAAAACAGGATATAATTTTGTGTCAAAGTGCAGTTTTTGGGCTTAATATCCGTTGTGACATCGTAGTCAGCTGTCGTTTGAAGGCTCCCATAGCTCTTCCAATTTGTTTTGTTAAAAACTTTGTCTTCACCAGTGTGTTTAGTGTTGCACTTTTACACCAAAAACTTAATATTTTAAGAAAAAAAAATCTGAAATAGTTACATAGATATATGGACCATTGAAAGAAGAATAAAAGAAGCTTTGGGAAGCCTAGGGACCACCCGTGGAACCAAAATATGTTCCATAGTTCCTTCCATCAACCCATGGGATCCCAAAACAATCGGTGTTGAACAGTTTTTTTCTGTTTTTTTAACCATGCTTACAACCTGCCTCAGATCCACTGGATCCCAAAGGAGGATGTTCCCCTACTTCGCTTGAGTCGAAATTGCATCCTACCTTCAAGAGTCGCCGATGGGCTTCTAAGATAATCCAAATGCCAAACCAAACCAGGAGGCAGGATTGGACAAATTTTTAAATACTATTCCTGATCAACCCACTATTCAAGGGCTGTACAGATCTGCCAACAGTAACTCGTTGGTAGACCAAATTTCGTTTAATTATAAATTGTTGAAATAATTATATCTATGATTTATTTTTACAAGGAATCACATTCCTTGTAACAGTAGAAAAAAACCGCAACCAACCAAAAAAAACAAAAATGGATCCTTGTCTAATCAAGTCAACTTAAAAATATATATAATGTACATGCATCAATCAAATGCATCCAATGTGCACGACTTCTCACAGTACATATTATCTTATGGAACACCGTTCATGGCCGTACAAGGAAAATTGACTTTTTAATGCGACCTTTTTATCTCGTGACATTTTTTCGTGACCTTTTCAACTCTTGAACTTTTTATTGTGACCAATTTATCTGTGACTTATTTACCCACAATCCAATCAATTTTATGGTAGTCATAGCGTTAAGAGTTCCATAGAGGAGAGATCCCTGTCTGGGTCGGCCATGAAACTTCATTGCAGAAAGGAAGGGCGATTCAGCGTTAGCAACCTGCTGAAACTTGCCTTCATCAGGTTCACCCATGTTAGAACTAAGATCTTGCACTTGCACGGGCAAGTATTTACGAAACTCTTTGAAATATATTTGCTTTTTCATGCAACTACTCGCTAAAGAAGCTTTAGCGCTGGCCAGTTTCAACAATAAATCAGACAGGAAAACGAACAAGAATGGCCAGTCTATCATCCCATAATTGACAACTGCATGAAGGATTGTTTTTGTTCCTTGGAAGCCCAGCGCTTGCCCAGAAAAGTAGCGTCACCTCGAAAATCAGAACTGTTCCCATTCAATTCCCCCAACAATGATTTATTTCCCCCTGCAGGTTTCCACCAAGTGATCTCCACCAAGGGAAACTCCCCCATCAATAACTCCACCATGGTAAACTCCCCCAACAGTAATCTCCACCAAGGTAAACTCCCCAAACAATCAACTGCGCCAACATTGAACTCTACCATGTTGAACTCCCCCAACAGGGATTCCCGCCTCAGTAATTCCGCCACGGTAAACTGCGCCATGGTAAACTCCACCAACAGTGATTTCCGCCACGGTAAACTGCACCACGGCAAATTGCGCCACGGTAGACTCCGCCACGGTAAACATCGCCACGGTAAACTGCGCCAGGGTAAACTGCGCCACGAAAAACTGCCCCTTGGTTAACTACCACTGTAAAATACGCCACAAAATAAACTGCCGCACGTCATGTATCTGCTCATGTATCTCACACTGAGATAATTAACAACCAACTTGATGTTTTCCAAATCTATTCATGAACAACCCAGTAGACTTTGGGTGAGAGTTGAGTCAAACTCATGGATCAATGCTCATATGGCAAATTTATCAAAGAGCCCCCCTCATCAAGGGGGACGGATTTATTAATACCGCTAGAAGGAATTGGATTCCCTGTAAAGAGAGTTAATAATTGATTTAGTTTATAAAATTACCGTTTATATGAAATTTGATCTATCAATGAGTTAATGTTGGCAGATCTGTACAACCCTTGAATAGTGGGTTGTTCAGAAATAGTATTCAAAAATTTGTCCAATCCTGCCTTAAACGGTTTTAGGTTCATTTTTCACGTTCGTTTTCAAGCATTTGGTCTTTGTTATATAAAATCAGGAATGCTACCAACAATGACAAATTGGTCTGTTTGAATAAAAATGTATGTCTTTGGTCGGCCTTTTTAGGTTAATATTTTAGGGGCAATCAAGCTATGCAATGATTCGGTGATTTAGAAACATACAGTTTTGCTACATGAAATAGAACCATAGACAAAGTGAGCTCTTGAATGCACATAGGGTATGTTCTGACCTATTCTTTAATTCTTCCGAGGCACTCCTGATGTGTCGAGCACTTAGAGGAGTATAGAGAGGCCATTGTCCTCATTTCGTCTATCTTGTTTGCAGCTGATACTAGCCAAAGTTGCGTGAAAATGCAAATTTTCCGAAGAATATCATAAAAACTTGCCCATGCAAGTGGAAGATCATAGTACCAACGTCAGTGCATTGGACTTATTTGGGCAAGTTTGAACTAGTCCCTGATGATAAATGGGTTATGCTGCCCACAATGAAATTTCACGACCGGCCTGCTCTAGTATCACCACTCTATAGACCTCTATGGTCGAGCACATGGTCTATGGCAGATGTCGTCAACCGGTGGGCCGCGGCCCAAATGTGGGCCCAAGGGTGGTCGTTGGTGGGCCCAGGAGCTATGGAGAAAGTCCAAAATAATGGGCCCGAGAGCCATCCATAGTACTGGACTTGTGGGCCCAAAGCTCTTTGACCGCTAATTTGTGGGCCCCTGAACCTATCAATGCCTGTTTGGCGGGCCCCTGACAACACGAATCAAACTTCGTGGGCCTCAACCCAAAAGTGGTCGGCGACCCCTGGTCTATGGTGTCAAATTTTGCATCAGGACTGACAAAGTGTTACTCACTCTACCAGATTAAACTGAAAACATGTTAAAGTATAGTCACTGGTATATTCATCTATGCTATTTATCGATCATGAGTGCACATCCTTTCTTCCGTTGCCTTCTATATCTCAAAGGACCTGTTGATAAGGAGAAACTAGTTTGGTTGATCGGACTGCGTTTGCTCAACCAGATCGACATTTCTTATTCTGTTCTTTGTTCTGCTATGCGCATCATCGTTTGGTAGTCTAATAAAGTTTATATAAGCCTACCAGTCATGTAGTTAAAAAAATCGGGATTTCAAGATGTATCAACAAGATGAAAAATCACTCCTTACATTTGATAGAACGTAGAAGCAATAGCCTTTCATGAAAGTAAGAAATCAAACTTAAGCCAAATTTCGATGAAGGTCAATTCCAAAACTGAACGTAGGGGTCCAGTAATGACACTTGAAAAAACGATCGAGGGCTACTTCAATGGGGAAAAAATCCGTGAGTGCGTGACCGCTTTTTTTCAAGTAGCGAAGGGCCTACTTTACCGTTTTAAGAGACTTCTATTGTAGTAATGCTTCAGTAGAAATGCAATTACTTGATGTTATTGACAGTCTATTCCCAAAGTTAGGCAGAATTCTCTTAGGGGAGATATGTATCTACGTGATGAAAGAGTCTTTGTACAGATTGGTTGACATATTGTTGAGGATGAGGCATTAAAATTGATTGCCCTTATATTTAGGGTGTCTTGGTCCATTCTGGTTGGATTACCGAACAGAACCAGACGGCAGCAGACAAGTCATCTTTCTGATGGCAGCACTTCGTCTTTTCCCGCCTATTGCTTTTGGCCCTGTTTGCCAGAGAGTTATCAAACTGAAGTATTCCCGCCTTGCTCTCCCATATATGCTCCTGCTCCTCTCTAGTCATTCTACTTTACCTATAAATATCTGTGTCTCAAAGACAATAAACATCTAGTCATTCACAACACTCGGCCATGCTACACAAACAAGGCTGAGTACAGATAGATGGATGACCACAAATCAAGAGTCGAGATCAGTGAGAAGTCCTGGTTGAGGCAAGCCCTCTTTGTGCGGGGATCAAGGAACTGGCAACTACTGATGGGATTTCCCAAGCTATCAAGCACTTCAATTTTTCAAGGTGGGCTTGTTTCCATTTTAGCTGCCTCAAGCTAAACCAAGCATTCAAGCCACAGGGCTCAGAGGACCTAGGGTTAATATCAGGGTTGCCAAGCTATTTCATGTCCTTTTTGCCTGATCTAAAAATAGAAGCAGAAACTCCTATGCTGTTGCAGAATTTGCCATTCTTTTGCATAGATTTTTCAAGATATTTGCCTTCTTAGGGGCTGTATGAAGCATGCTTCGTTAAACCTGAGTGCACACTATTTTACTCCTTTCCGGTGGCCAACAAATTAAATTTTAATTGGCAAACCTGACATGGGGTGAGGGTGCTTGAAACTGCTTGCAAGCTTTCAAGCGCAGCTGAAAACTGTTGCTTGGCCCAAACTCCTTTTCAAGTTGCAGCTTGTTTCCCATCAGTAATGGCAACTTCAAAATCAAAGAGCAAGCAAGAGCGGTCAGGGTCAAACGCAGTCAAAGGGCTTGCTGATCTTTGATAACCTCTGCCTAATCTGCCCTCAACACCTAACTTGCAATAGCAGCAGGAAGTTTTTTGCCGCCTCAAATCAGGATCATTTTTAATATGCCTCATCCTCAACAATATGCTAACCAATCTGTACAAAGACTCTTTCATCACCTAGATAAATATCTCCCCTAAGACAAGAAGCACGGATTTCCGTGTTTCTTGCCTAAGAGAACTCCGCCTAACTTTGGGAATAGACTGTCAAAAACATCATGTAATTGCATTTCTACTGAAGCATTACTACAATAGAAGTCTCTTAAAACGGTAAAGTAGTCCCTTCGCTACTTGAAAAAAAGTGGTCACTCACTCACGGATTTTTGTCCCATTCGTCAATTTTGTAGTCTTTACTTGAGTTCTAGCCCTTACCACACACAGCTGAATCAGACATCTGCCTTGATAGTAGATTGAAGTTTTTTCCGCAATATGCAGATCTCGTAGGACCTCCCGTTAGTTTCGTGCAAGTTGCCGATGATCCTATTAAAAGAAAAAAAAGATGTTTAGATTTCAGCAAAGTTTTATCCTGAAATGTCGCTTCCTTCAACGGGAAACTGCTTGTTAGAAAACTAAGTTTTTCTCTTTCGTCGAATTGATTGCAACCTTTGGCAACAATTATTGAATTTTTGCTAACAAAAAAGTGCAACTTCAGGTCAAAAAAGTAGAAACTTCATCTGAGCCTTGTATAACTCCCACTTGCGACAGGCCAGTCTTTTAAGTGAAGGATACGTTTTAAGGAAAAACAGTCTTTTGCCCAAGGCTTTAGCCGTTCCTCGAAAAAAGGAACGGAATGCAGTTCCCGTTCCCTTTCCAAAAATGAGGAATGCGTTACTCACAGATTTATTTTAAAGAAAAGGAATGGCGTTGCAATTTACTCGTTACAAAAGTACTTTGCCGAAAAGGCCAGTTTTTAGGAGCTTTGTCGCTTTCATGTGGCGTATTGGTAAAATTGCTGAAAAATGACCTAATCTTATCGAATAGGGGTCGGCAATCTGTGGGCCCAGGAGCTATAGTGGAAAGTCCAAAATAACGGGTCCGAGAGTCATTCGTAGTAAATACACGAGCGCCCAGAGTTCTTTGATCGAAAGTTTCCATCATATGTTTGGTGGGTCCCAGAAAACAAAAAATCATATTTTGGGCCTTGGTACAAAAGAGGTTGCCGAGCCCTGTTATAAAATATGTAAGATAAATAGAAAAAAACACTTCTTCCTTCGATTTGTCCATTAACATCAACGGCATTTGAATTATAGGGTCAAAGTTTTCTTGATTTTTCAGCTATTTTTTTCATTTTCAAATATTTTGTGAAACGAGTTACTGTTGGCAGATCTGTACAACCCTTGAATAGTGGGTTGATCAGGAATGGTATTTAATAAAATTGCTCAATCCTGCCTTAAAAGCTGTTAGAGGATCAACTTATTCCACTTTTACATGAATTTTGAGAAAGACTTCAGATTTCCTTACTTCTGCCCTTACGTAAATTCTGCTTGTCCAAATGTATAATTGAACTCATCCTATCATTTTCGTTTTTTGCAATAGAATCTGTACGAAATAACTATTTTAAAAAATTAATTCCTTCAAAATATGTAGTTCAAAATGCACCTCCAAGTTCAAAATTCATCGTAAAATCATGAACTTTCATGTATTTAAAAACCTACTTCAACTTTTTCCCTACTATTTTTCTTTTATTTTGATTTAAGAAAGCGAACTAAAAAGGGTAACTTTTGTCGTTTTGACCAACTAAAAATCCGCTCACAAGTCATTTCCTTTGTCCTTTCATTCCTTCAATATTTGTCTACGTATTTTTTTCTTTTATGGCACTAACAACATAAAGTTAGTTACCGCTTCAAATATCGGTAATAATTGTTGGTTTGATTTTTGGAACTTTTTTCTACAAGAGAGTAAGTTTTCGACTTTTGAAAACGATAAAAAAGTGAAACAGTTAATCTTGGGAAAGTAACAAATAATTTCTGAGTTTTTTGTTCGTTACAATTACAACATTTTTGAAATGTAATGGCAATGTAGTTCCTTTTGTGAAAGAAGGAACGAATTACTGTAATTTCGTTACAAGCAATTTCGTGGCAATTGCCCTTCTTTTGATTAATTCAAAATTGCTTAATTGCCTGGAACTATCCTGATAAAAAATCTAACATGAACTTCAACAATCCAAAACACAGCTTTTTAATTATATCAACGTATTTTTGATTCACCTTTAGCCTAGGGCAAGAAGGAAGGTATTACGTGGAGTGAGATCGAGCGCGGGTGCGTTTCTGCGTTGGTGTGAACTTTCCTGCGTGATAGCCTGGACTTAATGAAGAAATGCAATATAATTAAGATTAATGTCGTTTTATTGACATAAGTCATAAAACAAAAGTGCACAAGGAATCAATGAGCAATCATTTGATGCCAAATTAATGTCTCTTAATGAATTGAAATTGTGTTGTTTCATTGTGTTAAGTCAAATATCTTCAAACTCCTGATCTACTGACGTGCTTTGTGATAGTGATTGTCCACCTTTTGTTGAAAGCAACATTTGTTTTATCATTGGGATAGTTCTTGGATATTCTTCCCTTTGTACAATGAGATGAATGTTCTTCTCTGTCTTTGTTTTTAGCACTTACTTGGGGTTCTAAAGACAAAAGAAGACTGTAAAATGTTGAAAAAAGATACAACGAAGATTTTTTTTAGCATTGTACGAAGGTTTTTCATTAAGAAACACTGAAACGCGGCCCTGACTTTAGTAACTTTGGTTCAGGGTTACAAATTAAACTCAAATTTGTGTTTGCTTGAGTAAGTTAGCAAAGCACAAAATCTCCATAAGGTGACCCTACCTAGCAACCTCCCGTGAAAAAACTTGCCCAAGCCCAGATTTCATATCACTACTTTCCAAGTCCATTTCTGGATTCTACGCATAATGTGGCTTGAACGATGCTATGTCTAAATCCTAAATGATAAGTTTTGCCACCCTAACTGTCCGCACAACAGTTGTAACGGCGACATTTTCCTCACAAATTCAACGCATTCTGCCCCGCTTGCAAAATCAGCCTGACTAAAGCTTGCACGCTATCTAGTGATTAAAAAATGATCTAAGAGTGAGAGCCACAATGTTTAATCATCCCATCAACACACCGAATCAGCTTTAGCAGGTCGTTTCAGGTCGACACTGCCAAAACATATTTGAAATACTGCCAATGAACCCCACATAATATCAGCGTAAACCCTCCACCACCAGCTACTGATGTGTTTCGAGTTGGATTTTTGGTCGAGTTTTGCCACTTTGGATTTTAAGGTCAAAAAGTTGACCCCCAACTAATCTTCTCAACTAGAGACGCCATAAAATATGGCAGCACTGCCAACTCGAAATCCAAAAGTATAACTACTGATGGAACTCGAAATCGAACTAGTTCGAGTGTTGCCAAATTGGTCCCTGTTTAGGTCTTTTTAAAAACGTTCAATACAACCTGCCCTAATCAACAATGATAAACTTCCGAGTAAAAAATGGCAGCACTCCCGGTTCGAAACACATCACTACCACCAGCCCCTCTTGTGGTCAGACTCGGGGTATGGTTGCCAGATGGGGATTTTTGATGCCAATTTTGGCACTTTTTTACTAGATGATAATGCTTTGTCAGTATTGTCTTATCACTAAAATGTATCAAGTTTTGGTCTAATAATTCACTCATGAAAATATTCGCTATATCGCCCCAAATGTTGGGAAATAGTTCCGATACGGCAATCCTGCCCAAATAAGACCACAAGAGGCGGTAGTGGCGGAGGGTTTACGCTAACATTTTGTGGGGCCCATTACGTGCGCCCACTGCCATTTCCATTTCATTTCCACTTTTGAGCGAATTTTTCTCGTTTTTAATCATTTCATCTCGGATTTAGGTTGAAAGTTTTGGATCTCTTTTCTTATAGGTCGAAAATTTTGGATCTCGTTTTTTCTAATCGAAAATTTCCGATCTCGTTTCTTAGGTCGCTGTTTTTACCTGCCCTGCAAATCTGCCAAATTCTGCCACTTTACAAATTTCATTGCCACAAACTTTTCTATACTGCCATTTTCTGCCACCTTCCCCCCACTTCCAAATATGTTTTTTACTGCCTGTCTCTGCTCAACTGTTTTTACTCTTGCAAAGAGTAAACTGCAGAAGGAAGAACAGTAACTAAAAGGCTAAATTTGGTCTGAAAAGCTTCTTTAAAACGTGTAATAAAGTCAATCTAAAAATAACCTAAAACGTAATATTGGGCAAATCATGTCATAATTTGCCTAAAAAATAACCTAAAATATTCACAGAGGAGGATTTTATTGTTGGAACTAGCCTCGATTCCTTTGGATTTGAAATGCTCTCCCTCTCAGAGTACAAGTAAAACCTCTTTAAACGTTACAGCTGACCTCAAATCCTGTACACCAGCGTTGCCAGGTCCCAAAGAGGGCTCGGGACTTTTTTTTTTGGATTATGGGCCGGAGAGTTGAGCCTCGCCCAACTTTTTTAAATTGAGATCAAAAATTACCTTCTGGCGTCTAAAAATTATGAAAAGTTGCCGCTTGGCAGGCTCTTTCAAAGATTTCATTAATTTTGCTTGCTGCAAACAAATTGCAAAATCAGAGAACACTTCTGAAGGTAGTTTTTCTAAAAGAATAATTCGTTTCTTTGTTAAATTTTTATTTATTGAAAAATTAAAAGGGTTAATCAACTTTTGGCCAGTAAAGCCACCCATAGACAGCATCAACCAATTTTCAAGAAGGCCATATCATGACAAGTATCACAATGGCCCACCCACAAACGTAATGTATGCGTAATGTCTCCACACTATAATGCCAAAATAGAGTACACTTTAACAAAATTGGTATATTTGCAAAATTGAATCCATGTCCAACAATCGGCACCTGTAAATGTCCAGGCGGGCGCACCATCTTAACTCCAGTGGAAGAAGATTCCATAACTTTATGATGGGCACAAAAAGAACCTCCTTTTGTACCTTTAAATGTCTTAACGTTTTTATGGGTTCCAAATAATTCCTAGCATTATGTAAAAAAGTGTTCTGCCAACTAGTGATACACCAAACGGGCTATTAACCAATACCAAAATCATTGGTCAAACGAGGGCTTAACTGAAAATGCAAATTTATGTACATGAAAAATTCCCTTTAAAATTTAAATTGATCATGCGTTAAATCTTTGGTCAAAGCTCGTTTTCAAAATTGGAAAAATTGAGTTCTGAGGATTTTGAAGCAAAAAATCTTCAATTTTGTTGTCAAACATCATTTTTTTACAATGCTTGTCTGCTTCCAGTTTTGGTAGGTATAACCAAAACGGAAATAAAAATTTCGGTCCTTAAGTCAATCACCACTTCCAACGTTGTGTTTTTTAAACATTACAAATATCTCAATTGATTGCATGCATTCATGCAAAGATATCACCTTTTGTCTTAGGGTCAGATCATTTTTAAGGTCTTATGAAATGGAAATTGATCTTCGAATAGCGGCCAGAATGTTTGAAATGTTGTGATTTAGCAATCACTTTGTACTTTTTTGTAAAAAGTTTCAAAAGTTGCCGTTTTACAACCAATTTCCCCCTCTATCTTAGAACGGCACACATTCTGATCCAGAGATGCATGATTAATTTCCTTACACTGTGGCAAAGCCAAACAAAAGAACCATTGACTAGGACCTGTGCCGTTCTAAGCTAGAACCGTTACGATTTTGAAATTCCCGGGACATGTTCATTAGCTCGCCTGCTCGACAGTTTTGAAATATGTAGAAAAAATGCTTCTTCCGTTGACAGTGATCAACAAAAAGGATGTCAAAATCAAACTAAGAATAGAAGCTGTTATATTTGCAACGATTGTGACAAAATATAGGCAATTAAGCATCTTTTCCTACCTATGAAATCAAATTTAGATGATGCAAGTACTAAAAAAGTTTGTTTTTGAGGCAATACAGTAAGAAAAGTGTTAAAAAAATGTCAAAAAAATCGATTTTGTTACAATATTTCTCAAAAAACTACTAAAAATAATACATTTTTCGGCGAATGTTTTGCATAAATTTAGTGGCCTTGATCATGACTCCCAAGCTTGTCAAGGGCAAAGGGCACCGAGGCCAAGAATGAATATTTTTTTGGACAAAAGAATAGTAATTATCTGTGACTTTGCCCACATTTAATGCAACTTTTAGCAAGCAACCTTGGGTCGAAAAATGGAAACGTGTTCGAGCCCTAAAAAATAATTACATTTAGAAAGCAATTGACTTGTGTCTGCCCACTCACCGGCAATAACGACGTAGTCCATATCCTCTGCTCCAGGAATCATGCAAGTTGATTCTACTGCATTGTTTGAACTATCCAAGGAAAAGGCATCCATTACTGGACATACTCGAAATTCCACACAACAATGATCTATAGCTTGCCGTATGCATGCTGAATACCTAAAACAAAAAGTTATTATTCTTTTCTGCATAATGATTCACGAGAGATTCATAAACTGTTCAAGAGTCATCGGTAGAGGTGCCAATTTCAGCCAAATAGAAACCGTTGAAATAGCAAAAATCCTTATATAACAAATAAAGTCAAAAATTGTCACAATTTCAATCCGAAAATTTCCAATCTCTGTTTTGGATCTCTTCTTGTTTTGGCAAAAAATACAGGTGTTGTGGATTTTTTTTTAAGAAAAAGTGGCAACGAAAATTGGAAAAAAATGGAAAAAACAACTGCAAACTTTGGGCACAAAAAAAATGTTGGTCAGAAATGTGCATCCCTTGTTTTTAGAGTCCTTCAAGTTCTCGTTCCAAACCTTTGATTTGCCAAGTGACCGGTGTTCATGTCGAAGTTAAACGTCTTGATTTCTCCCACAACACTTATGTGGTATTGAAGACAACCAATTGGTGGCCTAAAAAGTAAAAAAAAAAAACCAATGGAATGATAAAATTGCTGCTTTTAATGTTGCAGATTCTATCAATTTGAAGTTTAACGCAATGACTTTAAGAGATTTATACTTTCTATTGCGACTGTTCTGAACTCTGTCAGTAGTTGCCCGATTAGAGACCAAATATTGCATCTGTTTGAATGTGATAGTATTTTTTATTACCGCTACAAGGAATGGGATTACCTGTTGAGAGAGTTAATGATTAATATAGTCTATATATTTAACGTTTATACAAAATTTGATCTACCAATGAGTTACTGTTGGCAGATCTGTACAACCCTTGAATAGTGGGTTGGTCAGGAATAGTATTCAAAAAATTGTCCAATCCTGCCTTAAATGCTGTTAGAGGATCAGCTCCTACGTATTCCCGACGAAGGCAAATAGGCAACAAATTGAACAATGAAGGAGCCCGATAAAGAAGAGAGGAGGACTTCATTGATCGAACTAGCCTGGATTCCTTGGGATTTGGAGGTGCTCTCAAAAGGCAAGTAAAACCTCTACGATCACTACAACTGATCTCAAAGCCTGGGTTAGGACAGAGCCCATGAATGCTCTTGAAGACATACAGTATCAGATACCTTTCATACCTTCTCTGAGTACTGTACAGCCCTAACTTCTTGAGCCTCTCCCAATAGACAAGATGACGTTGAGCTCTAGGACGGAAAGTGTTTGACAATCCTCTCACAACCTTTCACGGTTCTGCGCTGTTTGCCCTAGGCTGTACAATCTTCATTGTTCATAGCGGAAAAAGCAGGAAATCGACATTTCAGGGGGGTTTTAACCTACTATAAGCATCCTGTTGTCACAAAATAAAAAAGAAAGGCAAAGAGCTAGCTCCAAAGAATCGGTTTGGTGTTTTGGAGGGTGTCCAAAAAGAAGAGGAAATCCGAAATTCTACCCAACTTTGTCCATCTCAGAGGACAAGTCTTCACACATTTTCTCATTATTCATTAATACCAGGACCAAAGGCGAATTCCATTAAATATGATGTACCTGTGCAGCCTTTTTCTCATTCAAAAGCAGTTTTACATACAAAAATGGCATTTTTTCCATCTTAATTAAATTTTCAAAGACTTATTTATATAGTTTGATAATTTGGGTGTTTATATGGCCAGAGATACTTTCCGCTTCTTTGGGTCAAAAATGGACCGCCTCAGCTCAAATGTCGCCGATTTTATTACAACATTGAAAAATACTGAATTTAGTAGATTATTAGGAGGATAAACTATAATATAGACCTGGCTAAAAAATGAAGAAAAAAATGAAAGATGGTTATTTCAGTACAAGGTAGCTCTGGCGTAGGTGTCAAATATGAGTAGTGTTTAGATTTAATCCTCAATAATAAAATATGTCAATGTTTCAGAGGTAGATGAAATCAAGGGTAAACTAAGTAATTACTGCGGCAATGAGAAATAACTTGGAAAAGCTTCCAGTTCAGTGATGTAGGCAAATCTCGACCGTACTCATGCTTTAGTACGAGTTTAGAACAAGATTAATGCCAAAACAAGGGGAATAAATCCATTTATTGACCGCCTTCTCCTTCTATGAGACTTCCTCCAAGCCCGAGGAGGTCAGGTCCAAAATATTATTCCCCTACAACTTACTTTACTACCCTACAAATCATTTTATTACCCTACCAATCACTTTATTGCCTTATGAATGAATCATGTCTTTACTAATACATCTCAGACGCACAATTACTTGCACGTCTGAAGCCCCCGTCTCATTGACGGGGAATGATCCACTGGTGAAGTCGTGGTAGGCCTTTATACCATGGCACTGAGTAGCCAACACACCAAATGATGTACTTGAGGTGAACGGAGCTTGCTCCTAATACCGGGATTGAGTAAGCAAAGCATGCTAGTTGGATAGTACGAATTAGTGATGTAAAACAAGCTGACTGGCTTGATGGCATCGATGCCAATGCTTCCTGCAATGCAGCCTCAGAAAGCATCGAGCATGCTTGATTCATTTTCAGCTGATTCAGCGCCGCCAATTTCACTTGAAAATTTATATGGCTTTGATAGCGCAAAATCCCATGGCTGATCGTACATACCTAATTGTTTTATAATTAGTGATGGATTTAAAGCATAATTAGTGCCAAACAAAATCAATATCCAATGGAAGAATGTCGTTTTCAAGTCATCTGGCTTTTAAAAATGGCTCGAGGTTGTTCAGAGAAGAAAGACGTGTGACAAGAAAAATAATGTGACTAGTGCTGCGATATTCAAATCATAAAGACCAAATCTCAAAAAAACAGTCTGAATTGACAGAAATGCAAATGCTTCCACAACTTAACATTTTCATTAAAACTGTCGTTGGATGTCTCTTTGAAGAACAATTCAAGATTTACCAGTGTCACTTAGGTAAAATTTTTGGCAACATGATTTTTAGGTCTAAATATGACTTTGCCGTCCTTTGGCTCTTCCATAATCTGGCAACCCTCTCTGCAGAGATGAGGATCAAGTTCCGTTGAAAGTAAACATTGAAAAAGCAAAAAAATCAAGGTCCACATGGGAAGCCCTCTTCGCCGTTTTCTCAAGGATCTGAAAGATGCCTCGAAAATCCCTTTTCTTGAACAATGACACCGCATATCTCCTGACGCAAATCTACCCTCTCGCTGCCTTACTCAAGAATCTCTCCAGCCATTGACTGGTGGAATCAAAAATTAAAACAGATTGTTTCAACGGGCTAATTCTTTCAATTTTTGATGACGTTCCGGTATCCTTCCCCGTCACTTCACGAATTGATTCTCTCGATCGCTTCATCGTTCTGGAGGCGCCACTCAATCTTTGAATGCAATCTACAAACGCTACATCTGTGGAGAAGTTTTAGATAGTTACCATTCTCTAACATTTAGTAGGAATACATTTAATATTTACCAACTAACATCTGTACGTGCACTGTATGTGGTTCACCAGTCATGCTCACTATTTTTGTTCTTTATTTTCCTTTCAGCGGTAATACTACTACAGGCATTTGAAATATGAAATAAACAACGAAAATTTCGGAAATCAAAATGTATGTATCCAAAATAGGTTCAACTATGTTTATTTGCATTGTCTCCCATGCCATATTTTGTTAGGGATATTTCCTGATGTAACAGCAGTAGCCAGTAGCACTTCAATCTTTTAGAAACCTGGTTTTGAGGAACATATGATGCAAATTGATTGATGCAAAAGCTCAAAGGTGAAATCAAAATTCACGTTGCAAAGGCCAAGTCATGGTGATGGATATGAATTCGTAACTTTGTCACTCGAAAGTATTTTAAGGTACAAATGGGATACACGTTCTTGTGGTCTGATGATAGCTTTGCCAAATTTATGATATCTTGAGCCAAATATACTTTTTGTTAAGAAGACTTGGACAATGAAGTGACAAACATCTTAAAATCATGAAACACATTGCAAATAAGAAATGATACAAAACATTTGTATGGGACAAGCTAAACATTTGAATTGCCAGGATGAAGAAGTCAAGTGAATTGGCAAAGCAAAAAGTTATTAATGGGGAAAAGTGGCATGCCTGCGATTGGTAAACCTTTCAATGTATGTGACAAGTGTGGCTGAGTAATGACAAGATCGCATTCTCATGCCACAGCTGGATGTTATTCATGTGGTTTTATATCTTAAATACGTCCAAATACACAACAAATCAAGTTTTATTCTCAAACGAGAGTCTAAAAAAACATTTTGTCTACTTAATTATTTATTCATTCAACCAAGGACTATAAGACAGCACTGGGGCAGTCACCTTAAGGACCTTGTTCAGAGGCCCATATCAGCAAAAAAGCTTGATGCCATTCTGATTCCATTCCAATACAAGATCGTGTTGTGACTTAGCATCAACAGCTAAAAGATTGAAAATCAGCATCAAGCCACATCCCTAGTACGAATGTCCGTGGTTGAACTGATTTTCAGGGTTGAAAAATTGTAACGGAAGTCCCAAAAAGGATAAGTTGGTCAACAAAATACCATATGCACCCACAAATGAAGGGAGGAATGGTCAAGATCCGACATCACTCGTTTCATTTTAATTGACGTCCCTCGGGCTGACGCCCTCGGGTCGCCAATAAAATGAAACTCCCTCCGCCGGATTTTGGCCATTACTCCCTTCCTTTGCAGGTGCATAAATAGTATTTCTAGAATTCAATTGTAAAACTAGAAAATTTGCCCATCAAGGTTTTATTTTTCCATTTATTTATTACGTATATGATTATTCAAAAAAAAAAGGATCACATTTTTAAAATTTCACCTTAAGGTACATGAAATGTTAAACATGCCAACTCGATTAGATCCAAAGGCTGGAGGTTCTTTTCTGTGCTCACTAACTCATTCGGTTTCATTCTTAAAGATAAGCATATCAAGGAAGGTTTTGAGAACAGATCATCATTTGGAAGCATAAATCATTTTTGCATTTCTTCGTCATTTGTGTCCCAATGTCATTTTTGGAACTGCTTGGAGTTTTCGAACATCATCATTGATGTCAATGGCTTCAATGGGTACTACCTGCGTCGCTTGCTTGTTCTGGCACTTGACACCAAGCCTATAGATGTTTTCAATGGGGTGTTTTCTTGCTTTTTTTACCTCTATCACGTTAATTACCGAGGATTTGAAGCAAAAACTCTCCGTTCATAGAAATGAGTTCACTCGATGTAGAGGGCTAACAGAAAAATGTCACTCCAGTTCAGTCAGTGGAGATTTGTTTTGAACACACTTCATTGATCCGGCAGCAAGGATTTCAAGTGGCTTGATTCATCATGTTCGTGAAAAGCAGTTGAATGAGCAATTCCGCCACTGACTCCCTGAAAACGCAAGTTCTGGTTTTGAATCACGTAACTTAGCGTGTTCAACGTCAAATCCCATCGCACACACAGTGCAGGCTTGGTGACTCACAAATATTTTTGGAGTGTCATTTCTCTGTTAGCCCTCTAACTCGATGTACAGCCTCAGGCTGCTCGCGCCAAACACCCAAAAAGAGGGAGGTCAGCTGTTGAGTTAACCTCTCTATACGAGAGCTCTCTCATTCCTGTGATGTTCCTAGTAAAACATCTTTGGACCTGCTCGACCTTTTGCAAACCTGCTGAACTCATTGGAGCCCAAATGGGTGAGGCATATTCAACAATCGACTTTTACAGAGTTAGCATTGTAATACTATCTCTGGACTTGAAAGTGCGATAGATCCAGCCACATGTTTGAAATGCCTTCCCCACTTTTAACTGGATATGCTCATCAAACTTTCCATCATCTTGGACGACAACTCCCAAATCCCTCATGGACGATACCTGCTCAATATCACAACCTCCATTGTCTTTGAGCGGAACATCTAATTTTGACGCCCCATACGTCATTGTGCGGAATTTCATCCCGTTCAATGCTATGTTACTCTCGCCAACCCAAGAGTAGACTTTCTCCAAGTCCTCAACTAAACATTTGGAGTCCTGACCATTCCTTCCACAAACTAATTTTGTATCATCAGCATACGAAGATATACTGGCTTTTGTTCTAAACTTCTGGAGAGGAGCAATAAAGAGAATAAACAGGATCGGACCTAAGATTGAACCTTGTGAAACACCTGACTTGACATCATAAAAGCCACTAAATGATCCTTCAACCTTGACCATTTGCTTCCTATCACTCATGAAACTACTAATCCAATTCAGGACCTTACCCTGGATCCCAAACTCTTTGAGTTGATTGAGTAAAAGACCATGACTCTACTTCGGTATGCTTGAGCCATTTGAATTAGTGCATCTAACATTCGGGCTATTATCCCGACAGCTTAAATTCTATCCCCAACAGGATTCGAACTCGCGCTGTCTGGGGAAGCTCTTACATTCGGCCTTCTAGAACACATTAGCACTTGCAGCCATTCAGGCTTCTTTTAAATATACGATAAAATATAAATAAGTAAAAGAAATTTCTTTGATTCATTTTTTTATGTCATGTTAATGGTCCTTAAATGCAATCACTAATGACACTAAAAATCAGCATTGTTGGAGCGCAAAATATCAACGAAAATCTTGGTGTGAAAAATCCTTCTAAACAGGTATTGCCCAGTTAACAGGAAATAGGCTCTCTAGTTCATATGAATCATTAACAGAAAGACAAAGGCACTAACAAGATACTAAAAGAAAAGGTCAAGATTAAAAGCTGTATAACTAAATAACCGATCAAAATAACTAATTTTTAGAAACTCACTCAATGCACTTTTCCACCACTCTTTTAAAGTTGAATTGAAATTAGTTGAAAATATGTTAATCAGTTTTTGAGGTATTTGAGTTTAATTCGTCCATTTTTTGTCCCCCAAAAAAACGAAAAGCGTTTCAGGTTAAAGAAAACTCGAAATTTCACCCCCAAAAAATAATAATTTTGTTTTCGATCTTACTAAATCAAAATGGTGAAAAAGAGCTTCAAAATAGTGATGGACATCAAGCGTTGGTGGATTCAATTACGATCTTTTTAAAATAACCCAACCTCGACCACATGAGCCATACAAATTTTAAGGTGAATCATTCACGCACACACTTTTGTAGTCAGTTGGTTTTGGTATCGGTTTATCGCTCTTTCGGCCGACGCTTTCGATTTTGGTCAAGAGCCCTTTCGACACGACACTATTAATTATCTTTGCGCCTTAAATGCAAATCTTTAACAACTTGACCTTTTTTATTTAGTGAAATTTGTTTAACATGTTGATTTACTCTCCAATATATACTAACTTACGCAGTCGGTCCCAGACATGGAATTTGGTCCACTTTGATGTCCCAATCCCTCATGGCCATGGCCCCTCCAGGGGTATTTCCAAAAGTGAAAGATAAAATTGATTGCGTATTCATTCCAAAGTCCACATAAACTAAAACAACGAAGAACCTATCTTACTAACATTCTGAAACGGTTGAAGTTAAAACTAAGGTTTTTGACGTCAAAAATAGTCACTTGAAAACATTGACAGTATCAAAATAGTTACGCACATTTTAAACGTACCCTCTAGATCAGGGGTCGGCAACCATTTTTGGGTCAAGGCCCACGAAATTTGATTCGTGTTGTCTGGGGCCCACCAAACATGCATTGGTAGGTTCAGGGGCCCACAAATTAGCGATCAAAGAGCTTTGGGCCCACAAGTACAGTACTATGGATGGCTCTCGGGCCCATTATTTTGGACTTTCTCCATAGCTCCTGGGCCCACCAACAACCACCCTTAGGCCCACATTTGGGCTGCTGCGACCCACTGGTTCCCGACCCCTGCTCTAGATAGCTTCACATTGACACAAAAATACCCACTTCCTAATACGTTTTTATGTTTTATCATTAAATTGTGTATTTTATTTCATTCTTTTTAGAACATTACTTAGCAGTTATTGATCGGTCATAAAAATGGGGTTTAGATGTAAAAAAGTATCCTTACTGTGCTCCCCACTATTGCCTCCACAAATAGTGATCATTCCTGTTTTCTAAAAATCCAAAGGTATCATGTCTTAATTTTGTGTTATCTTTCATGTAAAACCATTAATCATACTGAGGTAGCCATGAATGTGTCAACGCATTGCCCTCCATTGGTCTCAATTGTATCCACAGGACCCATTATTGAAAAGGTTTGAAAATCCAAACGGAGAAAGCACACATCTGCAAGATAACATAAGAGCACACACACAATGAATTAATGATAAAAACGATACCTTTAAAGTTCGTTTAACTGTAGCATGGTTTCACTTGTACTTTGTACCCCTGAATATTTCTTACTTGTTAACCTAACCCCGGATATGAGAGGTTGTGTGACCCGTGCAGGATAAGATTCTTAGCATCATAGATATTGACCAAAAAAAACAAACGTGACTCAGCCTAAACTAATGTTAAAAAAGCTTTTTGCCAATTCTGGGCTAAATCGAGGTTCTGGAAAAAAAACATCGGTAAGATGCAAACCCAAGTTGCCAGTTTTTTTATACTCAAATGTTCACTCTAGGCAAGGTCTATGCTCTAAGCTACAAAGGGTTCAAAAGGTCAGTTCTTGGGGTAGTTTGGAAGTGTAGTGGAAGCATATCAAGAAACCCAGAAGAAGTATATGAGACAGAGTAGAAATAGCCATGCTCAATCAAGTTTTGCTACAAAAGTTGCGATTGAAAAATGCACCTTATGTAGTGAAACTTGATCAAGCATGGCCAATTCTACTCCGTCTCTATACTTATTTCGTATTTCTAGATATGCTTCAACTATAATAGTACTTCCAAACTACTACAAAAACCAACCTCATGTGATGACTTAAGATACTCCATCTATATATCAAGTAATAGCAAAAAGTGTTTTTGCATTACGCAACCTCTTGTACTTATTTAAATTTCTTCAAGAAGAACCCCCTTTGCCGCGAGCTATTAGCCCTCGATCTGATGACATTAAGTGTTTGCCTAAAACCGGAGCGGCAGCTACAGATATTTCATACTTATTTCAGAGTGATGGAACAACAAATTCTGTGATGTTTCATCAAGACTTTTTAATTACGCTACAAAGCAATAAACACCCTATAACAAAAAATTTGGAACTAATTTGGAATATCGAATGTAAAATGAATCAGAGCCAACACAAAAGTCTCAGCAGAAATAAGATTCTGACACCTTTGCAATTAAAAAAAATGTGGAAATGGTCACGTTGGGCCCATGAAAGAAATTGCGGTCGGATCGGAATTATGAGATAAGTCCGAGGTTTGGTGATTGCTTCATTTTGAAGTTCAAATTCAAACGTTCATGATTGATACATATGTTCATTTTTTTCTCATGACTTCAAGTTAACCATTGTAGATTCCAAATCAATCACGATTGGAGGACTGCTTTCGGCAGAACTCATTTCCTAGGAATAAATCAGTTTCATTGAAGTAAAAATGTCCTCAGTTTTTTATGTACTGTCAGCATGACGCAATCAATTATTTTCAAAAACTCAAATACCATATAAATCATTTCTTAAAGTCCAGAATCAAGATGTTTTATCGATTCATATTATGCAAAGGGAACCAAGAAAAAGATGCTTTGAAAAAATGTAAGAAATAATCGTTTTTTTACATTCTAAAATATGACGATGCAGCACTATTAGAATAAAGTTCATCACATTGGGGAAAAAGCACCTCTTTCAAAGCGGCCCAGTCCTTATTGGCGCGAAGCGCCTCCGCCTAGGGCATAGATAGCGAAGCAGTGTGACCAGATCCAGCACTATAATGGCATCAACGGCACTTTTTTAGGCTCACGGAATCAAAGCAGCATCTGGCACTATTTGAGCTTGTTAGCAAAGATCATTTTCTATTGTTGTAAAACGTTTTGTGAGACTACTTGGTAAAGTTTAACTGAACATTTTGAGATGCTAAGTTTTTTCTTCAAAATCAAATATCTGGAAAAGGCAGAAAATAGCCCAATTTTTTAAAAGTGAGTAATTTTCGGTTGGTCCGCAGAGTCAAAGAAAAGGTCAATATTAAATCTTGCTTTATGTTCCGGTAGTCAGAACCCAGCTTTGCAGCTGCAATCTGTTGAAGACTCTCTGCTCCTTGGTCATATTGCCACTCTAACAACAAAAACTATTTTTTACTTCTCACTTGAGAATAGCAGCAGTTTCACCCATTTAAGCTATCAAAGCCGTGACAGCTTCATGCAAATTAAAACCACAAGTCAATAGAACTTGGCAAGCCTAGGATTCGAACCATGAATGTTGTGGTTAGTTAGCAAATGCTCAACCTTACGCTTGTTTGTTAACTATACTTGTCATACAAACTTTTCAAAAATTTTTGGTGTCAATACTTTAAGTCAGCTCAAAAGTTTTAAATAACTTTTGTGTTTCTAGTTGTGAGTACTTCCATTTTTACTTAGAAATTGTGTATTTTCTATTTCAAAATAGTTCAATGACCCAAATTCCTAAATCAAGACCAATCTTGCAACACAACGCCAAAAGTTGAACTCGAAATACATCAGAACTCTGAAGAAATATGGATGATGAAAGTTAAGGAGTTCAATTCAAACAGCAGAGAGCCAATTTATGATTTACCAATAATGATAATTATATGAATATCCAAATAATGTCTTAATATCCAGATATTTCAAAAATTTGGATCTGAAGGCTCTAATGACCCCCCCCCCCTTGGACTATGTGTGGTGTAGTACATATCTTACTTTGTTTCAAAACATCACTATTATATGCCCTATTTGTGATTTTCCAGGATGCTGTTAGCACTATTTGAACATTTTGAGGGTATCCCTTCAACAATCTGGTCACACTGTGGCGAAGCCAGGTAGTACAAATAAGACTAAAAAGTAAGAGTTGACATAGGTATGTCAAGGGTTTGTCAGATTAACGGGTTAATTGATTATATTTTTCCATGGAAACACATTTTTTATGAAGAGTAAATTTTATTGCGGTTCTTGTATTTAAGATTTTCTAATATTTCCGTTTTAGCAGAAGTTTTAAAGGGAAATGTTCAACTTGTGTTACTACACAACAGATCATTTTCTAAGATTGGCATCGTTTTGAACATCTCTTAGGGACTCTCAAGTTTCTGTGAAATAAGAAGAAAAGGGAAAGTACTTGCGACAAAATTATCATCTTTACAAGATTTGTGCATGTGCTCAAAAAAAGTCTTGCATTTTCTTCCAAGTATTACACTTTTACTTCTTACTTGGTTTTCCACTCAAACCATCTTATCTATCAAATACAAAATTCATGTTATAAAACACGAACATCAATAAGTACGAAACCGGAAGATGCTAACCCAAAAACCAAGCGGTGTTTTTCTTTGTTCTCACCATAGAAGTAGTAGGGTTGCGTTATTTCTCATTCAATTTTTCGTTGATTATTAGTTTTGAATCTCGTTTCAAAAGGGATCAATCCAAGAAAAACAATGATTTAACTCACCAGAACTTAAACGGTTGACTTGGTAGTTGATGTTTGTCCCATCCATCAAGGCAGCAGGACTCATTGGCGCTTGAAGAATAGTGCTATTTTGAGTCACAGTGCCGCCTGTTGCAGCGTTTATTATAAATATACAACATACGCCGAAACTATAATCCAAGGAAATTTTAGCTTTGTACTAATCACTTTTGACCATTTTTGATTACTAGGGGAAATGAAGTTGTTAGTTACCCTGAAGCACATGAACTCATGGAGGTTCCTCTGAGTGAGATGCATTCAGATGCAGTGAAGCAAGTTCCAGCCTTGGGCATTCTAAAAATATTTAAACTGTTCATGGATTGGCTGATTTCTTGTGAAAAGGTATTTCAAAAACGTAAGAGTTTCAAATACACAAATGCGTAAAATAAGTTTTTGAATTCATGGGGTAGAGACCATTTAAGTATGGAAAAACGTAATTTACGTAACTTACCGTTCACATGTTAGCAATGCTGCTGTTATGGCAAAAAAATTATATGCTTTATTTTCATTGTTAATTCATAACTCACCCGGCCACTATTCCTGTGCAAGGATCATTATTAAAGGTAACCACATTGAAGAGGGAAAAAACTAGAATGAATAGAATAATCCAAAACCAAAAACTTGATTGTTTTTTAATAACAATTTACCTTTTCCTTCTCTTGAGGACTTGGTCAAATTTTGCCCTCCAACTTGAAGCAAAATAAGAGCGAGTAAAAACGGCCAAGTTCGAAAAAACATAGTAGAGCTTGTTTTCGATGTTGGCCCGTTTATGGTTGGCAAGTCTCTAACGAAATGGCTTGCATTTTGCAAATCTGCCTGGTGGAATTTTGCAGGTTTTCATGTGCAATCACTTGTTCAAGCGATAAGATGCTCAAACACGGTGTTCCAAGAGGCTTTTTAAGTTTGGATTGAAAAACGCAATACACATCTTACCTATTTTCTAATCAAAACCTAATGGGGAACAACTTCACTTAAGTTGTTAGCTGTCAGAAAGATTTTATAAATCTAGGTCCCGACAAAAATCAAAGTCCGTTAAAAATGATCATCATTGAAATAAACTGTTCAATGTGTTGCTGAAATAAACTGTTTAATTGAAAATAAATGGAAAAGATTTTTGTTACTGAGCTATTCAAATGAAATGAAAATGTTGGATTTGTTGGATTGCAACAATTAATTTTCTTTTTTGGTGTGAAAGTGCATGAAATGTAAAGTGGTTGTGAAACATTTGGGTATTTGTAAATGATTTAGAAATTAAAGAGAAAACTTAATATTACATGGGTTATGATTTATTGAAGGACTTTCTTAAAAATGGGCTAAAAATGAAGATTTTTTTAAACTCAATTCTTTAAAATCCCGACCGATCAGATGATTCAGGGTGTCTTCGACAAATTCAAGAATTATCCTATCAAAAAGTTACATCCAGTGCATCATTTATTTTCCTTGAAATTGAATCTTTGGGTATCGCGTTTTGATTTAACGGAGACGCTTTTTTTACTTTTCGGGATCTAAAATGGACCATTTAAACACAGATAGCTCTGCAGTGGTCAAATGTATTTTCATTACATTTTGATTGAATTGGTGTCTAAATGTACTTTAAAAATTCATTGAATACCTTTTTCTATAATATTTGTTAGTTAAATTACTTTTTACCTGGACCTGTAGTGCAAAAGTTAAAAAAAGTAATGTGATTTCCCATGGTTTTTGAGGCTAAAAACTCCCCACATGTGTTTGAATATTTCAATCCAAACTTGACAAGGGATTTGAAACACCGACCAAGACTGTGAACAGATTTTGGACGAGAATTCATTTGTTCGTCTCTTCTCATTTTCGGTTCATCAGGTACGATGCTCAGACTATAAATTGCATTGGTTGTCCAAGTAAATTCATTGAGATATGATTGCAAATACTGCAAAAGCCTCCGTCATTTGTTAGCAAATGAACAATAACCAATCTTGGCTTAGACTCAACCGGGTGATTCAAAGAGATAAGGAATGATTGATAAAACCTCCAACTGAGGTTCTTAATGGTGGTCATTCTTCCATTTTCACCAAATAGAAGATGGCCAATGGTTGTCATTGTATAAATAATGGCACTCTTAATCACATGAATAACGAAACAAGCTGTATTAAGGCAAAGGTTGTGCTGAACACAAAAGTTGTTAGTAGAGCCCGGAAAAATTGGTCCTAAATATTGCTCGTTTTAAAGGCTCCTTTGTTGCTTAATTTGTTGCAATCCACTAAGCTTTTTTTAAACAGGGTAAGACAATTTTTTGAATACTTTTTCAGAACAACCCTGTGTTCAAGGGCTTTTAGCAACTGTTTATTCCAAGTATTTGATACATAATTTTTCATTGTTAAAGCAACAGTTGTTGTTATTTGGGTCCAGTTTTGAATTGGTGAAAACAGCATAAAAGTTTTTTTTCTTGGTTAGTTCCTTTTCGACAAAATAATACAAAGGAAAAAGTTGGTAAGCGCTACAAAATGTTGAAATAGTTTATAAAATTGGTAAAGTTTTAGGGACTTCTGTGCCCCAAAATTATTTTGCGACATTTTTTTTACATCTGGAGCCCATTTGCAAATGCAAATTAGCTTTTCCCTAGAGACCCTAGTTTTTCAAAAAAGAAAAGGGCCAGAATTCAATCGTCAATTTAAACTAACTGATATCTTCAAGAAGTAAGGATATTTAAAACTATTTCCGAAATTCACAAAAATATAACATAGTAAAAAATGAAAAAATGTGCAAGAGTCATTTTTTAGAGTTCACAAAGTGCCAGAAAAATCGTGATTACTTCCAAAACTATTTTGCTCTTTTTTCCGAGCCCTAATGATTAGCTACATGGTCAAGAATTTGAAAAATTGACGATTTTGTGGGATGCTTTTCATTATTTTGGGCAGTTTATTAAATTACGTTGGAAACAACGGGAACATATGGAAACAAGTCTCGGCTTTCAAAATTAGAGGCTATTACGAGAGCCTTCGAGTTTCTTAATTGCTCAAAGAACCGACTTATTGGTACATGTCAAGGTAGAATGGGCCGATATTTCATCGGATGCATTTATTGTCTGGCATCCTACAAAGAAGAAGACAAGAACATGCACGTGTCGTTAATCTTGTCTTTAGCCAAGCAATGTATTCAACAGCTTTTGTGATTAGCAGAACGACTGACTACATTGTTCACAATCACCGACATACCCTATAAACGTATAGTCCCTTAAAAAAAGAAAAAGCTATTGTTGTTAAGGATGGACTGGAATCATTTTTCTTTTCTTTTGTTCGCTTTAGAATGAACGTCTTGAAAGAAGAACCAATTGTAAGGTCAGAGTGCATAATAATTTAGAGGTCACTACACTACCAAAGGTTTGACTTGCGAGTTGCTGGACCCAGTACAACAAAACTTAGTCAAAGGTTCAAACATAGCATATTCTATACTATTTTATATTGATATTGTATTTAGAATAGTGATGGACCGAAAGCGCTTTCGGCCGAAATTACGGCCGAAATTTCGGTTTCGGTTTCGGTTATGCCTACCGAAACCGAAAGCAGGCCAGCACTCTATAAAATGGAGTTTGACAACAAAATCGAAAAAAAATTGGTCCAAAAACCTCTGAAATTTAAGTTTTAAGATTTTTCAAAAAACACATTCTAATTTTTAAGGCGGATTTTGCATTTGAACAATTTTGTAAACAGTGAACACTGCTTTCGGTTTCGGTTTCGGTTTCGGTTAAGCCCTCTTTCGGCCGAAACTTTCGGTTTCGTTTATGAGCCCTTTCGGTCCATCACTAATTTAGAACACTATTTGCTTTTAGAGGAGTTTACACGTTCCGGAACTGATTAAACTTTTGGTTGCTTTGAACATAAATGTACAATCTATTTGGTAAATTAAGAAAAGGGGTGAATGATAGATAAACTATACCATTTAAGCCCTAACATTAACAAATAAACACTGTAAAAATGAGAAATAAAGTTTAAAATGGACCAGTTCATTTTGCCAAAAAAGTTCTCATTTTTTAGAGTTATTTCTTTCTCAGGATGAAAAATTTCGGCTGTTTTTTTGGTTGCGATTTGTTACCATCGCTACAAAAAATGGGATTCCGAAAAAAATCAGTAGTAGAATGCATACATTTCACATAAACACAATATTTGATCTACCGACGACTTAATATTCGCAAATTTAGAACACCCATAATCGTGGGTTGATCAGAAAAAGCATTGGAAAAAGATATCTAATCCGACCTTAAAAGCCATTAGAGCAGCAGTTTTTGAACTGGGGATAAATTATTTTTGAAAAAAAAAAAACCGCCAAAAGAGTCAAAATTATCAAACATATTTTTCAAACATTAAAGCCACTCTGTCTCTCGTTACGATGCTTCAAAATAGTTTAATTTATTTTTAAAATCAAGAAAACTTAAGTAACTCAAGGAAAAGTTCTTAGGATGTGAGTGCTCTAAACTTGGCACTGTTGTTTGTTTGGGGCTTAATTGAAAACAAAAAATGTAAATTAAGCTCCAAAATCTTTCACGATGATATTAAGTTTTGGGACAAAAAATCTGACCCCTGACACATCCCTTGTCACCTTGGCTCCTAAATCCCCAGCTGAATTCGTGCAATTGAACTCATCCATTCATGTGGTTTTGACAGCAATATGTTAAAATATTGATGACGCCAACAATTACCACTTAAAATTGGAACAATTGGTTGGCAGTAAGGTGAATATTCTTCAAAGTCCATCTTCCAAAAACATGGTTCTGTTATGTGGTCAAATATGTAAGCCATTGGTTAGAAAATGTGTGTTTTTTATATGAAATTTGATCTACCAATGACTTACTGTTGGCAGATCTGTACAGTCCTTAAATAGTGGGTTGGTCAGGAATAGTATTAAAAAATTGTCCAATCCTGCCTTAAATCAAGGACATCTTAATTTCTCAGGACGAATTACAGAAATACAGCTTAAGGCCTGTCATTGTACTAAAATGAGAGGTTATTTCAAAGCAGTAAATGTTCCGTTGAATTTTCATTGTAGTAACTCGGCCTTAAGTGGTATTCTGTAATATATCCTTCGTTGAGTCATCCTTGCTTAAATGCATGTTTGATTTTTAATGCGTGTTTGTATGTGGGTGAAGGGCCCCGGGCTTCTGAGGAAGCGCTGAGGGGGCCCTGGCTAAAAAGTTTAATAACCCCAGCATTAGAGGATCAGTTAGAAGAGGCTGAATAATCCACTTAAATAGAGTTAGCAATGTAACACCCTTTCTGGACTTGAAAGTGCGATGGATTCAAACACACGTTTAAAACGCCTAACCAATTCTCAACTGGTTATGTTCATTTAACTTTGGCTACTTTGAACAAGTAGATTTTGCCTTTTACCCAAGCGTATGCCTGTACTTTACGAGTGGTTAAAGTGGAATGGAAAACACGTAAAATTAGTGAAAAAGAGCCATATGCACGATTGCGCATTCTTGAGTGAGTCCCAAAAATTTACAAAAGTGTTGCTAAAATGCAGTCACGCTTTCCCAAAAGTAATGGTAATGATGACTAATGACTTGAGTTTAATGTATGCGTGATGGAGAACAAATCTAAGATAAGTTACACGATTGATGTAGAAGACATGAGTGCCTGTATATTCAGCCGATCCATCGAACATGCGTGAGGTAGATAGAAACAAAAGGGCAGATAGGAATATTACAATGAGTAGGGCTGAATATTTCAGGTTTTACATAAAAAACTAAGTTTTAACCGAAAACGCCTTTTTGGGGCAATTTTTACCTAAAAATAAGTTTTCTACAGAACCTTAGCTTTTTTCTCGCCTTTTTAAGGATTTTTTAACATAAAACTAAGTTCTCAACCTAAAATCAACTTTTTTTTTCTTATCCTAAAGTCATTTGACAATGAGGTTCCTCACCCCAGTGTCTTTAAAACAACAAAACAAAGGAAGGAAGAAGAGGAGTGGGAGCCACAATGTTTTTCATCCCATCAAGATACCGAATTAGCGTTACCAGGTGGTTTCAGGCCGACATTGCCAAAAGTTGTTTGAAAAAGTGCCAATTACGGGCGCTCACTGTCATTTCTTTGAAGTCATATACCGCCACATTCTACCTTTTGAGCAACATTTTTCTCGTTTTCAATCATTTCATCTCGTTTTTTAGGGCGCAAATTTTCGATCTCTTTTTTAAGTTTTAAGATCTTTTGGAATATTTTTTTCAAATTTGAAAACTAAATCTGATTTTACGGCTCCCAGCGTAGGCTAGCATAGTATTGATTACTACTACTTCAATATCTAAACTTTCCTCTTCAAGATAGAAAAATAACAAGCAGATGACAAGAAAGTATCTGAAGCTTTTTGTTTTCGAAATTTCAGTTTTTTTGCGATTGTTTTGCAATTTTTTTGCGATTTTTTGTTTTTATTTGCGCTTTTGACCTTTTTCTGCATTTCATTTCACGATTTTGGGCTGATTTTTGTGCAACTTTTGGTAACCAAAAGTTTCTTTTGATTTGCACTTTTTGCCCGTCCCTAGTTGCAATTACTTGGAAATGTAAACGCAATTACGTAATTGTAATTTCAATCACAATTACATCACAGGTTTGCTTATAGTGCATTCGATGAAAAACTGAGACCGAAATCAAAATTTCTTGCAAAAGCCAAGTTTTATCGTTTTCTTTGTTTGATGCCTGTGCTTGTTTGGATGATTTACCTGTAATGTCACTATAAATAAATGCTATTCGAAATGCATCTTTTTAGTTCCTTTTACGTCGTTGACTCAGAAGGGTGGTTCAAAGTGCTTTCAATTACTTTCTAACTTGTGTTTTGTTGCAGAATGAATTTCAAATATGTATTCTTGACAGTAAGCGCATTCGTATTATTTGCAAAAGTTAACGCTGATGCAAAGCTGAGGGAAACGACCAAGGAAAACAATAGCCGAAAAGGAAAACTATGTAACTATAAGACATTTTTAATCTTACTTGCCAGGTGCGATCAAATAACTCAAATATATTTTCTTTTTGTCTTTTAGTCTCACTTTTCCAAGTGATCCAGTAAGATAACCACATTTCATGACACCAATTTATTTTAGGATTACAGAATGAAGTGAATAGGTAGGAAATTTTTAAATCCTTGTTTTTAGATTCCCCAATGAGGCTTGCAATGGAACTGGAACGGGATCTGGAATTTGTTACACGAATCAGGAGTGCAATAACCGAAACGGAGCATCCATAGGCTCATGTGCCAATGGTTTCGGGGTTTGCTGTTCATGTAAGTTCCACTGAACACCTTTCTAGTCATTATAATACGTAGAGCTATAGCGCGTCATGAAAGTTATAAACCCTTCGTTTTTCTGTCTTTTGATTGGTAAGATACGTGAAGGCTCCTTTCTGAATTTTCAAATTCAGAGGCTAGTTTTTTAAGCGCAAAGATCGATCTCAAGATCGAACTTACAGTACTAAAGTACGATCTTAAGATCGATCTTTGCGTCTTTAAAAACTAGTCTCAGGTTACCTCTTTTGGTCAAGTCAGGGGAAAAGTATTGGTCATGGAAAGAAATCATTTGGCTATTTTCATTGATGAAGCGGAAGAGTTCTCGACTAATACCTTATTTAAATACATGTCTTTATTCACCTGAATTTCCCTTGGCTTCAATCACGGCTAAAACTCGGGAAAACGGAAACGTTGGAGTCACAAATGCTCTCGAGAAAAATGGAATCCTCACAAAGCCTTGAAACAGTTTTTGAACAATATGTCATAAAAAATGAAGTCTTAGATAAGTCTAATATTTGCATAAAAGTGGGCTTTTCTTTGTTGGAAAGCCCCAAATGGGTACCTAAGACCGAAAGTAGAGGTAAAGCTTTGCTGATTATTCGTCACTTTTCTAGATTGTCATAAATATCATTGCATTTTAGTTACCATCTCGTGTGGAGCAACATCGTCTGAAAATTTGACTGTTTTTACTGACACTAATATTCCAACTGGAATGGGCGAATGTTCAGCGCGAATTTGTCCCTCCGACAACAACATTTGCCAGGTGAGCCACTTATTCATTAATGTACTCGTTTGGTATTTCAGTACATTTGATGAAGGTGAGTACGTTGGATAAATAATACCTCTGACCATAATCATCTTTCAAGTTTCACCTTCAAAATTTGCCGAAAAAGCGGAAAATACGGAGAACGAATTCTTGTGTTCTTTCTCAACTGAAAGGAGGTGTTCGAGTTTTCACTACGACTACGCTGTTAGGTGTGAATCCATTGGGCTAATCAATCTACAGTACATTAGTTCATTTTTCTATTTCGTGAAATAAATCTGAAATTGAAAAAGAATCATGATTTCATAGCAACGAAGAATTACCTCAAGTGCGTTGTTACTCTTTCTTAACGTGTACCAAGTTTTCAGAACAACGATTTGACACTTCCTTCTTAATCTGAATATGCAAGACTCTAAAATTTGATTTCATTAGTCCTTTTTTTCAGTTACGCCTTGATTTCGAGAGGTTCCAAATCAGTGGACCATCAACAGCTACAGCCACTGTTACCGGTATTTTGAACGGACAACCGAGCATTTCCGTAAAAGCCATCCCTAATTCAGAAGTCAGTCAATGTACCATGGATCGGTTCCAAGTGACCAGTGGATCTGGTGCTCAAGTACCCGTGATATGTGGCATAAACACGGGCCAGCATGGTTACATCTAAACAATTCATTGTTCAGTAAAAACAAGCACATTGACCCTTTGGTTTGTTTCAGTTTTTGTCGATGCAGATAGCAATTGCAACACTTTGTCTTTTCAATTTGGTCCCATGGCAAACATGAGAGCCTTCCAGATTCGGGTGAGCTTGCAAACAAATCAATAGTTTTAGGAAACGCAAGGTTTTTGCATGACCTTTGACTTGGTATATCATGGCTTGATGTTCAAGAGGCTCAAAGAGGTATCTACATTAAGGCCAACAATAAAACTCCAACACTTTTTCCACAATTCCACATGGGATATGAAATGAACCGACAACGACTGAAACTGCACTTTTTGTTAAGCATATATTTTTGGGCAAATATCGCGAAAACTCAAAAAATGCTTTAAAACAAAAATATGCTTTTATATGCTTAAAACTTGTTTAAGGGCAAACGGATCAAGGATACTTTGGCCATTTTTAGTTTTTAGGTGGTAGTCCGTTTGAACTGAATTGTAAACTGAGCTTATTATCAACCAGGTGCAAACAGAGGTATCTGAACAAAAAATATAGATCATTTTAAAGGGTCTTGAGAAAATTTGGAAGTGTTGGCAAACACTGTTCTTTTTTCCTCTCTCATCTAGGTCTAGAATTTTAATAAGCCAAATTTATGATGTTTTAAAATGTTAACATAAAGTCCGAGTACAATATTCTATAATTTACACCTAATGGGCGGTTTTTTCATGGCCCTGAGGTGGGATGAGAGCCATTCAAACTTACTAATTTACCAGTACTAATTGTCGATTTCTACACTAATGGTCTTGCCCACCAGATGTCGTGAATCGTGACAGATCCGTGACAATTTACTTCTTATAAAAGTACCACCAAAAAACAGAGGGAAACGTTATTAAAGTTCTATTTCTGTGTTTCAGGTCACTCAGTACACTTGCAATTCGCCAAATTTAGCTCCAACGGGATGTACCCAATACTTTACTAGTGCCTCTGGAAGTGGCATTGTTCAGACCTTCAATTTTGGCAACGGACATCTGGCCAATCAAAATCAAGTCATGTGCGTTCGTCAAAACCAAAATGCGTGTCGGTGAGTTTGTTTTATAGCTATTTTGAAAATCATATTATTTAAGAAGATGAGGTTTTTTAGGATATGTTGGACGGCGGCAATAAATACGGATTTTGATGTTTCAGGTTTGTGCCATACTTTTGTTTGATGCAGGAATACTAAGTGGCAGTTTTTGTTGTCACTTTTTGTCAAGTGTTAGAATGAGAAACTCGATGGCAGTGAAAATTTGTAGTGGCAAAGGGGGAGAAAGTGGTAGAAATTGGTAGTATTGAAAACTCAGTTGTATTAGAATGTTTAAGTGGCAGTTAAAGAGAAATATGGTTGTAAAGTGGCATTATTGTGAAAATTTTCAACCTTAAAAGGAGAACGAAAATTTTCAACCCTTAAAAGTTATAAGTGCAAATATTCAATGAGCTCTGGATTATTTCAAGTGGGATGTGCCTTAAATTTTGGACTTGCTGCAATACTTTTAGATCTCGATTGGCTAGAAAATGTTAATTTAAGGGATACTACATAACTAGTCACATTTTAGGGGATTTCGCAAATTACTATGGTTTGATTTAACGAACTTTTATTTTTCTATGAGCAAAATGTTGTTCATTCAGGCAAGAAAGAAACTGTAGATTTGGGCAAAACAGAGCTTAAAGCCAAAAGAAAGGCTAGGTAAAACATTTTGCAAATTGTCCTATTTTACCGAGGTCTGCTCGGTTCAATTGAACACTTGCGGTGGAGTATAACTAGTTGTGTCAACCCTTTAAAATTTCTGAATGCGGGAAAAACATTTTTCCTTGATCTAGTCAATAATTAGAGTACGAAATAGTATTTAAGTTCTTCTCTGGTATTTTTGGTCTCGCAAAACCACAATCACGATATTTCGAGCAATGCCCGTATTCTTATTCCAAACTTAAAGTTTGACTTCAACCACCAAAGTCGGACTCGTTCAAGATCGAACTGGAAGTCACATTCTTGAAGATTTTAATGTCCAAATTAATCAAAAACAACAAAGCAGGAACTCTCGAAGATTATAAGCAGCGACCTGATCATCTTCAAATGGGATCGGAAACATCAAAAAAATGGGTTGAGTAAACAAATAAGCCTTCAACACCCCCAGGACACAATGAACGCATGGTTATGGAATTAAAAGAGAATTGTGAATAAAATGGACTATCAGTTCCACTTCCAAATCCATCTTTCATCACCCAATTGCCCCATGTAACACCTACCGCCCCATTACCATATCTATCATTTCAAAGTGGTTTACAAAATACTTACAACTGACGGCAATGGACTTGTCCATGGATCAACTTTTGGTCCTACGCAAAAACCGAAAGAAGAAAAAAGAAGCATGAGTTTGAAAGAAACAAAAAGCCTCTTACATGACACGCCCCTACCAAAATTTCCTTTTTTCAACCCAAGAACCCACAACACTCACTCCGATGTAATCAAGAACGTCATGTTAGAAAATGTGTTTGATACGATGACCGGTATGAGCATTATGCCGAAAAACCGGATTGATTAGTCGCTTCAAAGAAAAGAGGACTTGGTTTAACGTCACTCTGGAGAAATGTTCATGGAATCGACACGGAACAGACTGAACCTCTCCCGAACTGGAGTTTCCCTGAAATCAGTATTCTTAACTTAAAACATCCTCCAATTTTTTTCATTTGTATTATCCCCCTAACGAGTACTAAACATGCGAGTTTCCAACACGGAAACTGAAAAAGACATGGGATGAATAGATACTGTATGGGATGTCAAACTCAGGGTGGTGTGATGTTTTGCGGAGCCAAACGAAAACTAGACTCGCAACCTCAAACAACATGGTCGTAAAACGGCAGGCCGCATGTTATCGCACTTAATTCAAAAGCGAGAGGATACCAAAATCAAGTCGAATTAGCATTCGTCGAGTATATACTATCCCTATCTGCTGCGTTTCAAACACAGGAGTTGTCACAAGTATAAACTCGAGGCCGGTTTATCTGATTTGATTTTGGTGTGCTCTCGCTTTTGAATTAGGTGCGACAACATGCGGCCTGCCGTTGTACGACCATGTTGTTTGAGGTTGCGAGTCCAATTTTCGTTTGGCTCCGCAAAACATCACACCACCCTGAGTTTGACATCTCATCTTAATACCAAGAACCATGTATTACGTTTCCCGGATCCTATAATTCTGAAAACTCTAGAGACATTTTGTTTGGAAACCTTCTCGAGACTTTTTTTCTTTTAACACGTTATAGGTTTGGTGTAGGGCCTCGCGGATTAATCCGAATTTCGAAAATTCGGATTAAGGATTAATTCAAAAGGATTAATCCGGATTAATCCACTAAAATGGATTAACTTTAAAACGATTGTTAAATCAATGAAAACCAAAGTTTTGGTTTAGTGATGACGAGAACAGTGAGACTGTCTTCAAATAATGTTGATGTTAGAATAGATTAACGAAATTTTAAGATAAAAACTAGAATGATACGTAAATATAACTTTGTTCTTTCTTAAGTATTGTCAAGTTTTGTGACACAAAAGTTTGGTGTCTAACAAATGATTCCTCAGTAAGTCGCTATAAGATATAGTACAACATAGAGGCTCCATCAATTTGAGTGCCACACTGGATGGTGTAATCACCAGTAGCTTGGGAACCGTCAAGATAGAGATGTACTACAAAGGTTGTAAAACACTACACTATATTTTGTTCAGTTTACTGTACAGATTTTTCTGGTTACAATTGCTCTCAATGTGAAGAGGAAATGGCCATGGATAGACTAATAGCTTAATTTTGAAATGATTTATAAACCAATAAAGCCAAAGTTTTTTTTATAAGAACGAGATCATTGGAACTGTCTTCATACCAAGGTGTTGTTAGATAAGATCGACGAAATTGTAGGACCAAAAATATAAATGATGCTTACATATTACTTTTTTGTATTAGGCTTTGTGACAAGCTTTGAAAAATTGCATAAACCTTATCTTATCTACTTTAATGTGGTATAAGTATGATCTACACATGCCCAAATATCAGGCAAAATTAGCGAGTTTTGAAACCATAACCAAAATCATGAAATTTTAGGCTGATACGGTAAATATATTTTTGAAACATTAAGCACAAACAATCTAACACATCTAAACCCATCATGCACCATAAAATGGGGCCAATGAAACAGACGCATTGGGCAAATTATGCTTATGTCATTGTCAAATATGATTCAAAAATCCAGAATGACATCAAAAACGTAAATATCCAACTTCATTTCACTTCAGACTTTCCCTATGCTAATATTTCATGATAAGAGATTCAAGATTCTGGAATTGTGGAAACTTGTTTGATGTTTGATTATGTTGTACATTTCCCATCCTGAGTCGATGCAGATCCCATTATTCATGAATATGAAACAAACTATCATTCCAAAATTATTTTTTTTAAAAGTTGCTTTTACAAGATTGTCCTTATGCTTGTGGGTCCATAGGTCTTTAGAAAACTTCAATTTCAAGTTTTTTTGCGAGAAAGTTTGTAAATTGATAAGATAAAAACACAATAAAACGGAAAAGGCGATTTTTTATTTTGTTCTTCGATTTATCCGTTTGACATAAGGAATTAACGGATTAATCCACTTCCAATGGATTTATCGATTAATCCGATAATCTGGGTGCAGCCTTAGTTTAGTGTATTTAAGCAATTCTGAAAACTTGGCAACTTAATTCACAATATGCTTTATACTCATCAATAGATGCAAAAAAATATTAAATTCCACTCGACTTTTATGGACTCATTATGGGCGTGTTGGTTTGTTTTCAGCTTTCGCCTTTTCCAAGCTTTGATTTTTCTTTACCAAGTGTTCTGGTAACGTTTCTCTCCCATGAGGTTCTTTAACTTTGACTATCTTAGAGATTCCAGACCATCCTAATGTTTACGTAATTTTTCATCCAATTAGACGCCATAGAAATGACTACACTGACCAAATTTAGCTTTATAACATAAAATTCAGCTTTTTTTGAAATTTTTGGATAAATTTAAGTTTGAGGAATATATTTCTAGTTACGTTAGCCATTTTTTCTTTTATTTTAACCATGTTTAGTTTCCTCCTACCTAATTTTGTGCATTTGTTGCTTTAACTATGCAAGTATAATTTCCATCTAAATTATGTTTTCTTGAAAGTTTCAATGGTGTGAATATTCATTCATACCATTTTATTTTTTGTTCAATCCTAATTATCTGACATTAAATTGCTACACGTGATTTTCTTTGCTGCACTATTGATAGATTTTGGAAATGGAAAACAACTACCGTATTATGTATAATCGACTGGTACAGAGTTAGCATCGTCATACTATCTCTGCACTTTAAAGTGCGATAGATCCAGCCACATGTTTGAAATGCCTTCCCCACTTTCAACTGGATATGCTCATCAAACTTTCCATCATCTTGGATGAAAACTCCTAAATCCCTCATGGACGATACCTGCTCAATATCACAACCTCCATTGTCTTTGAGTGGAACATCTAATTTTGACGGCTTTCATCCCATTTAAAGCCATGGTACTCTCGCCAACCCAAGAGTAGATTTTTCCATCTCCAAATCATCAACTATACTTTTTGAGTCCTGGCCATTCCTTCCACAGACTAATTTTGTGTCATCAGCATATGAAGAAATACTGGATTTTGTACTAAACTTCTGAAACAGAGTAATGAAGAGGATAAGTAAAAGAGGACCTAAAATGGAACTTCGAGTACCTAAGATGGGACGATTTGTACTGTGGTTTGCTTAGGCCTTTTCTTTTTGAAAAATTAGATTCAAAGATAGGTTGTTATTTGATTGCACTTGATATGAGGACACAAGGGCTAGAATTAACATGGGATCAAAGTTATGCAGTGTCGCCCTTCTTCTTGTAGGAACGTTCTCTGCTGGACTTGGATCAACAACAACATTGGTATTTTATTTGTTTAAGTCCCATTGAGCATCGTCAATATGAATGAATCTTTTTCATTTTTTCATTTCAAATTGGTTTGTTTAAAGGTTACATCTTGTTGTGGCCCAAATCAGTCGATGGGAAAGGAATTCAACAAACAAGGTCTGGACTGCCTCAGTTTGCCGTTGGCTGAAAACTTCGCAGGAACCAAAGGCGTGCGTTCCAGATTTTGTGGACGAAATTCGGGATTGTCGTCCGGCGGACCTATAACAGTTTGTAGTAGGTTTCTCTACTTTACTCGCTGTGTCTTCCCTTTCTTTACTTCCTACAAACGTATAGTGATCTAATCTTTAACATATTTGTAATAGCCTAATAGGCAACACTTGCGAGGGTTCAGGGGCCCAATTCGAAGTCATGAAAACAAACCAATGTGGGTAAAAAGTTGGGGAAAGGCAATAGTCATTACTAGTGATGCACCGAAAGGGCTCTTAACCGAATGTGATGTCGTGGGATTAAATACATATATTTCTGGAACCTAATATATAGATATACATTATGATGATATGTAGGAGATACATAGAACTATTAGAATTTACCCCGGAAGGTTCGTCAGTGGTTATCGAGTTGTTTCTTCGGAGGACTTGGCTGAACTGAGTCTAAATTAGCACTAGTACGTACACAACGGAAATTCCCCTCCGAAGTTCAATTGGGAGTAGTTCGTCAATTAGTGGTTTGAGGTTGCGCTGGTGGACTTTGATGCATTGCGTGTCGATTTCGATGTATTACCGAAAGAGGGCTTAACCAAAACCGAAACCGAAAATAGCTGACCATAAAAGCATACACTATGCGGACAGTACGGCCAAACCATACGAAGTGTAATTAAAGCCCTAATTGCACTAAAATGCGCCAATAGAATGGCTTAAAATCTATAGACAAGATTGGCAAGATACGTACATACAAAGCATTTAGACACAAAGTGAATGAATGAATAAAAGCGATATTTTGGTTAAATGAAACTAAATTTTGTTTGTACTAAAAACATTTTTTGGAATCTTCGTAGTGTACCTGTTTTCGAAAGACCCCAAAACTCAAAACAGGCTTGAAATATGCTTGAAAAGCAATAATATGGTCTATGTGCCAAAAACTCATTTTAGGGCCTAAAAAGAATAAAGCATATTTTTAGTCATGAAATATTAGATCGAAAGACAAACGGGCCAAATGGGATATTTGCCGTTTGCTTATTTCCGATGGCTCTTCCCTCTCTCCCAATTTGATTTTAGCTCCTACCAACAATAAATTGACAGTTTAGAGCAACATAACATATTTTCAAATTCTGGCACTATTTAATAATATTTTGTATATTGTATTTGCATATTTTGGGATTTCCTTTTCATTCAAATGATTTTTTAATTCATTATCATTCTTGCGTAACCTTTCGCACTGTCTCAGTCTTTTAGCCCTTTTTTGCATTTCTTACAACTCTAATCATAGAGGGGCGTTCAAATGATATTAGAAACTGTAGTAAGTAATTAAATTGTATTTTTTGCAACTTAGCATTAGCTTACCGTAAATTCATAATTTATTTCATGTAAATAACCATTACTACAAATTATTTAAAGAAAAATCTTGCATATTTTTGGAACCAATATGATTGTGAAAATCTTGATTGGTTCAAGGATTGTCAAGATCTTTTAGAACACTAACTTGCTTGGAGATCCAATATTATTTTCGTGATAAAACACATCCGGAGACCTATCATCTTTTGCTTAACGAGAGATATCATTTTTTGAACGTATTTTCCAAGGACTGCAACAAAACATAAAAAAAGTCATTTTAACCATCGTCTGTTGTTTTTTGTAGGTAGAACGAGTCCGTTTCGAGTGGCGTTTCGATCTGATGCCTTTGAGGTTAGCGACCCAGCTTTTCCACTTTCTGAAGCAATGAATAAGGACAATGGGGTCAAACTAATCTATTTCCAAGATAGCGTTAACTGTGTTAACTAAAGATCATTTCACCCAATAGAAATAACGTATCGGCTTATGTTTTGAAATATATATGATTCAAGTTTGAATGATGACCATTTATTCAATATTAATGCTACATTTTTATCAACCTCTATATTGGTACAACTTGGAATGATCTGTTGGCTCCCTTCCTGATCTCTTGACCTTTAGTTGCCGTTCTCTTCGAAGAGATGGTTTACGGGGATACCGGAAATATTGTACGGTTTTCCGTGTTCCTCACTACCATTGGAGCAACCAAAGGCCGAACTTCCCCATTCTCCGTGTTTGGGCACAATATCACTTAGCAGAATTGGTGTAAACGGGGAAAATTCCATTGGATGATCAAAGTTTGGTGAGAGTCTTTGTTTTCTTACACACGATTTCCAAATTTGCTTCGACATTCACACGAAGCATAAATATAGAAAGCCGATTTCGAATCCTAAGTTTTAAACAATGATTGCAAAAGGACTCGAGTCTTTTGCAGATAAAAAATCATCCTAAAGGGTCAGGTTATTTTGTAACAATTATCTACAAAAATAGCACTATCTTGAAAATTTCTGTTTCATTTATTCAATATTACATGTATGTGCATAACATACACGTATCAGTCCAATTTCGTCACACTTAGCAGATCCCGACATAGAGAGCCCATTGTCGTCATTTTGTCTGCCTTCTATAATGCTGAAACTGGCCTGAAGTTGTGTAAAAAGGCAAAATTTCCGAATAATATCGTGAAAAACTTGCCCAAACAAGTGAAAGATCATAGTACAAACGAAAGTGCCCGAGACATATTTTCAATGCCAAAGCCAATAAATGGGCAAACTAATGCCTGTAAGTTGAATTCTCATCTAAATTGAGTATCGTATTACCATATGGGAGAAGCAAAGCCACAGGCCCAAAAATATAAGTTTTTCAAAATTTTACCTTCTATGAATCCGTTTGTTTGGGCAAGTTTCAATTAGTCGCTGATGATAAACGGCCCTTGCTGCCCACAATGAAATATCAGGACCGGCCTTTGGTATCTCCCCTCTATAGACCTCTATGGATCCCGAGAACCAATTAGATTTTTGATTGATTGATTTGTGGGGGATTTTTTAGGATCAATGTGACATTGTAGTTTAAATCGACAATAATACACAGAAATTAATAAAGAAACAGAAAAAATAAATAATTGAATGAATAAGGTAACTTTGACTAGAAAAGACTCGCAAAAATTTTGCATTTTAAAGCGGCCAGAGCTTCCGATTTAGGCCCTGTTAAATCATGAAGCGGAGGTTCGAATCCTACCGATTGTTCCACGTCAAGTCATGAAAATTTCGTATCCTACCGACTGTTCCATGTCAAGTCATGAAGACTTCGTAGTTGACTTATTTTTTGACAAGAACATACTCCTATTCATATACAGAAGAAACGACTAGATTTAAGCAAGAGCAGAGACTATAATCTCTATAAGAGAGGTGGACTGCTCCCTAAATCGGCACTGGTTCGGACGCCACCTGGTTTTAGTGCTTCCAGTTTTCGAGGTGGTGACTAACCTTCAGCGCAATTTAAGATAATACAATGCTCTGCCTTTTTGGTGGTCAGGTATTCGATCATGCCAACTCAAATTGAGTGTGAAATGCAAGACGTAGAAACCAAAAACTTTGAATAATTTCTGTTCATAACGAGTAATTTTGTGTTCAAAGTTTAGGGGAGACTGAAATAGCTTTGATCATGGTAGTTTTTGCAGCGATTTTGGCGTAGCCTGATCAGCCTACAAAGCTTAAAAACCGTGCCAGTCCTTTACGCATCTCTATGTATACAGGCCCCTCGCTCATCTCTCCAGGAATGCGTTCCCAGACGTTTCAACGTGAAGGTTCAGCTGTTGCTGAAGCTTGCAAAGAGCACAAACCTCTAGTGTTTCTGCTCGACAGCAAACCAACCTTTTTCTCTCAGCTCGGTGATCAGGATTGCCAGGTTTTGGGGAAGCCTCTCGGCCACTTTTGCTCTGAAATTCGGCCAATTTCGGCCGTTTTTTTTGAAGCCTTCGGCCACTTTCGGCCACAAAATGAAACACATTATTTTACTAAAAATAGCGCTTCCGGTTAAAACTAAAATCGAGGAGTCAAATATTGTTTTCTTTTAATTTTTTTCAATTTCTTTCAATAATTTTCTTACTCTTTTCGACGAAAATGAAAAAATCTAGAAAAAAATTAAGGATCCATTTTTCACAAACATTTCGTCTGAAAAATAATTATATTACAAAAACATAACTTACAATTCCCTCAATCAACATTTGACTAAGCGTCTTTTATAACTAGGGATGGGCAAAAAGTGCAATTCAAGAGAAGCTTCTGGTTACCAAAAGTTGCACAAAAATCAGCCAAAAATCGTAAAATAAAATGCAGAAAAGGTCAAAAGCGCAAATAAAAACCAAAAAAGTGCAAATAAAATTTTAAAAACTCGCAGAAAAAACTGAAATTTCTGAAACAAATACCTTCAAATACTTTCTTGTCATCTGCTTGTTATTTTTCGATCTTGAAGAGCAAAATTTTGATATTCAAGTTGTAGTAATCAATATTATGCTAGCCTATGCTGGGAGCCGGGAAGATTTTCAAAATATGTTTTACTTTTGTTGTTCAAAATGGTCTTCTTTGTTTTGATTATGCCTAATGAGAAACCTAAACAAACTCCAAAGAAGGAATTTCTGATCGTGTTGGGATGCAATCAAAGCTGAATATAGAAGTACTCATAAATAGGGAACATGTATTGACTTTTATTAAAATAATTCACTAAAAATAATTGAAATAAGAAAAACGTATCTGTTGAAAAAATATTCTTGAATTCAGTTATTTTAATTGTGCTCTAAAAATACAAGAAGGCCAAAAATCAGTGAGATTTACATCATTCTTGTGTCTTGGTTGACTAATACAGATTGTCTGAACTTTTCTGATGAGTGCTAAATCAGATTTAGTTTTCAAATCGGAAAATAATCTTCCAAAAGTAAACATTTTCAAAGGAGAAATAGCAAACGCTCAACAATTCGTTCATTTTAGGCCGAATTCGTAAAAAATCGTGCAAATAAAGGCAAAAAGTGCAAAAAGGCAAATAAATGTCCCTATCTTCCCCGTCCCATCCCTATTAATAACACTCCATGGTACTTTGAAATATGTATCTAGTTGACATGGAAATTTGCACATTCATATGGGTAATGAGTGGAGCTGAATATTTTAGGGACTGATTTTTGACAAAATAGGCATTTTTTAGGCATTGCAAAAACTGCAAACTGGGTATGATGTGATCGTTTTATTGACTTTCAATAACAGCAATAACTACTGACGTCATCATTTTTGGTAGGAAGAAAAGTTCGAAAGACCTGTGTTTCTGATGAGCGTGTGAGGTAACTAAAACGAAGGTTTGGGCCTGGTAATTGCAACAATTCGTTTCTTATCTGCACAACTTAAAGTTGAAATAGCAATTCTTGACATTGTTTCGCAAAAAAGTATGTTTTGTTGCTTTTATCTAAAATTTCGCTACATAAGTTGAGAGGGTTCGTCCGAACTTTGAAATTAGGAATGCCCGACTTTGAATAACAAGATGGCCAGAGAAGATCGGGACCTAGGGCAACTAAACTTACAAATGAATACGGTAATTTGTTTAATTGAAGGCTTCCAATTTCTCCCTTTGTTTTCAAATTACTTTGCAATACTTCTCAACCATGCCATTGCCCATAAATGCAACATTTTTCGAAAATCTGACCCTCGAAAACTGAGATTTTTTGGCAAGCCTACACTGCTAACGGCAGCAGGTCCGTAAAATGATACTAAAATCACTCCCATCATTCAGCACAGCATGGAATGAATTGACGGTGAGAGTTTGTCGTAAATTTTCCTCAGTTAAGTTTTTTGATCACTCAAGAATCACTGAATTTCTCTGGACTGGGAGGCTAACGAAAGGAATCATTATTGCCAGTAGGAACAAATCAATTACATTCTTCTGCAAATGAGAGCTTGCGTATGTTAACTAGAATACGTATTTCAAATTTCAGCTGAATCTAAAGTTGGAGTCAAAAGTTATGCACTCCTAAAATTCAGAGCAAATCCTTCCAAGAATGAATGAATTAGCCCTTTTATGGTAATTGCTTTACCACAAAAGGGCGAGTTCATTCATTCTGTGCTCTCTTCAAAACATAAGTTTGAGATGGCATAACTTTTCACTCCGCCATTTGATTGACCTGAAAATTGAAAAATTATAATGATAATAACAATGTTTATTGCGACTCTAGGTCATGTCATGGCGTACAAAAAAAGGAAATATGTATAATCATATAAAAATGTAAAAAAGACATGTCAAATGTTAAAAACACGTTAAAAATAGTTACATAGATTCATGATATCACAGTGAGTTGACTAGAATACGTTCAGTGCACATGGAGGAAATGAAGCGGGGATTGACAGACCGTACAGATACAATTGGGTCGAGGTAGATGATGAAAATCTTGGTTATTACAGTAGAGAGGATGGGTCAGATTGAACAGATCCTTCGTCAGTTCCCGTCGTTGATGGAGTTGGGAAGGAAGCCGGACAAAGGCACGTGACCACACTTTCGTTTGTCTACGCAATACATGCAAGGTCTCTCTTGTAGAAGAACGAATTTGAATTGACCCTAATGGATATCATAATTCTCATTGGTAGCCTCTCACTCCAGAAATTCAGTGCTTTATGGATCACTGAATATGTGCTTTAACATGGAAAGGGATCGCTCCACTAGAGAGTCTGCACCAGCCAGTTTTTGTTTTCAATTTCAAAACCTGTTTAACACAGGCAGTAAAAGTATCCAGTAACAAGAGCAATGCCAAGAAAAAAAAAATCCATTTTAGGCACAATTTTGACAATAAACGCATAAGAGGCAAACAGTATATGATGTAATGTAAAAAAATTAAAATATAACTGGGATGGAACCGTTTCGGTTCTTCAAAAAAATCAACCAAAAATGCCATTTTAGGCGCAATTTTGACCGAAAAGGCAAAATAGGCAAAATTTACTAAATATTGGGGTTTTAGGCAAAAACCTAGGTTTTAGGCATTTAACTTTAAATCGTTGCTCTTTTTGACGTCCAATAACTATAAATTTGTTTTTTTGTGTAAATATTGGGTCAGTTTATATTTTGAATACGTTCAACATGATTATGTTACAATATACATTGCGCTGTGTTTAGCACATTATTTGTTGATAGTTAAGGCACACGCCTGGAAAGAAAAGAAAAAATCTTTTAAACGAGGTATATACTAAATTATGATGACAAAAAATGAACTTGTTATATGCACAAAATGTTCACATTAGAGCTGGGCATCAAATTCGACAGGTCCTCCAAATCCAATCCAAATTGAATTCTCACAATCTGAATAAATCTGAATCCGAAATTTTGCTGCTGAATCTGGACGAATCCGAATCCAAAAGTTTATTGCTCAATCCAAAAAAATCCAATCCAAATTGAATTTTCACAATCCGAATGAATCTGAATCCGAAATTTTGCTGCTGAACCCGGACGAATCCGAATCCGAAAGTTTGTGGCTCAATCCAAAAAAAAATCCAATCCAAACTTAATTTTCACAATCCGAATGAATCTGAATCCTAAATTTTGCTGCTGAATCCGGACGAAACGGAATCCGAAAACAAAAATACCAATCCGAAAGAATTCCCTTGGAATTTGAAATTTGAAAAATTGGAATTTCCTTGCCTAATCCGAACACATTCGAATCCGAAAATATAGCGCCCATTCAGAAAAAATCCAATCCAAATTGAATTTTCACAATCTGATTGTCTGTTTGTTTGTTATGAGCCGGTCAGTAGATTGAAGCCGCTATCCGTTGAAGGGTGTCCCAATTAAGAGATATTCCCGCTCATTCCAGTCATTGTTTACTGTTGCTCCCAAAAGTCAAGCAACTCCCAAATGATAGATCCCTTGAGGAATCCGAGGGGCTGCTTGAGTGACCACTCGGTCATTTGTGGCAAAATCGGATTTTGGAAACTTGTCCAACGTCTAGTTATTAAACCTGGACATTCACTAAGTAAATGCCAGGGAGTCTCGTCTTCCTCGTTGCACAATTGCCAACTTGGGTCGTTTTCGTTGTCTTGGATATGTCTGTCTTTGTTAACTGCAGTGACCTATTAAGAATTGTATGATTTTGCCTAGTTCTGTCCTAGTGATTGTTCCTAGGGCATTAGCTATTTCTTTGAAATTCGTTCGGGGAATGAACATTTTTGTTTGTCTGCATGAAGTAGATTTAGTCCAATATTTTACCAATGGTAAGGCATTCACCCGGAGGTCGCCGCGGGTCAAATAGATTAATTAATCACTTAAAATCTAATAAAGTGACGCAATAACTTCCCAAGCATGAAAAGACTCACGTGTGTCATCATTTTGAAAACAAAGCAGGTGCGCAACAAACATGAATGAACAAAGACACATCAAAAGAAGTACTTTTGACATGCAACATTTTTTAATTCCAATTTGAATATTTTTTGCTCCATGTTGGAGCCAGAGTTCACCTATACAAATGTACATATGTAGTTACTTTTGGACTTTAGGCATGTTTTGCCTCCGTTTAGTAACGATGTTTTGATTTGATCTAAAAATAACTCCAATCAAGCACTTCTTCAAAGCTGATCTCAGCATTGTTTTCTGGAGGTATCAATTTCAGGGTCAGTGAACCAAGTGTAGAACCCCTGAGACTCAGGAATATTGCCAATTCAATTGATTCTTTTCAAATTTAGTTTTAATGACATTCAATTTTGTCACCAAAGTTTTTTCACCAAATTCTTCATAGATTGTACTGATTTCTCTGCATGATCATTGCCACATGGGTGAATAGCGTGAAGAAACAAGATGATCACTTTCAAATTTGGGGACGGGAGCCCGGTGCACATGAGTAGGAGTATACTTCTTGTGTTTAGTAAAAAACTCCTTTGGCTTGAAAATTAAAAATGAAGCCAAACGGTCAAAAGATTACATAGACATTGCATGTATATGCATATTTATTTTTTACAATTAAACTAAGTAAAGCCACATTAACAATCCTTGAGTGTACTCTCAGATGATCAGCTGTCTGTTTTGAAAAAAAGCTATAACTCTGTTGAGAGTGGTGTATCCACGATTAATTGCCCGAGAATTAATAGTCATACGATTAATAGCGGAGTGTCTTAAAAATTAATAGCACATAGGATTGATAGTCACAAACATTGATTGCATACACTATTGATTGTCATTCTTAATTGCCAGTATAGTATATTTCAATGGAAGTTGTATGATATGATTCGAAGGTATTCAAGAGGAGCCTTCTCTTCAAATTGTTTGACACTGTGGACCAGTGTTGTCTCTTGTTCTCTGTAGTCCTTCCTCGACTTAAACTTGTCCCCACGTTCTTGGGCTCGGAGACGAACGCTTTGGTACTTGAACTCTTCCCTTAGAAGATCAATGAATTTCCAAGGGGAAGGCTTTGCCATAACAAGAACACTTGGCAGTTGTGAATGCCATGCTTCAATTGAATTGTTAGACCCTGGCAGACCGGCCATTATTCGCTGATGTTGATTCCACCACTGAATTGGAATAGTTGCTGGCCTTCCCCCCTCTCTTTTCTATACATTGTCGTTCAAAGTAGTCCACAACTTCATCTATGCCTGAAACATCTGGTATTGTGTCAAGCACTTGCCTGTAGTACACTTTGACCTGGGGTACAGGGACAAAGGCCAGGGCCACAATATTTTTGACGAATTGATAGACTTTTGGATTCCCCCGGTAGATGACTTGTAGCCCATGAGATTGCACTTGCCTGTAGATGGCTTGGGCCAAATGGAAGACACATATGGCAATTTGGCATTTTGGGAAGACCTTCCGGATAGCGTTGATGTTGGCCAGTTCCATATCCAGTAAGAAGGACTCTGGCTTGAACTGCGGGATCCTCTCAATCACCATCCTATAAATTCGCACATATGTGTCTTGAGACTTGTTGGCAGTCAGGGCAAGGCATTGGTTTTCGGCAACTCCTCTCGCATTTCCAGTACTGCCTTGTTCCCTTCTTGTTACATTTTTCTAACACGAACAAGTGGCCTTTGAAAACTATCTTATTCTTCCCCCTCTCCGAGTAAGTTGCTTCGTAGTTCATGTTGAAATACATTCTGAATGCAATTAATTTCTTCAATTTTGCGTTGGCACTTAATTGTGTGGCTACCAATTTCCAACGCCATCAGTCCTACACGCAATCAATCCTCCGCTATTAATCGTATGACTATCTGTTCTCAGGCAATCAATCGTGGTAGCACCGTTGAGAGTGTGCTAAAAGACCATCAATTTGACCTAATTTTGGGATACTGTAAAATCTGACTTATGTATGTTGACATGTGACCCAATATTGGGAGAAATGCATTTCTGATCTTTTTTGACTTAAAAAGCATTTTTGGAACAACCAAGGTGTTTAGCAATATTCGTGTTTTCCCTAAAGAACCAGAGCAATAAACCAATTTCATTGTATGTCACAAAAAAAATGTTTGCACTTTTTTTATTTGCGTTTTAATCTGCACTTTTTGGTCTTTTTATTTGCACGAAACGTGCACCCCTAGTAATGAAGCTAAAAAGATGTCTAAAAACAAGTGATGATTCTCAAAAGAAAACATTCAAAGACAATTTTTTCACTTGCTAGTCTGATGATGAGAATGGCGATCAGAATGAACAAGATGATAACGCAATTGACATTGAAATATGTCAATATCTTAGTGATAATGATGCTTCTTTCACAATGCTAAAGAAGTATCCGTCGGTGAAGAATGTTTTTTTGAAGTTCAATACACCATTGACTTCTTCTGCTCCAGTGGAAAGACTTCAAAAAAATGTCCACGATTGATGGAAGCTTTACCTACCTCTTCTTTTATGCGTCCAATTGTGCGTTCAAATGTAGTGTACATTGAATAACATTTAAAAAAAAATGTTTCTCTTGTTTTGTTCCCACTTGCAATTCCCAATACAACTTACAGAGGACAACAGCAAAGGCCAATTCACTGGTCTTTCCACTTAATTCACGAATCAAACACACACATGCACACGTCCAATATTTTGTCCTTGTTTATCAACTAGTTGAGGCAAGCCAGGATTGCCATCTCTACCGTGCAACCCTTGAACATCAAAAAGGCCTGTAGTGTAAAAAAATTTGTACAATCAGTTGTGGGAATCCTTTCACTTGAATGCGTAACAGAGAAAGAGATCAGCTTGTGGAGAGGAAACTCAATGAAATTTTGACTGTTTCCATCTATTTATCCAAAATTCCTCTCTCGTTAATGTTCATGTCTGTGATAAGCCAGTAGTTTTTGGAAGGAGGTGCTCCTCTTTCTTCAGTTTCAATCAAGTAGAACTAGGTCAGTTGCAAGCTCTGGACGAGCTTCTTGAGGTCAAAAGATTAAACAAAGAATGAGGCCGATTAAGAAGAGAGGAGACATGGTGTTCTGAATGGCTTTTTACGTTTGGATCGAAATACCCAAAGACATCATGGCATTTTTGGGGTCACAATACAATGAGGAACAACTTTACTTTTATTGTATTACATACGTTTAGGTCCAGGGAAAAATTAATCTACCTAAAAACCAATTCATTACAACATTTTTTGATAAACTATTTGATCCAAATTCAGAGACCATTTAGTTACTTGATAAATTCAAATTAATTAAAGATACATTTGTCAGCAACTGAGTTATTTGGATTTGAATGGTCCATTTTTGACACCAAAAAGCCGAAAACGTTACATTTATATCAAAACACAAATTTCCAAAGATTTCATATAACTTTTCAATGTTGCGTAGAAGCAAGAACTTTTTTAAGTTACAAGTTCATGTCAAAATAGCTCATAATGATATTTAATGTCATTTAAAAATCACCAAATCAAGTCACAAAAGATTTCAAATAAATTTTTAATGTTGCAATACAAAATGACTTTTTTGAGTTTAAAGTTTTTGTCAAAATAGCTCAAAATAGTATAAAATCTTACCTAAGAAGCACTTAAGATATATTTCAGAAAAAAATCTTTTGCAAATTCAAAGGCACTCAAAGTTGCATGGTACTTTGACATTTTGAAAAATTCTTTTAATGTTTCAAGTTTTGATTTTAGTCCATTTTGAACATGATCTTTCAAGAAATCGTAAATTTTATTATGAATGTGTTAGTCATATTTAATGCAATCTTGGCGGAACGCATAACAAAGTGTACTGCAAAAAAATATGAATTTATTCCAAAAACCTTGTTTTAAGTACATTTTTTAAGTGACATTAAATATTATTATGAGCTATTTTGACATGAACTTGTAACTTAAAAAAGTTCTTGCTTTTACGCAACATTGAAAAGTTATATGAAATCCTTGGGAATTGTTTTTTTCATGTAACTGCAGCGTTTTTTTTGGGGGGGGGGTTCAAAAATGTACCATTCAAACCCAAATAACTCAGCAGCCGCTAAATGCATTTTCATGCAATTTGAATTCAATTTGTAACTAAATACTCTCTAAATATAAGGCAAGCAGTTGTAGCGTAGGGGTTGAGCATTGGCCAACTACCCACAACATCCCTGGTTCGAATCACGGGCTTGCCTGGTTCTAGTGGCCTGTGGTATTAAGTTACATGGAGTAGTCACGGCTTTTGCTGACTTAAATGGGCAAACCTGGGGAACCATTCTGAACACTGTGCAAGGGTTTCACTTACCGTAACGGAAAACTGCGTCTTTTACCTGGATTCTTTCTACTCGGGCCTGAGAAAGAGTCGAATCAGAGAGACAGTTGATTTCGGGCAACTCTAAACCACCAAGTCAACCAGATTTCTTGCCTCTTAAGCTGTTGCCACCTAGGTCAGATGGGCAAGTGCCAGAGGCGTCGGTGGAGCGAGGAAGAGGAGCAGGCCGCTCCTACACCTCCACCCCGGACACCTGCACCACCTTCCCGAGGTGGCAACAACTCACTCGGAAGAGAATCTGGTTGACTAAGTGGTTCCGAGTTACCCTCAACTAGTGATGTGACTTGGTGTGTTGGGCAAGCTTTTTTGCGCGAGGTCGCAAGGTAGGGTCACCTAATGGAGATTTCGTGTTGTGCTCAGCTATATCAGCAAAAACAAATTTGAGTGTCATTTGCAACCCTGTTCAGAAGTCACAAAAGTTAGGGACGCCGTTCCGTTCTCTTTGATGAAAAAACAGGTTTTTGAAGATTGGTAAGCAAAGAGGAATACGATTTCAAAGGTCAATTGGCGACACTACCTTACGACCTCGCGCAAAAAAGCTTGCCCAACACACCAAGTCACATCACTACCCTCAACCAACTTTCTCTCCTCCTCTCCTCTTACTCAGGCCCTGGTAGAATGTAACCCGGGTAAAAGAAATAGCTAATTCTCATTTGGAACCATTATCATTGGCGGTAGGCGTGGAAGTTTAACTGATAAGAATTTTGAAAAATTGCGCCTTATGAATGCCAACTCAAGTTTGAAATAAAGACAATCCCAACAACTTGTGAAATATCAGTATGTATGATACATTCACAATGCATGTTTGGAGAAATATAATTTACATTATGAACTCCAAGTGTGCATAATGCGTGGCCACACTCAATGTGCATAATGCATCCTACCTCAAAGTGGATAATGCATCTTCAGATTCCTCACTCAATATTCATAATGCATCCACTCTCAATGTGCATAATGCGTTCACTCTCAAGTCTCAACATGTATAATGCATCCACTTTCAATGTGCATAATGCACAAATAATTTGACATTATGCATTATGAAGAAAAGTATCTAGAAGTATCTTACGTAATTATATAGATCCGTTTTGTGAAAAGTATCTTGAAGTATCTTATTTAGATAGTTTTTTCGGGAAGTTATCTTGAACTATCTTTATCTAGATACTTTTTCAGGAAAGTATCTTGAGGTATCTTTATCTAGATACATTTTTTGAAAAGTATTTTAAACTATCTTTATCTAGATACTTTGCGGAAAATACTATCTTATCTAAATACTTTTTCAAAGTTTCTTGAACAGGTCTGAAAAATTACCGAAAATTGTATTGTTCATGAGAGTCTCATAGCGCCTACACGTTAGCTGCCAACCCTGTTTGTTGGGATTTTCTGCTACAAAAAGGAACCTTGGTGAAAAAAAGCTTTTCCTTGCCCTTTTGAGACTTTGTGAACTCCGGAGATATTTTTACTTAACTGATTTGATATGCCATGTATAAATTTCTCCCACCTAAAGATTAAAGCATTCAACTAACGCCATTTTCCCTCTAATTCAATACACTCTCTTTTGAGCTGGCTCTAATTTGATTCGCTCTCTTATGAAGCGGCTTTATTTTGAGTCGGCACTATTTTGACTCGCTCTATGTTCATAGGATCGCTCATTTATTGGCGCAATATACGATTGGGAGCTGCCATTTAATCATTACGGTGTTCTTGATACTATTTGCTCAAGAAAAAGGCAACAACATTAACGAGAACTCAAAATGTTAAAATCAAATTCCCAGCCCCTCTAGATTATCAATTACAAATTACAACAATTTATGTGATCATGTTTTTACATAGAACGAAAAAATCTTCATCAGTCATTTACTAATCGGTGGTATATGTATTGCTAAGCTTGATGTGCTAAAATTAGGAGTGGTAGATTATAAAAAGTGTGCGTGAAGATACAAAGGCTTTAGACACAAAGTGAATGAAAGAATGAAAGAGATATTTTGGTTAAATGAAACTAAATTTTGTTTGTACTAAAAACATTTTTTTGGAATTTTCGTAGTGTATCTGTTTTAGAAAGACCCAAAAACTCAAAACAGGCTTGAAATATGCTTGAAAAACAAAAATATGGCCTATGTGCTAAAAACTCGTTTTAGGGCCTAAAAAGAATAAAGTATATTTTTAGTCATGAAATATTAGATCAAAAGACAAACGGGCCAAATGGGATATTTGTATTTACTTACTGTAGTAAGTAATTAAATTGTATTTTTGCAACTTAGCATTAGCTTACCGTAAATTCATAATTTATTTCATGTTAATAATTACTACAAATCATTTAAAGAAGAATCTTGATTTCTTGGAACGTGGCGTCGTGGTTAGCGCAGTTTCCTATAGTAAGAGAGGTCCCAGGTTCGATTCTCCTCCCCGACCTTTCTCAAAGAAACTTTTAGACGTGAAATCCACACCCACAGATGGAGAATCACTCTGATATTGGAAATGAGATTGCCTATCAGAAAAATTTGGACGATGTGATGGCTGGCTTCGCTGGCCGGGCGAGGCTCAACCCTCCGACCCTAGCACCAATACTCCCCAAAAAAAATATGACTGTGAAAATCTTGATTGGTTTAAGAATTGTCGAGATCTTTCAGAACACTAATTTGCGTGGAGATCCAATACCATTTTCGTGATAAAACACATCTGGAGACCTATCATCTTTTGCTTTAACGAGGGATATCATTTTTTGAACGCATTTTCCAAGGACTGCAACAATATATATAAAAAAGTCATTTTACCCATCGTCTGTTGTTTTTTGTTAGTAGAACGAGTCCGTTTCGAGTGGCGTTTCGATCTGATGGCTTTGAGGTTAGCGACCCAGCTTTTCCACTTTCTGAAGCAATGAATAAGGACAAAGGGGTCAAACTCTACTTTTTCCAAGATAGCGTTAACTGTGTTAACTAAAGATCGTTTCACCCAGCCTGAAAAACGATTAGTAACAATTGGTGGCTTCCTGTCTCTGCTAATCTTGATTATGATTCATGAAGTTCATTGACCAATGTGGAAATTGGATTAATATATTGTTCAAACACGCTTCTTCCATTCAAAATTAAATGGAAATAAAACATTTTAACATTTTGAAGTGACAGAGGGAAGGAGGGATCATATAAAAAGACAGGAGCCTGTGCACATGAGTAGGACAAGGATGGCTCAAGCCAGGATTACTTTCAAAATACACACTGGGTCCGATTAGTACAATGAAAATTAAACGGAACAATATATTTGTTGCAAAAACCTCACATTTTAGTACAATGATCGGACCCAGTGTGTATTTTTGAAATTCGTCCTGACGTACAGTGGTCCCTGAGTAGGAGTATACTTCTGTTATTAGTCAAATCATGTTGCCTCCAACTCAAAAGCGCATCAAGAAAAGTTCTTCTGTTACGACACTTGAGCAGGTTGTGTTAGCAACCTATATAAACTGATTTGTTAACCATTTTTTAATTGACTTCATTCTTAAATGGCATGCAATTAAAAATTGTTGCATGTCCAAAAGTAATTCTTTTGTTCTTTTTTTCTTTGTTCATTCATGTTTGTTCCGCACCTCCTTTTTTTGAAATGATGACACATGTGGGTAATTACATGCTTGGGTTATAATTCATTTGATTGATTAGGGGCCTCCAAAATAGAGTGAATTACTATACTACTGACAAGAACAATACACTTCAAGTTAGATTTAATGGCTCCCCAACGAAATTCGAAAAAGACGCAAAACATCATTGAACTATATCTTTAAGAGAACTGAGGCTAGTTTTTTCAGCGCAAAGATCGATCTCAAGATCGAACTTACAGTACTAAAGTACGATCTTTGCGTCTTAAAAAACTAGCCTCAGAACTACGTAGTTCACAGATTCATCCCCTTTCCTCTACTAAATTGCACGTTCTCGTAAACTCGTACTTTTACTTGAACAATTATTTGCTATTTTTTGGGCTGGATTTTAATTCTTATATAAATATGGTACTATTATTTAGGTACAAAAGCGCGAAAAGGCATTTTTCTAGGTTAGGTGTCAGCAACTGCTTTTGGGCTGAGGCCCATCATATTCGGTTAGGTGTTGTTAGGGGCCCACTTAACAGACATTGGTAGGTTCAAGGTTCAGATCAAAATTTCTGTGAACATCTTGACATTTGAACCATCGTAAATGAATTCTTCAGAGACAGTGTGGGTAAAAAGAAAAGGGCATAAAGGCATAATGTTTAACTGTTGCAATGGTAGTTCATTTTGTATTTTAAGCTCGGATTGCATGGAATTTCGAAGAATGGATTTATTTTGTATTTTTTTTCATTTATTTATCATATTACCACATTGAGTCATACTTATCTAAGAATAACTATACTCTTTATATCTAGATTTGTGTCAGCTTATATTTTGAATATACAGTATATCTTAGTATCATCGTGATTTTCCACTTCTAAGGGCCCATCAACACATTATTTGTTGATAATTAAGGCACGCACCTGAAAAAATGAAAGAACACAATCAAAAATTTGACATTAAGCAAGGATATTTTAGTCTCCGTGCGTGAGAAACGGCAACATTCAAAGTTAGCTGACATTTAGCTGACATTAGGTCGTATGTTAACTGCACTAGTCCTAATAACTCGATGATATGAGACATAGTCAAAGTAGCCCTGCTCTCATTTACTGATGTGTTTCGAGTTGGATTTTTGGCAGAGTTTTGCCATTTTGGTTTTTAGGGTCAAAAAGCTGACCACAACTAAACTTTTCGACAAGCAATAGACATTTTCTGCCATAAAATATGGCAGCACTGCCAACTCAAAATCCATTTCATAACAATCGATGAAACTCGAAATCGAACTAGTTCGAGTCTTGCCAAGTTGGTCCCCGTTTAGGTCTTTCAAAAAGTTCAATGCAACTTGCCCTCTTTAACAGCGATGAACTTCCGAGTCAAAACTGGCAGCACTCCTGGTTCGAAACACATCACTATCTCTCATCTAATCTTTCGCATCCAAAAGACGGTGCATGTAGTCTTAAGACTACCTACACTTACCATCGCACAATGGGGGATGCAGGGGGAGGTTTGAGTGATCTCTTCAAAAATCTTATCGCGGGCGGATGAAAGAAGAGAAAAGGCTTGTTTGGCAACAGTGGGTGGCTCGTGAGAATTTGGGCAGTTTAAGGGTTTTCGCAATTTACAGACCGCCCTTGCGAATTAGATGCCATGAAAAATGTCGAATTGCAAGTTTGAACACCTTTGGTTAGGATTTTGGAATAAAATGCACACTTTATTTGCTCGTTCCTGCACGAGAAAATTCTCAACAAAAGGCCACTTTTTTGGGGTAAGTACAAGTGTAAGTGATGTTATAAGCACTGATTTGTATTGTAAAGCTCCAAAACCATCATGGTATCAAACAAAATGCCGTTTTTTGTACGTGTTTCTCTTCAATATCAAAGGTCTTTTTTAAGTGCTTGCCATTTTTTGATCAAAAGAATAATTTTGCAAATTCTTACAAAACCGAGAGTCAAAATGTCCAAACTGGCAATTCGACAATTTTTGTAGCATCTAAGTCATAAGGGTGGTCTGTAAAACGCGAAAACCCTTGCACCGACCAAAATCTTACATTGACGAACAAGCCTTTTCTCTTCTTTCATCCGCCCGCGATAAGATTTTTGAAGAGATCACTCAAACCTCCCCCTGCATCCCCCATTTTAAAGCATTGTTAAAAAAGTATCGGTCCCAATATCATGTAATAGTGGTCTCGGCTATAATCTCACTACCGATTTCCTGAGTTGGTGTGATCTATTTCTTTAAAACTTAAACTAAGTTAGGTTGGATTACATTCTATTGTGTTAGATTAGGTTAGGTAAGGTAAGGTTGGGTTTTAAAATGGAGTCACGCAACTTAGGATTTTTTCAATGTGAGATAATAGGTAAGAGCAAAGTTTGCATCCGACTTATTTCCATTTGGTATGGTGACAGTTAAAACTGACCTCGAGGAAGGGGCGATGTTCCTACGCGGTTTCCTGGAGTATTATCCGTAACAAATTCAACACCAAACGGTGGGGTACAATCTGAAAGATAGAATTTCATTAAAAGAAGCGGTGTGAAAAACCTTGTTAGCGAGATATTTTGATTAGGCACTGACACCTCCCCTTTGTAAAATCAAATTATTATTACTAGATGGAAGCAGGTATAAATGTTGTACTTCTGTAATAAAAATTGATATTTGAAGAAGATGCGGTTTAAAATAGGTAGAGAAATATGTCAACCATAAAACTACTTTACAAACGCAGCTGATGACATGAATAGTTACTTCATCAAGATACAATATTCTGACTTGATTTTGATCTAATCTAAATAGTGTTACAAAAAATTATATTCACTCTTTAAAAATACACTAGTAAATGCATGATATGAGCTTCTTTAAAAACTCAAAACTTATTGCATTGTAATTATTTGAAGATTTGTTCCTCACGTAGTGATTTGTTTGAGCTTGCTTACTTTTGTTAGATAGATTCTCGTTGATATCGTTGAAAATGAGATATCATTTTCTTACACACATTATACCATCAAAATAGCACCAAACGAAACTCGACTATACTTTGGCACTATACCACAAACCATATGCTGTTTTTCATTTGTTGAAAAGTCTTGTTCTCCTACCTTTACATGGTCGAAAAATGGATAAGTGTTTCCGAAATTTTTGAAACTTTCTTTTTGCAACTTCAAGCCAGTTCCACCAAAAACAAGGTAAACAAACCAACAAGAGTGGTGCTCTTAGATCGTAGTCCTTACCACACACAACTGAATTAGCCTGCTGCGTTGATAGAAGATTGAAGATTTGTCCACAATACGCGGATCTCGTGGGCCCTCCAGTTACCTTCGAGCAAGTTGCCGATGATCCTACAATAGAAAAAGGGGAATTCAGCACATTCAGTACATAAGTTTGAGAAGGCACAACTTTTCAGTCCAACATTCAATTGAGCTGAAAGTTGAAACACGATTCCAATGAATACAAGCCAGGGGCCTATGTTATGAAACAGTTTGTCCGACCGGACGTACGCGCAATTTTGGTGACTTCTGCACAATTTGTGAGGATCAGCAGAGTTTTCAATGTTACGAACAAATTTACGAGTGCCTGACTCTCAAATGTCCAGAGAAAATTTAGGAGTCAAGGAGTTGCGTAAATTTTGTGCGTGCTAGACATTTTGAGATAGGAGGCTTTAGAAAGTGTCTGTTTTTGTTAAGATTTGTCAGAAAAATGCTAAACTTTCACAGCATGAATCGTTTTGCGGTCAACAAATAAGCCCATTTTTGGCGTTTTTCGCAAAATTAATTTTCATCAAAATAAAAGAACGCGAAATCGGACACTTTTCACAATCTCAAGAAAAGAATGAAAATTTCATTTTTTTCAAAATACTGTACAGATAATCTCGAATTATTAACACTTTTCATTTGAGATTTAGGATTTGAAATCTTAGGTGATGAGAAAAGGGCGGATCTGACATAAGTTTTCACTTTTTGAGTCGACTTTTTCCAAAAATCACAAAAAGTACCAAAATAATGGCAAAATTTTGGTACAAAAGTACCAAATAATGGCGTTGTCAATCAATATTCCTTAATTATCCTGTTTTTTTTCAGATTTCTAGCAAATATCTAGGGCTTTTGAATAAAATATATTTTGGATACGTTGACACTATTTTGCAAACATTTTTTCACGTCCTAATGATACGTAAACGAAAGTTTAAGTAAACAAAGTTGTGTAAGTAATCCATTGAAAAAACTTTTCGGTGGTGCAAAATTGATTTGGGCCTGAAATATGTGCAGGGCTTCTCAAATTGATGTCAAAAATCCTTTTTGTAGTTTTTTTTGAGAAATAATGTGTCCTAGTTCTTGTCGAAAAACTTTTAAATCTTCAAACTAAAACCATTCCTCAAATATGGCAACAATGGCTCGCTTGTGTGCAGGATGACCAAATTTATTTGCCTTTTTTATTTTTCATCAGTTTAATTCATCATGGTACATAACTTTCTTGTGGTTTTAATATCTAAGCCTGTTAATGCCCACCCTCTCCGTAATAGTTCACATCTAAGCTCTATATTTGATGTACAAGCAATCTTGGCTCTTTTTGATCTTGAAAAGTTGGTCACGTTGTTTTCAGGGTAGGTTGGTCACATTCGGCGAAGGTCCAGTCCGGAGAAGTGCGTACAAAAGTTATGTGACATTGACATTAAACCATCCAAAGTTCGACTGGACAGTCCAGTTGGACATGGGACATTTTTTGGCGAACGTTTCGTAACATAGATCCCTGGTCTCGTTTGCAGAAGAACGCAATTGAATTAATCAGACAGAAAATTGTAATTCTCATCGTTTGCCTCCCACTCCAGAAATTCAGTGCTTTTGTTTCAGAAAAGTTTCAGAATGATTTGGAGAAACAGTGAAAAAAAGACAAATACCCCTTGGAAAAGTGAAAAACAATCCGAAAGGGTTGAATTTAAAAAATCAAAACTGAAATTGTTGAAGTACTTCAAATTTAGGAAAATGATGAAAATTTCGATAAAAGTCATAAAAAATTATCCCCCCACCCTCACTTGCAAAAATTATCACGAAGGCAACTTTTTTGTCAAAACTTTTCAAATCTTCAAAATCAAGATTTAAAAATAAAAAAATGACAAAATGACCAACAAAAATTGTCAAAATGACCAACAAAAATTGTCAAAATGACCAACAAAAAATGTCAAAGTGAGAATAAACAAGGATGACTCTACGAAGGATTCATTTCAAGGTCGAAGGACCTACAGCTTGGGGCCGACACCAGCAATTTAGGACATGCGATGAATGCCTTTGATTCAATAAATTTTGATCATTTTCACTAATAACATTCGTTTTTGAGTGAATGGTGGAACATGACAACATTTTAAAAATGGCAAATAACCAGAGAAATGACGTGAGTTCAAGTGAATGGTTGTATTTTAATTAAGGAGAGCAAAGAGTCATGTTATACTCTAGTATAAGCCTAACATCCACTTTGTACAGTCGAGTTATAATTTTCTTGTCCCTCATGGTGAAAGTGCGTCCCTGGAGCCCCATCATTCTACTCGCCCGCAGGACGATATCAGCACAGTGTTCACAGAATTTTATGTTACGATCAAATATAATGGTCTGCTTCCATGTCTGCACTCTCAAGTTCCTGGCTTTTCAGGATATACTTGGGAGTGGTTTTTGGCCTCTTTCCAAACCTCATCATCATCTACATTTATTCATATTGAAGGTCATTCCACTATTCAAGCCCGTGGAGTACGTTATAACTAGAGTGCGACGCATCAATCGCATTTTGCAAGAAGAGGTCAACACAATTTATAGTGTTTAGTAACGAAAAAAGGAGAGAAACATTTATTAAATGTGTAGTTAACAAAGACAACAATTATTGACAACAACCTAATCCAACGAAACTCACTAAAAATTGCACAATTGGTGCTTTTTCAAGCTACTGACAGTAATTTTCCGAGTTTTGCTTATGATCTGGCGTTAGCTTTAACTATCATTGGCAAAGTTCTTTCCAAGCAAATTGAAAATCTATCTTACAATTTCTGGAATGTGCTTTAGAATAAATGACCATTGGAACACAACTATTCTCAAAGAGAAGCGTTATTGGTGCAAGAAGAGGTAATTTTCAAAACCAATTAGAGATGCAGGAGAGGTTTGAGTGATCTCTTCAAAAATCTTACCGCGGGCGGATAAAAGAAGAGAAAAGGCTTGTTCGACAAGGAAAGAATTTGGTCAGTGCAAGGGTTTTCGCATTTTACACACACCCTTTATGACTTAGACGCTATGAAAAATGTCGAATGGCGAGTTTGGACATATTTATGCAAAACACTCTGTTTTGCAAGAAAATGCAAAATTTATTCTTTTAATCAAAAAATAGCAAGCACTGAAAAAGACCATTGCTATTGAGGAGAAACAGGCACACAACACGGCATTTTGTTTGTTACCTTGATAGTTTTTAAATTTGACGATGCATATCAGTTCTTGTAACATCACTTACACTTGTACTAACAATAAACAGTGACCTTTTGTTGTGAATTTTCTCATGCAAGAACCAGCAAATAAAGTGTGCATATTTTTCCAAAATCCTAACCAAAGGTCGAAAAATTAGAAGAGTTTGCGATCTTGCGTAATCTCTCTCAACACGTTGGTGTTGCAACCAGAGCAGAGAGTGTCCTGGACTAAATTTTCCAATGACCCTGATCTGATCCAATATGTCCACGTTGCCCAATGTAGTCTTTCAGCTCATCACATTCTTGAGATAGGGTCGACCATTACTCAAAAGCTGGCGAGCTCTAGAGTTAAACCTGCACAAAAGATGGGTCTGGCAAGGTTCAAGTTCAAAGAGGAACACTGGCCCCTTATTGTTGAAAGATTGGAAGAGTTGGACTTGACTTCCATTCTGAAGCAGGAAGCATCCATAGATGACGCCATAAATAGGCTGATTTCCACTTTTCAGGAGGTTTGTTTGTCTCTGTGTATTCCAGAAACGGCGCCAAAAGGTGGGCCATTGTCTAGAATTTCAAAGTATAGAAAGAAATTGTTCAAAAGGAGTTGTCAGATTTCAAATAGACTTCGACGTGCTTCAAATCCATTTGCTGTAGCCAGCCTCCAATGCAAATTGGATGTGGTCCAATCAAAGATTAGGGCCTCCATTGATTCCGATCAGTTAGAGAAGGAAAGTAGAGTGATCCAGGAGGTTAAGATTAATCCAAAGGCGTTTTTCTCGTTTGCAAATTCAAAGAGAAAAATGAAGCATCCTTTAGGACCTATTGAGGTCGGCGGTAAAACCGTCAATGATAGTGAGGTTATGGCCAATATGCTTGGAGATCAGTTCTCAAGTGTATTTTCAATTCCAAAAAGGGTAGACCATGAGTGTAGCAATGTTGTTGATGAGACTGGCATTGATAGTCAGGATAATCAGTTGGAGGATCTGGTAGTCACAGATCAAGATGCATTTGAGGCCATCAAGAGCTTAAAGCTCTCGAGTTCTCCTGGACATGATGGTGTGACATCTCAGTTTCTGATGAAATGCTCACATATTCTTGCCCCAGTTTTCTCCTACTTGATGCGTTGCATCTTAGATCAGGGCAAGTTTCCCTCTTCTCTAAAAGTAGCTCATGTCGTTCCAATTTTTAAGGGCGGAGATAAGTCACTCCCTAGTAATTATAGGCCCATTTCTCTAACCTCCAGTGTTGCAAAGGTTTTTGAGAAGATTATGAAGTCCAAGCTTGTAGATTATTTGGAAGTCCATGATTTAATTCCCTCTGGACAGCATGGGTTTCGAGCTCATTTTAGTACAGTAACGCAATGGGGCATGCAGGGAGAGGTTTAAGTGATCGCTTCAAAAATCTTATCGCGGGCGGATGAAAGTAGAGCTTTCTGAAAGAGAGAAGGGCTTGTTCGTCAATGTAAGATTTTGGTCAGTGCAAGGGTTTTCGCGTTTTACAGACCGCCCTTATGACTTAGATGCTACAAAAAATGTCGAATTACAAGTTTGGACATTTTGACTCTCGATTTTGTAAGAATTTGCAAAATTATTCTATTATTAAAAAATGGCAAGCCCTTAAAAAAGACCTTTGATATTGAAGAGAAACACGTACAAAAAACGGCATTTTGTTTGGTACCTTGATGATTTTGGAGCTTTACAATACAAATCAGTGCTTATAACATCACCTACACTTGTACTTACCCAAAAAAGTGGCCTTTTGTTGAGAATTTTCTCGTGCAAGAACGAGCAAAGAAAGTGTGCATTTTTTCCAAAATCCTAACCAAAGGTGTTCAAACTTGCAATTCGACATTTTTCATGGCATCTAATTCACAAGGGCGGTCTGTAAATTGCGAAAACCCTTAAACTGCCCAAATTCTCACGAGCCACCCACTGTTGCCAAACAAGCCTTTTCTCTTCTTTCATCCGCCCGCGATAAGATTTTTGAAGAGATCACTCAAACCTCCTCCTGCATCTCTGATTCGGCAAAAACATCACTGGGATGACGAGAATGAAGAACTCTTCTTGGTCCGTTTTTTTGTTCAAAGCGTCATCGTATAATCCCCAATTGTGCATATAACCAAAACATAACATCTAAAACACATCTGTAAGCCACAAAAGCCCCCCAAAACTCACTTGCTTCATGATTTTTATTCGGTCTTCATTTTCAAAGTCCTTGGATTCAACGGCAAAATCAGACACGAGGGATTCTTTCCCTTTGAATAAGAGATCTTTGCAGTGTTGACAAGTGGTTTGTTCATATGTACATGAATTTAGCAAATAATTCGGCCACGTAATAAAGCACAACGAATCCGGCCAAATAATACAACACATTATAGCACTTCCAGGTTCTGAAGATGTTGTGAAGGTTCAAAATTCCCAAATGTTTTCCACTTCAAAAGCTCTTGATGACTTTTTTTTTGCGGATTTTTTATTACCGCTACAAGGAATGCGATTCCCTGTAAATTGAAGGATTTCTCCCGACAGCTTCAATCCGATCCCCAACAGAATTCGAACCTACGCCGTCTGGGGAAGCACTTACACTCGGCACTTTTAAGAACGCGTTAGTACGCGTGGCCACTCTAGCTTTCTTTAAATTTTTCTGATGTTGAAATTAATCCAATATTTCCATCACATCTTTGTAGTTCATATTGGAAAATTTCACCAAAGATATCATAGTTGTCAATTCATCGGATTCCAGCAAATGTCTTCAAGAGATGTAACAAATTGCACATGAAAGCTGCGTGAAGTCCCAAAATGTACCTTTAAATTTGTTGAAATGACTTTTACCCATAAACACATATTGAACCTCATCTGTTGTTAACAAGCCATAAGCAAATTCTTGAAGTGTCTTTGAAGTGAAGTGTCTTGAATTTTGAAGTGTCTTTGTCAAACCTGCATAGTTTGAGGTGTAAAACCTGGTCATTGTGTTCCTTGACCTTGATCATTTTAAACCAACGAGACTTCTGAATTAAACGGCCTGAATTGCTGGATCAGCAATAATGGTCAAAACCCTTGTGCACTAAGATCACATTAGTTTTTTTGATGGACTTGGGTACAATTTATCACTGGATATTGAGCCACCATATCCTCAAAAGGGTCGAGTAACAAGAAATGGGAAAACATAACATTTTTTCAACAACTTTTAGTTGGATTTTGAGCACAATGGTTCACTGATTGGAGATGAAAAGCACCTCAGACTTGGATTAGTTTCACATAAATTTCGTCACATGTCATCACAGTTGTTCTTTCTTGGACCAAGTCCTTAAAATGCACTTTGGCATGTATATGAAAATGTCATCAGGAAGATTGTTGGGGGTCCAGCAAGAACATTGACAACCAAGCAAGCATGGTTCCATTGCTCTTTCTCCATCAAGCAATTATTTTACTTTCATATTCTTCCCGTTTAGATTGAGCTTTGCCCCTGGCCATTCTTTTTCATTGGCTGGGGACTTTAAAAATCTTTTCTTCACTTTGAGTCCGTCCACCCCATTCATCCAGTCTGATTTCAAGTCGTTTTGGTCTTTTTATAGACATTGAGATGTCTTGGATCTCAATCCCAAATTGAGGTCATTTAAATGAAGGGATCTCACACCGGCATGTTTTGTTGGGTTCTAGTTGTTTGGGGGATAGCTTTTGTCCATTGATTGAACAAAATTGGATCTCCAGGAATTTCAAGTCTTGCTTGAAATTGATGGGCTTGATTGGGGTCTCAGATGGCCGGAGCCTAACTTTGGGCAGCGTGTAGCTTAAACGACACTTAGGGGCCGCACACCTGAAGACTATTGACAGGGACACGCCGCAACACCGGTTACAGGTCCAATTCACGAACCATTGCCAGAAAACGCGGTCCACCTATGTTGCTCTTCAAGACAAACTGATGCCTGTTCTTGCAAGTCAGCTGTCGTTTCGGCGTCAGGGTCGCCGTCCTTCTTTGGAGATGTCCTTGTCAAGGCCCATTTTTCAGCTGAGTTCAAGGCACTTTGGACTCATCTTGTCTTGAGGTTGCAAGATAATCCTGATGATCTTCAAATCATCTGCAAATTTTAGCATCTTTGTGGATGTAGTCTAATCTATGCATGAAGGTGCTCTCTTGCGGTTGGTTAACCATTGATGTCTTGTGTTGATTGGTCTTCTCATAATTGATCTTTCTCAAAGTTGTGAGCCTTCAGCCAGAAGTAGTCTGTCTCTGTATCTGACAGTTGCCACTTCAATTCCTCATGCTTGTTCTTGTATAACTGGTGATGATCCCATTGCTTTTTCCCATTCATTTTCATGTTGAATCACCACACCAAAGTTACATCAAGTGACACATCAAGAATCACCACACCACATCAAGTGACAAGAGAATACCAATATTCCCTGAACCTTTTTACGAATCCAACGATCCATTTCTTGTCCATCCATCTATCCATTGAATGATCTGAGAGTAAGATGGAAGACTTAAAAGCATGTTGAACAAGCACATAAGTGACACAATTGACTTTGAGTAGTTCTCATCAACGGTATGGACGGCAGTCGGAGTCATTAGCATGCTACATAGACGCCGACACGACAACCGACTTTAGGTTTGCCAGAAATAGTGGACGTAAAGCCATGCCATTGGGTCACAATATGTGTGTTGTAGATGTGAAGTATTCAAATACAAGTGATCTGCCAATACATTAGATAAAGGCCATGCCATTTTGAGCATGTTCAATCACCCTTGTTGAAGGTTATAAGAATATTAAGTCTGAGTAAAGGCTTCAGACAGGTCAGAAACTGAAATCTAAAGAGGACTGCCAAAGGTGGTATGGACCCTAAATTGAACACAAATTTCGTTGCCTCCCTAATCTAGATCAAAAAACAGAGCCACAACTACGTGAAATTAAGTTCATGGCTTCAAATCACTCTGGAGGGACAGCTCCTTCCTGCAATCATTCGTTCATCTCAAACTTGTATCCATCAGTTCAACTCGGTTCTACATAAGTTTGTATTGCAACGACCTCTCTAACAACCCTGACAGTCAAGACAGTGAGTGAAAGTAGAGGGATGGCTTGGCTGGCCTGAGTCAGCTGTCGTGTCGGCGTCTATGTAGCATGCTGGTGACTTTAACTGCCGTCCATACATCAATGGAGAATAGGATGGTCTTGGATTCAAAGAAAGAAAGAAAGATGAAGTCAAGCCCTCTTTTTCTTTGAAGGGCCACACACAACCCATCTAAATTTTCTTTCACAATCAGCACAACTGGATCTCTTTGTGCACTTAGACACTAAAATGTGACACTTGGAGATGGCAAGACGACCAGAACGAGAGGTAAATCCACAAGGTTTTTGAGTGACATCTTCTTGGAAGCTCAATTCACCATGGTCCCATATTTCTTCAGGTGACCAAACTGATTAGGGTTGGTTCCTAACCAAAATTGACCACTTATGTCCAACATTGAACAACCCTCTCCAAGAATAGTTCAAAGACCACTTTCAAATACTTGCTTAAAATATTGAGTTAAAAGAAGACAAAAAGAAAACAATTTCCTTTTTAAAGAAGATAAGAAATGTTGCCCTTCTCATTGAACCTTTCAGACGAGTGGTCACGCTGTCAAACGAACAAACACTGACACCACATGGAGATTTCTCAAACTAAACCGGGGTTGACATGGGCAAAAAAAACATTATTAGAATAGACTATTGATTCAAGTAAATCTTGCAATAACTTCAAAATTTCAAATCATTTTTCAAAATCTAATCTAATGAGCTTAGCTTATGAAAAGAAATGAATAGATTGTAACAACATGTTTGAGTGGCGTCTAGTACAACCAACGCAACCTCCAGCCTGACATGAATGAGCTTTGTCGTCGTGCTCACCGACACGCTCTGAAAGTGTGTCACTAGGTCTGCTGAGAGAAGGCTGGGGGTATGTTGAACGTTTTATCTAAAAGACATTTGTAATGTATATAATGTATATGATACAGGTAAATAACCTTTTCCATTTCTTGCGTTTGCTCCCTCTCTTCTTTGGGCAGTTAGTGCAGAGGGATGGGATTTCTACTAAAAAAGTCGGCCGGGTTAGACTTTCCCGGCTTCCACACTATTTTGTAGGATATATCTTGATGCCGGAGGATCACTCTCTCAGACCGGATTGATCCTGGTCTTGTCCCCCGGAATATTGGGATGAGTGGTTTATGGTCTGTGATGATGGTGACATCTGGGTGTCCAACGAGGTATATTCTCATTTTCCGAAGTCCAAAGTCGACAGCCATTGCTTCCAAATCTATCTGAGGATACCTCTTTTCTACAGATGTTGTGGCTCTTGATGATACGGCCACTGTTTTGATTTCGGATATGGAGTCCCCTTGGCATAATACCGCACAAAGGCCATCTTTGTGCGCATCCACAAAGAGAAAAGTTGGCAAGGCAGTGTCAAAGAATGTCAAGCAAGCTGCGCCGTGGAGGGATTGTGTCAGTTTCTTGAATTCTCTGATGAACTTTGGTCCACGCAAACTTAGCATGTTTGTGTGTGAGGGCACAAAGGTTTGGGGTCTCTCTGGCTATAAATGGGATGAAGTCGGCGTTCTACCTTGCCATACATAAGAACGAAATGAGCTCCTCCTTTGACTTCGGGGTTGATGCATCTCTCAGGAGTTGCACCTTTTCTGGGTCAGGCTTTACTTCCTCTGCAGTTATTTTCATGTCCCAAAATGGAATTTCCGCTTCCCGGAAAATGCATTTGTTTGGATTTAAGGTCATATTCTTCTCCTTAACTCTGTCTAAGAAGGTTTTTAAAGCGACGTCATGCTCTTGCAGTGTGGCCCCTGCGATGATAATATCATCATGAACGGCGTTTAGGTCCTTCGCTGAAGTTTTCCCTTATTACTACCGTTATTTCAGCGTCCCTGACTGACTTCTCTTTTCCTCGCAAATGAATGTTGATGTTCCCTCAACCTAGTATTAAAGTGATGATCCAACGCAAGGTGTACTGATGACGTCATGGACACTGCTCTGAAATTCGTCCTCTAGTATAATGGTTCTTGGAATAGACAAGGGAAAACCTGAATAAAAAGGTTTGAGTTCTTTTCCAATATATTATGCTAGCGCATCAAACTCCAATTTTGGCGTATTTTAGCCCTCAAGGTTGAAATTTAGTGGAAATACTATTTAATTTTTTTTAGAATAAATGGGACAATTTTTGGCAAATGTTATTTACTGTCAAAATTTGATATACTTATGGCCAAAAAATAGCATTTTTTGGTAAAAAAATAAGATTGCCCAAGCCCTAAAAAAGTTTTTGACATGGGTCTGCCCACTCACCGGCAATGACAACATAGTCCACATCCCTTACTCCATTTTCCAAGCAAGTAGATTCTGTTTCAGATTTTGTATCATCCAAGGAAAAAGCACCCATTACTGGACATACTCGGAATTCCACACAACAATGATCCATAGCTTGTCGTATGCATGCAGAATACCTGAAACAGTAAGTTGATTTTGCTTCCTTAAAAATGAATCAAAGTAGATTGTTCAAGAGCAAGCAGTAGGGGTGCAGACTTCCGAAAGAAGCCAAAGGTAGTACAAAGAGGCGAAAATTTACAGTCTCATTTTCTTTGTCCAATTTTTTTTTGGTCTTGCTGGAAAATCTTGGAGTTCGTATTTATTAGTTCGAAAGTTTGCTTTTTGTCCCGTTTTGTTCAAGACAAAAAAGTCTCGTAGATCCATTTAATAAAAATGGCATATAAATCGAAAAATCACGATAAAAAATACAAAACCAGCCCAAAAAATATTGAATAAACGAACATATATATCACATTGCAAAAACTACTTTTTATAGCGCAACAAAATGTATGTCAGAAATCTGCATCCCTTGTTATTGTAGTATTTCAAGTTCTTGCTTCAAACCTTTGATTTGCTAAGTGGCCGGTGTTCGTGTCGAAGTTAAACGTCTTAATTTCTCCTACAAGACTTGTGTGGTATTGAAGACAACCAATTGGTGGTCTAAAAATAAGAAAAAAACTACAATGCATGATAAAATGGTAGGTTTCAATGTTGCAACTTCTATAAATTTTGAAATATAATGTGATAGCTGTAGAGGGTCGCTATTTTTTGTAATGATTGTTTTGAAACTCGCAAACCCGTTTGGAGATCATAATTTGCAACTGTAATAAAAATGAGAATGTTTTGAGCTCTCAAGAATAAAGTGAAATCATAAGACGTGTTCACACCCAAGAAGCCAAACTTCACAACATCAGCGTTTGATTATAACCATTTTTCGACTACTTTTAGGAGTTGTTCAAGCGTGCCGACGACTTATTTCAAAAAGGAGGAACATGAGAGCATTTAACAGTTTGCGATGGTTTTTCAATGAATCTGAATCTTGGATTTTTACAGAAATCAGTGTTCAATACATCCAATTTGTCCATTATTGAATATCCTTTGATGTGTCAGTGATTAGCTTTGCTGTATGAATGTGTTTCAAGACTTTCAACGTCATTTGTCAATGTCAGAGTATCATAATGGAGAGATTTTGTTAAGGTGTGCATTTTAAATTATCCCAAAAACTATAGTAATTAGTGGTTTTAGGAGTTTTAAGGCATTTAGTATAGTTAAGATAACAAATTTCAAATGCACACCTTTGCAAAATATCGTCATTATGATGACACATGACACATCAAAGGATATTCAAGAATGGACAAAAAGAAATATTGAACACTGATTTCTGTAAAAATCCAAGATTCAGATTCATTGAATAACCATCGCAAACTGTTAAATGTTCTCATGGTCCTCCTTTTTGAAATAAGTCGTCGGCACGCTAGTACAACCCCTAAAAGTCGAAAAATGGGATATAAATAGAAGTATATCATTGTTCTGTTTGAGTCATTTTAGAGGAGAAACATTAAAAGAATACTCTTGTAAAAAACGGAATGTAGACGTTTTATTAGCCCTGTTTTATATTCAGAACATCACATATCTGCACTCAGAAATGAAGGACACTGGATTGTCAAAATGGATCTACTTTTCCTTTCTGCGTATGTACATTTCAGAAAACTTTTCAGGTGATTGCAAATGGCAGCTGACTCACACTTTCTACTAGAGGAAATAGTCCGTAGTCAAAAATGGCATCATTTTTGAGACCCATCACTAATGATCTGGATTACAGTCAAAATTTTGTTATGACTAGAGGGCTAACAGAGAAACGTCACTTCCAAACAGTCAGTGGAGATTTGTTTTGAACATGCTTCAATAGTCTGGTAGCAGGGGTGCCAAGTGCCTAAATGCATCATTCATTGCTCTTGTTTGACCAAAGCAGTTGAATAGGGCAATGGAAGTGTGGCTTTGTTGTGTCTTTTCATGGAGCGAGAGCGGGGACAAGTGCCATGGTTAGCTTGCACTGTGCATGCATTTGAAATGAAACAAATTTCAGCATAGCTCAATCAAATGTGCCAAAATTGTAACATAATGTCGTTTTTGACGTAGCTAAAATATTTTTTATATTGCTAGAACAAGTCAATGCAACATATTTTCCACAATTTCTTGAATTATGCCAAGTTTTGTCTCTTTACAAGTAAATGCACAGTGCTGGTTGGTCGTGATCACAGATCATATAATGACTAGATGTCGCATTGGCCCGTACCGTCGGCGAGAGAAAAGTGACACCACTTGGCCCAGCTGCGCTAGCTTCGAAATCTCAGGGCGACCGCGTGCTCAGAAGTAACGACGCTCGCTCGCGTCAAGAACAAAGTACGTACGGTACGTTGAGTTTGTTCAGGATTTGGCCACGCTGGCAAAATTTTGAAAAGTTCGAAATTCCCACCATTTTGGGGTGTAGTGTTATGTACCAGCTGATGAAGCAAAGTTGTCCACCTTTTTCTCGCACGAAGCGAGGTCTAGCCATTATATGGTCTGTGGTCGTGACACTTGTCAATGTTCTTGCTCCATGAAAAAGCACAACAAAGCCACACTTCAATTGCCCTATGAGCAATTTCACTATTGACTCCCTGAAAACGCAAGTTCTGGTTTTGAATCACATAACTTAGTGTATTCAATGTCAAATCCCATTGTACACACAGTGCAGACTTAGTGACCCACAAATATTTTCCGAGTGTCATTTCTCTGCTTGCCCTCTAGTTATGATTGGTCTCCACTGCTTCTATATGCCTTTTGCTCAAATTTCACTCATTTCTGTTTGCATTTTATTCCTGTTTGCGCGTTTTTGGGGCTCTTGCGCCTTGCGCTTTTTTACCCAAAATCTTCGGTGTCTGAGGATAGCAATTAAAACTTGCAATTTTGATCTCTAAGGTGTTTAAAAGTCATACAGAATCCCATTTTCTCGAGATAAATAACCATCAATTTTTAGTGTCACTAACGACTTGATTTGACGACAAAATTTTCTTTGATGTGAACTTATTTCTTAAGTAAACCAAACATTGTTGCAAATCATGTCATTGATATGGCTCGGTCAAAGTTGCAAAAGCAACTTGCTCCGAAAATTGTAGCTTTTGGCCATTTTTGTCAAAGTCAGCATCTCTCAGCGCTTATTGTGTGTGTCGATCACTTAAATATTAAATACTGTAGGAAAGTGTTCGAATTACATATATTTTACAAGCACTTCTATAAGACTTTTTCAGATATAGTTTTTTAATCGTGCTAAAGTTTGGGTAAATCAAAACTTTTTTGTAAAGGAGGCCAAGGTTAAAAAGACAAACTTAACATCACAAGCTTTCGCCGAGATTTGAGACAAATACTTGGCCTCATTTGAGATTTTGTGTGAAAAAATTCACATTTCTAGGCCAGAAAAGCAACTTTTTGACAACTTTCATCGAATTGACTGCAAGTTTTGCAAATATTGCAACTTTAGGGCTATAGAACAGCAACTTTATCCTAGCCCTGTGTAGTAAAATGTACTCTTTTTAATTAAACACGTCCCATGAAATAGAACAAAAAAATATTTTTGACTGAAACTGGCCATGTGAGAGACAGTTATTGCATCGAAACATGACCACTGGCCTATTATTTTGCCCATTTGTATTCATTATTTTGAGTTTGAAACGCTATTTAGCAATTGTAGTAGCTTTTAATAATTTAAAAAGATTGGATTTTGAGTCTTGCGCTTTTTCCTGCGCCTGACCATGTGTCATCACAAATTTTGGGCTTTTTCCACTTTTGGCGAATTTTCTTATCCGTTCCGATCTGGAACATCTGGAGGCACCGCTCATCTTGGTCACCCAAGGTTATGATCAAGAGAGCTTTAAAATGATGAAATCAGTAAGTGGTATTTGTCGACTGGAACTTGTTTATCAAATTTCAATATTAAAACTCATCAAGAGGTTCATCAAGTCATACAAACTCATCAAAAGAAACTCATTAAATTACACCAGCTCATCAAATAACACCAACTCATCAAATCATACCAACCCATCAAATCATACTAACTCATCAAATCATACCAATTCATCAAAAGAAACTCATCAAATCATACCAACTCGTCAAAAGAAACTCATCAAATCATATCAACTCATCAAAAGAAACTCATCAAATCATAAAAGCTCATCAAAAGAAACTCATCAAATCATAAAAACTCACCAAAAGAAACTCATCAAATCATAAAAACTCATCAAAAGAAACTAATCAAATCACAAAAACTCATGAAAAAAAAACTCATCAAATCATAAAAACTCACCAAAAGAAACTCACCAAATCATAAAAACTCATCAAAGAAACTCATCAAATCATAAAAACTCATCAAATCATAAAAACTCATCAAATCATAAAAACTCATCAAATCATAAAAACTCATCAAATCATAAAAACTCATCAAATCATACCAACTCATCAATAGAAACTTATCAAATCATGCAGGCTATGTCTAAATCTTACCACAGGTGGTGTTAACATCTTTTCAAACTAATATTTGGCAAGCAATTTTTGAAAGCAAAAATAATTTTGAGACAAAAAAAATTGTTCAAATTTTAAAAGGATTTAAAATTTAAGTATAAAAATAAAAAAAGGAATTAAATTGGATCAATATTTGCCTAACGTGTTTTTTAATGCCACTCTTTGGCAAAGCAACAATTATTTTTCTTGATGAAAATACTACTTTGTGGTAGTGAATCACTTTCTGGCAACTGTAGCTAAATTTGACCACAAGTGGCGCAAAAATCAATTGCTTCAAGCTGACATTCTGCAGGCCTCATTGAATGAACATTTAAGAGAAAATATTTTTTTTTCCATTGAATGATCAAAATATCCTAAACATGATTGTCAGATATTTTTTTTCTGATTTTTGATAAGACAAATCGTGATCTGCAATTACATGTCATTCTGTTTGGGCAAACCTATCTTTGTCTAATTAATGCCAACTGGCCAAAACACAATTTTCACCTTTCCTTGCAAAATACTGACGCATTTTCTCCAACCTTAATCAGACGTTCCTCTCTCTTTCATAGAGTTGAAGTTTAATCACTAGGCCTGGGAATTTAATGCAAATAAAAAGTGCCTTAAATGTCCCTCAACATGCAAATAAAAAGGCCCAGAATGCAAATAAAAATGCAAATAAAATCATATTTCAGGGGGGCATTTAATGTTTTGCTCTGGGTATTAAAAGTCTGGGTTGTCGATTTAAGACTTAAGTCTTTCAAGACAAAACTTTTGTTACATACTGTACACGTGAAATATTTTTAAGGTAGAAAGGTACTACAGCACTGGTATAAAACGCAACAAATTTAATGTGTTATAATGCATGACCGTAACTATATCAAAAGTTAAATTTTTGTGTGCCACAACACCTAATTGGATTGAAAGGGCTAAAGATATTCATTGTTTTGGCTTCTTTTATTACTTTGTGATGTTATAAGGTGCATGAGAATCATCAAAACAACTATAGCCGTTTATATTCCAAAGAAAGAAGTCGTAGGTTTCACACAAATAGCATGAAAATTCTTCATTTTTTATATTTAGTCGCAAGTCAAAATGATAATAATATAATCTAAAGCACACTTAAAATACATAGTTTTGAAAAATGCCTTTTGAATCATGAAAAGGGCTTGTTGGTATGCGTTCAATTCAAATTTTGTGAAATTCTGTAAAATTTTGAAAAATCGCTTTCGGTCCAAATTGAGCATGGTTCTTCGAGAAAAATCATAGCCACACGTCTGAAGACACTGTTCAGTAGATTTCCTTAAATTTTCAAGTGAACATTCAACTTAGTGATGTGAAGATAATTAGATCACCAGTTTTCAAAAAAATATTCTAAGTATGATTTAGTTAATATTTATTATTATCTTGACCTGTCGTGCCAAAACAAACAAAAATGAAGAATTTCCATATACTTAATAAGATCAAATACCCACATAGATTGCTTGGGAATTCGAGTTTTCATAAACCCGAAGCGGGTTTTTCGCTTTTTTGGGGGTAAAAAAAAATGGACATTTTTGTCATACAAAATTTTCATTTTTCATTTTCATCATACAATATGTCGTAAATGTAAAGGGCAGTTCCGGACAATTGGGTATTGTAACACCCAAAATTTAAAGGCTCACTGTACATAAAATATGATGGAAAAAGACTTAAAACTTCGCCCACACATGCAAGAGTATGCGAAGTATAATAATATCAAAGGGCAACTTAATTTGTATTGTACAACTAATTTGGCAACACCTCTAGTACTTAGGAAATAAAAAGAATTGCCTCCAGAATTCTTCTTTACGTAACTTCGTTAAATTTCGTTCAAATTTTAAACTTTTAGACCGATAATGAAGGTGTTTCTCTCGTGAGCAACTCTTTTTAACTGAAAAAAGCGGTAAAATTTCCCGGGGCGACAGAAAATCAATTTTAAACAAGAATAGCGTTTGGGTGTTATAACACCCAAACGTCCTGAAAGAGTTAAATGCCTAATTTTCTTTTGTATCTTGAGCACCATGGTAACATATCCTTGATTTGTTTTCTGCCTCTGAATGTGAAAAAGCTCCCTTGTTGGCATCCGTCAGCTGATAAAGGTGCGTAAACCTCCAATCCTTTCACTAAGTAGAGGGGGCTTTGTCAGTCAATGTACCACAACTTCAGAAGTTTGTATCAGAAAAATCAAATTAAAAAAAATACGAGATGGGAAAATCACTGGTTTTCGAATCCATATTTAAATGAATTTCCAAAAATCATTTTGCATCCCCTAAACCATTCTTGAAAATCACGTTTTTTCTGCTCATTTTCCCAAAAAGTCTCCAAAGTACAAATCAGTGTAAATAAGGGCCCCAAAGGGCAAAAAGTTTTTGACATCAAGTTTCCAGGCCTATTGATCACCTAAGAAAAAGTTGGGCAGCTGCGTAGTTGCGCAACAAGTGTTTCCTACACACCCTGGAGTGATCTGACCAGTCACTGAATTGACTGCATGCTCTAGTGCAAGGGTCGACAACCACTTTTGGGCCAAGGCCCACAAATTTGTTTAAATGTTGTCAGGGGCCCACCAAACAGACGTTGGTAGATTCAGGGGCCCACGAATTAACGATCAAAGACCTTTGTGCCCACGAGTACAGTACTATGGATGTCTCGCGGGCCCACTACTTTGAACTTTCTCCATAGCTCTTGGGTCCACCAAAGACCACCCTGGGTACAAATGTGGGCCGCAACCCACCGTTTGCCTACCCCTGCTCTATTGGTTGTGACCAAGACTAGTCATAATAAAAGCCCTTTCAATATATCACATCTAATTATTAGCTTTGCTCCTTCAATGCAAATCTTCGGGAATTCAAAACGTTTTATTTAGAGAAAAATGAGGGTCATTTTCGTTTATTGACTTACGCTGTCGGTTCCAGGCATGGAATTTGGTCCACTTTAATATCCCAATCCCTCATGGCCATTGCACCTCCAGGGGTATTTCCAAACGTAAAAGATAGCATTGATTGCATATTCATTCCAAAGTCCACATATACTAAAAGAACGAAGAACCTTTTACCCTAACATTCTGAAATGGTTGTATCCAAAAAGCGGGTTCCTAGAGTCAATAATAGTCACTTGAAAGCATTGACAGAGTGTCAAAATAGCTGTGGTTTGAACCCGCCGTCGTGTTGGGCTTCACATGACACTAACATGCTTCCTTTATAATACCTTTTTATGTTTTATCATCATTTTGTATACAATATTTTCCCCCTTTTTCTTAGAACATAATCCATCTGTCTTCAAATGTGGTTGTGCTTGTCAAAAAGTATCCTTACTGTGCTCCCCACTATTGCCTCCACAAATTGTGGTCATTCCTGTTTTCTAAAAATCCAAAAGATGTTATATCTTAATTTTGTATGTCTTTCATGCAAAACCTTGAATCATACCGATGTAGCCATGAATGTGTCAACGCATTGTCCTCCATTGGTTTCAATTGTATCCATAGGACCCAAAATTGTGAAGGTTTGAAAATCCAAGCGAAGAAAGCACACATCTGCAAGAAAACACAAGAGTATACGATGAATTAATCATGAAAAAAGATCCCTTAAACTTGATTTAAAAGTAGCATTTAAGTTAGAGCCTGGTTTTGCTTGTATTTTGTTCCTCTGAAAAGCAAGTGTTGAAAAGGTTTGTCAGATTTGAGGGTTAATTCCTTAATTTGTTTATTGGAAAACTCATTTATAAACAAAGAGGAAATTTTAATGTAAAGCTTGTAGTTATGATTTTCAAATGTTTAAAGTCCTTGCTTAACTTTCAAAGGGTAATGTTTAAGTTGTGTTACCACACACCTAAAAGAACATAAAGAAAAGTACATAAAGTGTAGGAATTCATTTCATTGTACTTCAATAAAACTCTTTAATTTGCAAAATTTAAGCATGTGTTCAAAATGAACATATGTAGTCTTGCATTCCTTTCAAGCATTCCACTTTAATTTCTGCTTTTCTTTTTCCTTTTCTCATGTGAAGCAAAATACGGGACGAAGAAATGCACGTGTAATCAATATGAATACGAGAGGATGAACGCATTTCTTTGTCGTCTGATATTCAATAATTCCGAGAGAGGATGAATACGAAGAATGTTACACCGCTCAAATCTTGTAATATATCGAATGCAAGATTTATGTTGTAAAAACGAAAATAAATAAGTTATAAATACGTAAGCCAGCTGATTTTTTCCGTCTAAGAAGCGGTGGGTTGCGTTATGTCTTTTTCTATTCTTCCAAGAAAAAAACTTAGCGTGAGTTTTGAATAGCGTTTGAGAAAGGACCCATTCAAGAATGGCGATGACTAAACTTACCAGAACTTAAACGGTTGACTCGATAGGTGATTGTCATTCCATCTGCCAAGGCAGAAGGACTCATTGGTGCTTGAAGAATGGTGCTGTTTTGAGTGACAGTGCCGCCTGTTGCAGCGTTTATTATAAATATGCAACATACACCAAAGCTAAAATCCAAAAAAAAAACTAGTGTTGACTAGAGACCCATATATAGAGCGTGGCCGTCGTAGGCTAACACACGGTGCTGATGGTTCATGCTGGTGATTGGTCAAGACATAGCATCTGCATTCAGCTGATTCTGACGAAGTTCAATAACAAACCAGTATAGTTTCTTTGTAGATTGATTTGTCTGTCGCCCAATTGTGGGACATTAATTGGTGCTTGTTTAAACTTCACAATAATTAGTATTCACTTTTTATATAACAGGCATTTACTATAGACACTTTTGCAATAGGCTTGAAGATTTCCACCAACCAAACTGTGCTATCAAATGAGCTAATTAGTTTAGATATGTTTCTAATAAGACAAGGTTTCCTTTAATCACAAAGTTATGCCTCCTGCATGTTGGAAGACATTACAAATTATTTGTGTTGGGCATTCATAGATTTTGTTAGCCAGGCTCTATATTAGGGACTCTAGGTAGTGTAATATAAGAGAGGCGCAAAGGTCTGTCTTCTCTGATTAGACCGTCCTCTACGGGACCTTGATTCTGATTGGACAAAGTTTTGTGTCAGGGTTACATGTTGTGTAGGTCTCGCAAAGTTTTGTTGAGGGAAAATTGCGGTTTGAAGGACACTATACGTCAAAAAGTGTTGGAAGTACAAATATAAGTTTGAAGTTAAAGTATTCACTCAAATTTCCACAATTACAATGACTAACTTGCTGAAAACCAGAATCAAGTCACATTATTCAAATTTTGAAACCCTGATGACTTCTAAGATTCTTGAGAGTGAATTGTTTTTTTGTTCAGGGATGCCATGAATCAGTGTTTGTTGCCACTTGTTATGAAAAAGTAACAGAACAGAAAACTTAAAAATTACAAGAAATACTCCATACTGTTGATCTTGGCCACTTTGACCTCCAAATACAATTCAATTTTCCATTACATTTGAGTGGCAACAAAAATTGTTTTTTTTTGCATTGCTGAAGACAAACAGTGGAGTGTCAAGAATTTTGGAAGTTATTAGGGTTTCTAAATTTGAATAATGTGACTTCTCTCTGATGTTTGACATTTCAATCATTGGAATTGTCTAAATTTGAGTAAATACTTGAACGTTATACTTACATTTGTACTTTTAACACGTTTTGACGTGAGGCATCCTTCAAAACCGCAGTTTTCCCTCAGCAAAACGTTCCCAGACCTGCAGAATCTAGTAACCCTGGCACAAAAGTTCGTTCACCAATCAGAATCAAGGTCCCATAGAGGACGGTCTAATCAGAGAAGACCTCCAAATCGAGACCTTTGCGTACCTTTTAGATTAAGCATCTTTAGTGTGGACCAATTGGTTTTGACTACTAATAGGAATAAAGTAATTAATTACCCTGAAGCACATGAACTCATGGAAGTTCCTCTGAGTGAGATGCATTCAGATGCAGTGAAGCAAGTTCCAGCTCTAGGCATTCTGGAAAAAATCATACTATTCATGGATTGACAGATTTCTAGTGTAAGGGTATTCAAAAACGTAATAGTTCCAAAAACACAAAGGCATGCCATAACTATAAGAATTCGTGGTGAAGACACGATTTCAAGCGTCAAAATGCAGCAACTGTCTTGACTTTCTGTTCACAATTTAGCAATACCGTTTTTTATGAATCACTTTATCAAACACACAGTTAACTAATACCTTAAGACTAATCTGAGGTGAATGCGAAAAAAAACCACTTTATTATTTCCATCGTTGTACTCATGACTCACCCACCAACCATTCCTGTGCAAGGACCATTGTTGAAGGTAACCACATTAAAGAGGGAAAAAACTAGAATGAAGTAGAATAATCCAAAGCCAAGGCCCTTGTTGATTTTTGTAAACCAATCTACCTTTTCCTTCTCTTGCGGACTTCGTCACATTTTGCCCTCCAACTTGTAGCCAAAAAAGAGCGAGTAGAATCGACCGAGTTCGAAAAAGCATGGCTAGGCTTGTTTTCGATGTTGATGCCTTCATGGTTGGAAAGTCTCTAACGAAATGGCTTGCAATTTGCAAATCTGCCCGTTGGAATTTTGCAGGTTCCCAAGTGTAATCTTTTGTTCAACCCATGTAATGCACAAACACGGTGTCTCGAGTGGCTTATCAAGTTTGAATCAAGAAACACGCAGAAATTTTCTTAACCAAAATGTTGGGAAGCAACAACATTTTTGCGTATTTTATAATCTGGGTCCAAGAAAAAGAGGAAAATGCCCAAAATCATTGAAATTGGTCATCTTGGAAACAAACTCTTTACATGGAAATTAAAATAACATTACGAAATTTGTTAAATTGAAAATAAATTAAAAATATGCTCTGCCGTTGCTGAGTTATTCAAGAAAAAAGGGGTTCAATTTTGACCTGTAATCATTGTCAAAAACAAACATTGGGTCTGGCTACGACAATCATTTCTTCTTTGGTATAAATTATTCTGATCATTAAATAACAATTAACACGGTGGGGCAGAGCTCCTTGTGAAAAAACAAGGATTTACCCCACCCAAAAGCCCATTACTTCTGGATTTAGAATATCTTAATGTTACCTTGCCTTATGGCCATTCTAGAAAGATAATCCACATTGAAATTTCCCAAGAAAATTTGAATTTCCCGCTCTGTCAGCTTTAGTTCCATCCAATGTTGGTATATTGTATATACAAACAGATACAATGAGTGGAACGTTCATAAAAACACCGTCACATTTTGAAAATATATTATCCGTTGCTTTTTTACACTTAACATTTGAAGTTAGTCTCTCAATAATAGATGTGTATTGAATGCATTTCGATCAGAAGCCAAAAACGATCTACGTGTAAAGCCAAAAGAGTTTTTTAAAGATTCTTTATCCAGCAATGACTGTATTCAAAAACCCTTAATTCTATCCCTCACACGGGGAACTAAATTAACACAACTGACAAAAGCTAAAAGACTTTAGCAACATTGCAATCACGAGCTATTGTTTTTATTTCAACTGCTCAAAATCAACAAAATGGCAATATGTTTCGACGATATTTCTGATGTCTTCCCAATTTTGACGTGGCACCCCAAAACAAGGGATATGTTCAGAATCATGATCAAAACATGAAGATTAAGATAACATGTCCATTATGTAACTTGGTATTGTCTTCTTCATGATGATGTAGAATGGAGGCCGACGTTGCTCAAGATAATTTTTTGCATTAAAACTTATTTTCTTCTTTGAACCATCAAAAGACTGGAAAAGCGATTCGCGTCACTTCCATGGGAGTTCCTGAGTTTGAATGATTGAGGGCCAATATTTTGGAGCAAAGATTTGATTATGTTTTGAAGATTGCTTTGAGGAAGATTTTATGGAGCCACATAACTGGGTTCTTCCACCCTTTGAAAAAAATTAACAATGCCACTCATTAAAATTGCACTGTTTTCACAAATTATACCATCTTGTTTTCTTAAATCTTGCGAATGTAGCGCTTCTTTTGGTAGCTTGTTGCTTAGAACATTGGATACTTTTGAAGCCAGAGTGGTCAGTTTGGAGGTCAAAATTCTGAAAATTTCTCTCCAAGAGCTAGAGTGACACATAGATTTCTTGACACTGGATGGCGGACGACCGCTTGGTTGGTTGGAAAAACAGTACAATAAACCGGTTTGTGATCAATTCCCAGGAGACTGTTCAATGTACTAATTTACCAACCCAGCGGTCGGTCGTACGACATCCAGTAGTCAAGATATCTATGGTTTAGCGCAATTTCCAATACTGTCCTTTAACGAACAGCTGACAGAAGAGAGGTCACACTACAGAGGACAGGGAGGCTGGGAGGTCACTTTAGTAATGCAACTCCCAAAATCGAACATGTCACAAAAGTTTGACCCATTTTAGAACTTCTTAAAAACTACCTGACCCGTAAAACCAGAAATTTTGTAACACAAAGCTCAAAGGTTGCACGTGTTTTTATTTTACTAGTTGCACTGAAAGGACTCTATGTAAGAGAGAGGTCCCAAGTTCGATTCTCCTCCCCGACTTTCCTCAAGGAAACTTCCTTGAGAATTCCTTGAGTCGCCAATTCACACCCACAGACGGGGAACCATTCTGATAGTGGACAAGATGTCTATGAGTGACACTAAATGCTTGGGTTTAATGTCCAGGCAATTGCCTTCAGAAGCTTTTGCTTCAGTTTTGAAACAACCTGTACAAGAACACTGAACATTTGCAATCATTATCACTGATGAAGAATTGGGATTGCCCTGTTTGTTCACTTTGTTCACATCGAAGGGGCAAGAAACCACTGATTACCTTTGGCTTGCACATGTAATGGCTCAGATTTTTGTGCTTAATGAACATAGGTGAACACAAACTGCACAAGAGATCCAATAAATAGCTCCGAACTAGTTCAAACTAGGGTTACCAGAATTGACACGACCATTCAGGTCAACTGTATATAAATTCATGCCAGTTACGAAATTTAAAAAGAAATGTGGGTATGAAATTCTAACTGAGGATTAATTAATGTTACTGTTGATCCTAGACATAGTCTAACAAATTGCATTGATCATAGGTGAATGCCCTATTGGCACGTTGAAGTAGACCTAGCTGATTGCGGGCCGGCGCGAGAGCGCTTGAAATTTCAAAACAAGGCTTCGAGTGAATGCTGTTCATACCCTCGTTGATGGAGTGTACTGTGGTGAAAAATTGGGCCAAATTTTGACGTATTTCATTAAAATGGATTTATGGAGGCTCCCAATTATGGAAAAAGGCCAATCTGACTTTAAGCTATGGATTGGGTAGCCATGGAAATCAGTAGAAAAACCAAAAATCTTGAAATATACATATTCTTAGACAATAATTATGAACAAACATTGGATCTGATGAAAGCTTCCAAGAGATAAAACCAAGCACCACATAATGAAATTGATGTAAAGGCGATTGCTTGTTCGCCTATTCTAATTTGATAACGTTTTCTTACCATATTCAATACTTGAGATTTGCAAGGTGCCATGTTAAAATTTGACTGAGTGGGATAATGTTGATGAGATACCTATGGTATCAGGATCATGAAGTGGGCAAGGAACAAAAGCACAGGAAAGAGGAAAAAAAGCTTAGCTTTTACAAAATTAGACAAATGTACAAAATAAAATGACAACTTGCTGAAACTTCCCTCATATTTCTGTGTCGTCATTAATGAAGAAACAATTTGTTGGTTTCAATATCCTTTTTCATCATTTGTGCAATTTAAATCTAAATCTGTGCTTTATGGCCGGGTCTACAACTTAAATGGTCATTTTTTTAGTAAAGATAACCTTTAAACAAAATGTTGTTTCATTTTCCCTGGGCTACAACTTATGATTTAATTACTACAGTTGGGAGGCTAACAATGGTGCCATGATGCCTTCTCAATGCAATTCAAAGAAAAAAGATGTTATAACTTTTAATACCAATTGTGTGCAATCTTTTGGATGAATATATATATAAAGATAATAAAGATATTGGTGTATTATACAATCATATGATAGCATACATTTTGAGAACGATTCAATAGCAGCAAAGTTAGATATTATATGTGTGAACTTCATGTAAAGCAAGTACCACATCCGTTATGTTGACATTATGTTAGAGTTGGCATTTTGTTAATGTTGCTAAGTTAACATAAGATGCCTTAACTAAAAAACGTGAACTAAGATTCTTAGGATAAAGATTACACTAAAGGAAATTGAATTTAGTGAAAATGTGCTCTCCAATATTGGATTCTCATTTAAAGTTTAGCTCCAAATAATTACAACACCATGATTATGTAGATTAAATTGAAATACACCAAGGAACATTCCCTCCCCACTATAATTGTACAAGAAAAATGAAGATTCTTTTGTATTTTGGTCTGGAAGTAGTTTTGATAGTTTTTTCACCACATCATTTATATTTCATTTTATCATTTATTATAATAAAAAAGTACAGAGATTACTTTAGCATGACTATATCCTGGGCATTTTATATCTATGCCCATTGCTCTGTCATCTGAACATGTTTTGAATATACAAAAGCCATTTGTGTGCCAAGATACAACTCTCGTATACAAGAGGGAACAGCATTTGAGATTTGTTGACAAGCCTTGAACGAGGGCAGCTGACGAGCGGATTTTTGTAAACATTTTCGGTGCGCTTGCCAATACTAAGCCAGCTAACTTAAACCTTACTGAAGGGGCGTGGCAATGCTGAAAAGAACTTCGCGCTGACCAAGCGTGAAATTCAAATTTTCTTGGGAAATTTTAATGTGGATTATCTTTATAAAGTGGCCCATGAGCCAAGGTAACATTTAGATATTCTAAGTCCTGAAGTCATGGGGCTTTTGGGTGGTGAGAAAATTTTTGTCATGCAATTTCACAAGGGGCTCTGCCCCACCGTGGGCAATGACAACAGTTTCAAAAATTATCAATAATCATTTCAAACACTTCATTCTAATTAATGATTAAATTAATGAAAAAATAACTAAATTAAAATCTAAATAATCATTCTAATTAATCTAATAGTTGCAATCGCAATTAACTTCAAAAATTAATTAGACAAGCAAAAAGGTTGCTTCAAGTGAGTGTTTTAAATCATACCGTTGGCGGTAAAACAAGGCCATTGGCTTTGCTCAGTTGTTCAAACATTTTTTTTCAAATGTAATATTTTTTTCCCATCTAAGCGTCCATTCAATGATTCTAGGTCTTTGGAAACGATCTATATTTTAATTCTTGATAACTCTGCTTACACCTGGTTGATAATATATTCATTTTATTTTTTACAAAATACTAATTGAACTGCTTCATTTCTCTTTATGTGAAACATTTTAAATATTGATATGATTCTTTGGAAGCCGCTAAACAAATCAGTCTCTTCAAATTTTTTAGATCCCTGTTCAGTCCTATTTTTTGCAAAAAACGCGAGGCTGGTTCAAGTGCTTTTAATTCAATCACCCTAAAGAGGAATTTTGCTTATTTTGACCCAATTTCAACAAAGGTATTTTTGCGTGAAATATTGATCGTTTCCAGGGACCTAGAATCATTAATTGGACGCTTTGAAGGGAAGAACGTCGATTCATCAAAATGAGCTGAGCAAATCAGCACAGACGATGGCCCTGTTTTGCCGTTAGCGGTATGCAACTCTCATTTGAAGCAAGAAGCACTGAATTCCACTGGACTGGGAGGCTAACAAGAGGAATAATGATTTCCAGTAGGAACAATTCAATTACGTTCTGCTGCAAATGAGACCTTGCTAATGTTGATAAGAATATGTATTTCACTTTTCAGCTCAATCGAATGTTGGAGTCAAAAGTTATGCTCACTCAAAGTTCAGTGCAAATCCTACCGAGAATGAATGAACTAGCCCCTTTTGTGGTAGTTGTTTTACCACAAAAGGGAGAATTAATTCCTTTTATGCTATCTTCAGTACATGAGTTTGAGAAGGCACAACTTTTCACTCCGCCATTCGATTGAGCTGAAAATTGAAATACGTAGTCTACTGAATACAAGCCAGGTCTCGTTTGCAGAAGAACGCAATTGAATTAATCCTTCTGGAAATCATAATTCTCACCGTTAGCCTCCCACTCCAGTTTTCAATGCTTTTTGTTTGAAACAACCTTTGTGCATATGGCATTGAATAACATTGAATTACATTTCAATGGCATTTTTCTTAAAATAAGTTTTTTCGTTTGATTTTAAAGGGCAAAATGCAATGGAAGTGTGCAAATATGTTTTAAAGTGTTATTTCCGAATTTATTTGAAATGGATTTAAAAAAAAAATCATGAAATACTATTTTCCAAAACTTGCCATGTTTTTGAAAATATGATTATATTTTCTATTTTATTGGCTGCGCTTAAAAGACTGTATACTTCTTTAGTCAAAAAAGTAGGGTTTTTTCCCCATTTGTGTTTGAGTCTCAAAACTGCCCAGATGTGTTAGAGAATTTTGATTCAAACTTGATAAGCCATTTGGAACACCGTGCAAAGCTGTGAACAGGTATTAGGCGAGAGTTCATTGGTTCATCTCTTCTCTTTTTCGGTTCATCAGATACGTTGCTCAGACAGTAAATTGCATTGGTTGTCTAAGTCATTTCATGGAGAATTGATTGCAAATACTATAAAAAGCCACAGGGTGATTCAAAGGGATAAAGAGTGATCGTAGAAGCCCCCAACTGACGTTCTTAAATAGTAATCGTCCATTTTCACCACGTTGAAGATGACCATTGTTAGTCATTGCATAATTAATGGCACTCTTAATCACGTGAATAGTGAGACAAGTTATATTAGGGAAAAGCTTGTGCTGAACACATAAGTTATTGGCAGAGCCCGGAAAAATTGTCTCCGTAAAGTAAGTTCTTTAAAGGGCTCCTTTTTTGTTGTGTTTTTGCAATCCCCTAAATTTGTGAACGATTTTCTCGATCAACCCTTTGTTCAAGGGCTCTTTAGATATGTCCATTCTAATTAGTTGATAACTATTTTTATTGTTAAACAACAATTGATTTTGGGTCCAATTTTCAGTTGGTAAAAACGGCAAAAGAGTTAGCTTTTAGTCAGCGTTTTTTTTGCCAAAGAAGTTGCAAAATGCAAAAAAATGAAATGATATGTCAAGTTGTAGATTTTTTGAGGTTTTTCTGACTTATCAATATTTTGCCTCATATTTTGAACATCCCCTGTCCATTTGAAGGATTTTTTTTGCGAATATATCAATATAATTGGAAAAATACCCCAAATTTGAGAAGCTGCAATTTTCAAAAGGTAAGGAAATTTTATATTTTTTCTAACATTCATAAGAAAACTTAAAAAAAATGATAAATTCCAAAATGGTTTGAAAATTGCTAAATATCACAAAATACACGTACTTCAAATAGGCCCAAAACAGGAAAATTGTTCACTAAAATTTATTTTTCACGTCCCTATCTATTATTTTTACCTTTGCTTAATGCATCCGTTGAATCCGTGTTAATAAATCTGCAAAAAATGTTTTTGAAATTTAAAAAGGATCAGAAAAAAGCTGAATATCTTCAAAATTATACTGCCTCGTTTTCTGAGTCCTAATGATTAGTTACATGGTCAAGAATTTGAAAAATGAGTGACTTTGTGGGATGTTTTCTGCACGGGAATAACCACCCCCTGCTAAAAGTGAACATTAGCAAAATGACAATGTGGAACGGCCAATTATTGGATGTAGTGTAGTTGTTTAAATTTTTTATTCCCTTTTGGGTAATATACGAAACTCCGACTTCATTTTAATAATATTGCAAAAATTCAACAAAATTCTTCTCGCAATAAACTACATCAGATAAACTACTGCAAGAACATATTTTGATACATCAAACTTTTTAACCCAAAAAACGATATCTGCCTTTCCAATTTATCTCTCCTATCATATTGCACTTTTGATTGCACATTCAGCCAAGTGTTTTCGTGACTCTCAAATCATCTTCATTTTGTTACACGGCATTTTCCTTTGCTGCAAACCATTCTTCCATAGTCTCACAAAGACCCATTGTTTTGGGCAGTTTATTAAATTACGTCGTATTTATGGAAACGAGTCTCGGCTTTCAAAATTAGAGGCTATTACGAGGGTCCTTCGAGTTTCTTAATTACTCAAAGTACCAACTTAACCTTTCATAGGTACATGTCAAGGAAGAATGGGCCGATATTTCATCGGATGCATCGACTGTCTGGCATCCCACAAAGATGAAGACAAGAGCATGCAAGTGTCGTTAATCTTGTCTTAGGCCAAGCAATGTATTCAACAACTTTTCAGATTAGCAGAACCACTAACCACTTTGTTCACAATCACCGACATACCCTATAAACGTAAAGTCCCTTTTGCCTTTTGAGAAAACTGTTGTTGTCAAGGATGAAGTTAAATCAGTTTTCTTTCTATTGAACGCTTTGAAAAAGGCGTCTTCAAAGAAAATTTAATTGGGAGATCAGAATACAAATAATGTAAAGATCACTGTACTACAAAAAGTCCAAAAAGTCTGACCTGTTATGTGCGTGAAAGGTTTAAATTTGCACACATTTTAACACTACTGATGGGACCTAAAGGAGTAAAGAGCTGAAATTTCCGTACCTGTTCTATCTCCCCTCCAGGTTTCACCATAGAGTTTAAGAGAGAGAGCATGGTCGTTAAAGGTAAAGTATTAGCTCAAATTCCAAGAATTCTTTCTAATGGTGATTTTTTACGTCTCAGTATCGGAATAAAGATATTTTGGGAAGGTGTGCATTGTAAAGTAGCTCCGAATACTAAATAAATTCACCTAAAACCGTTAAAACCTACACAGTTTCCAAAACCATTTAGATAGATATCAAAAGATTCCTTAGTTATGATTTGAAGCAAAATTCTATCATAGTATTAAAGCAGACAGATACTGAACCATCATTGCTTTAATGTTTCAAAATGCACCAAATAACCCCCTGAAATGCTTAAGTGGTGTGCTAAAGCAATTGTCAAGACATATCACACACGTTTTAGGTTTTGCAATTATAATTGAATATTTTTTGTTTTCTTTTACTTGTGTCTTAAATAAAAAATAAGAATGCAATATGTTTCTATACAAACTTAAACTGTATATTAGAATTATTTTTCCTTTGTTTTTTTAGTCAACGTATTGAAATGTAAGCTAGATTTTTGTAAAATGTTACCAATATTTGTTGCTTCAAATTTTACAATTTTTAAAAATCTTGATTGTAAGAGAAGATATTTTTCAAATTTACACAGATCTCCAATTGATTTCAAAATTCTGTAGATCTTCCATATTAAGGATTATTTAGGAAAAAGTAGAAACAATTGACCACTTTAAGTTGGTTTTAAGTCATATTATGTATTAATCTTACAACTTAGAAAGAATCATGGAGAAACGAAAAAAATTCATTTATTTTTGCAATGTTTAAAAGGTACATTATATCGTTAGCAATTACTCTAACATACTGTTTAACCAAAACATTCTATGGCATATTTTGCTGTAATTGGAAACTTGAAGTAATGGTAGTTTATTTTCTGCTTTATAGATATTGATGAAATTTTGCGTCAATTCATAACTAAGGAACCTTTGGATAATTTTTAATACGGTTTTGGGAAGCATGTTAGTTTTAGCGGTTTTATTTGAGCTAATATAATATATAAACCTTATCAAAATATCTACATCTTTACACACTGACATTGAAAAATGCCATTAGATATCTTGGCCTTTGGGCAAACAATAGCTAACCACCATGAGAGGACATTGTCATTTTGCCTGTCTTATTTGTAACTGATACTGGCCAGCAGTGGCGTGAAAAAGCAAATATTTTCGACAAATATCTATGAAACTTAATTCAAGTAGAAGATCATATGACCTCGAAATCCAAGCTTTCTTTGGGAGAATCAAAGCCATCACAGGAGGCCACAGGCACAAAACTGTAAGCTTTCAAAATTTTGCCTGTTAAGAACTCGCTTATTTGGGCAAGTGTCAACCATCTACTGATGCTGAAAGGCCTTTGCTGCTTGCCATGAAAATCCACGGCCAGCATGCTCCTGTATCTCCTCTCTATGGAACTCTATGCTTAACATTACGCTGTTCAATTTAGGTTCGAAATATATGGGTCCTTTAAAGAGCAGCTGACTGGGAGGTCACAGTACATAAGACTGGGAGGTCACCTTAGTAATACAGCTCCAAATATTGCACCTTGACACAAACGTTTGACATATTTTCAAACTTCTCAATGTATATTGGACACGTAAGAACAAATTGTTTGCTTATTAAAGCTCAAAGGTTGCACGTGTTTTCCATTTCACTGGACTCACTTGGCGTCCAATAAGTTCATACAGTATGTTCGGAGCAACCAAATGTTTAAATCTGGGATTAGGGGTTAGTTCATATTCTTGGAAAAGAAACTATACCGTTTAGGGCCTAATATTGGCAAAGTGGCACCATCAAAATGGCAAGTAAAATTGCAAATGCAAATAACCCTACAAAGAAACTGGTTCATTTTAGCCAAAAAATCCATCTCATTTTTTAGAGTTTTACTTTTCCGCACTTGCTCAGGATAAAAAAATTCGCCTGCTTATATATTTTGGTAGTCCTTTCCTTTAAAAGTATTGGGATGCCCCATACATAAATAAGTCAGGTATGAAATGTATACATTCAGCATTTATGCGAGATTTGGTCTACCAATAACGTAGTTTTGCCAGATCTGGACAACCCTTGAATGGTGGGTATACCAGGAAAAGTATTTAAATGAAATTCTAATCTTTGCCTTAAACACATAGCTTAAGGATCAGCTTGATAAGATATGTAGATGCTTGAAAATGCGATAAATCCAGCTACATGTTTGAAATGCCTTCCTCACTTTCAACTGGATATGCTCATCAAACTTTCCATCATCTTGGATGACAACTCCTAAATCCCTCATAGAAGATACCTGCTCAATATCACAACCTCCATTGTCTTTGAGTGGAACATCTAATTTTGACGTCCCATACGTCATTGTGCGGAATTTCATCCCGTTCAATGCCATATTACTCTGGCCAACCCAAGAGTAGACTTTCTCCAAGTCCTCAACAAAACATTTTAAGTCATGACCATTCCTTACACAAGCTAATTTTGAGTCATCAGCATATGGAGAAATACTGGCTCTTGTTCTAAGCTTCTGGAGAGGAGCAATAAAGAGAATAAACAGGAGCGGACCTAAGAATGAACCTTGTGGAACACCTGACTTGACATCATACAGCACTTGCCACTAAATGATCCTTCAACCTTGACAATTTGCTTCCTACCACTCATGAAACTACCAATCCAATTCAGGACCTTACCCTGGATCCCAAACTATTTGGGTTGATTAAACAAAAGGCCATGGTCTACCTTTTCAAAGACTTTGGCAAAGTCAAGAGAGACTACGTCCACTGACTCGTGACTTTCAAGCCTGTTGATGGTTTTTGGGTGACTACTAAAATGAGCTCAAAACCCATGCTTTCAATGAGAAAGAATATCATGAAATTCTTGATAATGACCTAAAAATCTAAATACCGTCGCGATATTGGAGGTCAGAGAGATAAGGTTATGATTACTAGGGAGTGATTTATCTCCAATCTTAAAAATCGGAACAATGTACGGTGTGGTCAAAATTTGAGTCGCATTAAGTCCACTTAGTCAAAACTAGAAAATAGCAAAAAAAATAACAAATTAAACTAAATTTGGAAAATAAATGGACATTTCATAAAAGGCGAATAAAATCTTTATTTGGTCATAAAATCAAAACTAAAGCCTGAAATATTCAACACTTGTTATGGGTTCGATATTAAATCATGTCCTTTTTGAAGATCTTGTTGCTATGTTCGTATGCTGAAGTTAGTCCCCAACTATTAAGCTAATCATTAAGATATCTTGAGGAGGATTACCTAAACATTCCAGGATGCTCCGGAAGCATTTAAAAAAATTCACAAACGTTTGTAAGCTTTAGAATCGCGTGAAATGACGAATTTTCAGACACACTAACCCCACTTCGCCAAAAGCATTGTGTTTAACAAATATGAGCACGGTGTGAAATGAATTGCAGCATTAACAAAAAGAATCTTTCCCTTTGCTTTCGTCATTTAGTCAAGTAAAAAATGAAATAATTTTGAAGTAAAGGAAAAAAGGTACCAGAAAGGCCTACTTCAAAGTCATTGACTCTGAAAAGAAAGTATGGACGTAAGCTTGATAAGTCACATCTCGAGCAAAAGCCAGGTTGTATCGTATTTTTTTGTATGCTGTCTGTGCTTGTTTGGATGACTTACCACTAATGCCACTATAAATAGAGACTAGTCGCGATGCATCTTCTTAGTCCCTTTTACGTAGTTGCCTAAGAAGGGCGGTTCAAAGTGCTTTCAATCAAATTTCAACTTTTATTTCGTTTCAGAATGAGTTTCAAATATATTTATTTTATATTAAGCGCAGTCATACTACTTGCAAAAGCTAACGCTGAAGCAAAACTGACGGAGCCTACCAAGGAAAACATCAACCGAAAAGGAAAACTATGTAAATAGAGCTCATTTTTTATGTTATTTTCCAGAAGCGATCATAAAAATTCAAACATATTTCTCTTTCTTGTAGTCTCATTATTCCAAGTGATCCAGTAAGAAAACAATACTTCTTGACACCAATATATTTTAGGGTTAGGGAATGAAGTGAATAGGTAAGAGAACTGCTTTGATCCTTGTTTTCAGATTCCCCAATGAGGCTTGCAATGGAACTGGAACAGGATCAGGAATTTGTTATACAGACCAGGAGTGCAATAACCGAAATGGAGCATCCATAGGCTCATGCGCCAATGGTTTTGGGGTTTGCTGTTCATGTAAGTTGTGCTGAAGTTCCTAGTCATCTTTGTAGTGCTCAAGGCTTTGAAGCATTCGAATTTATGCCTTTTGATTGTCTAGATACGTGATGGCTCTATCAAAACAAAGTTAGTTTGTTCCCATTTTTGAATCAGGGGTTCGTTCCTCTGTTGGTCAAGTCGGGGAAAAATAGTAATGGTTTTGAAACGAAATCATTGGGTTATACCAAGAACCACTGAATTTCACTAGACTGGGAGGCTAACGAGAGGAATCATGATATGATTTCCTGTAGGAACAATTCAATTACGTTCTTCTGCAAATGAGACTTTGCCTATATTGACTTGAATATGTATTTCAATTTTCAGCTTAATGGAACGTCGGAGTCAAATGTTATGCTCACTCAAAGTTCAATGATAATCCTACCGAGAACGAATGAAGTAGCACTTTTGTGGTAATCGCTTTACCACAAAAGGGCGAGTTCATTCATTCTATGCTCTCTTCAGTACTTAAGTTTAAGAAGGCACAACTTTTCACTCCGCCATTCGATTGAGCTGAAAATTGAAATACGACGTCTACTAAATACAAGCCAGGTCTCATTTGCAGAAGAACGTAATTGAGTTGTTTTTAAATATTGGGACATTTGCTTTCACACTTGAAGGAAATTCACCGATTTTTTAATCAATTGTTTAAAGAACACGCATGAATTCAGTAAATTCATTGTTCTTTTTTTTTTTTTTTTCAACAAAACCGGATTTTTGAAGAAAATCAACAAATTTGAAAAACTATCCCACACTTAAAGGAGCTAAAAGGAAAAAAATGTGGATTATTCCTACTTTATTCCCTTCTCAAAACTTTTAAGATTGATGATGACACCAAAATATTAAAATGCGCATGAGAAATAAACTTTTGGTCAGCTTTGCCTTGCAAATTATTTTGACGGTTACAACAGAAAATAACTCGGGAAATTTTGGGAGAAAATTGCAGCTCCTGTCGGAAACAAACTGGAACTTGGAAGTTGAAAGCTTCACCAAATATTGTACAAAACATAAAAAACAAACAAAGTACATACAAGGCTTTGAAAAAGAACTTAATTTCATTTTTTAGTGTTGGATATTAAAAGCATTCTATTTTTAACGTAAATTAACGTCTTGCAAAATCTGCATACAAGATGAAACAACTACCAAAAAAATTTTAGAAAATTTACCGAAAAAAAGCACAAATATTTTTTTTTCCATTTCAATATTTGGTTGTATTTGATTTAGTTGCTTTCTTAATTATCTTGACGTTATCTGTGCAAATAATATACAGGTATTTTGCCTTCAAAATCAGATATCTTCGGCCGCTTTTTTTAATCTTGACTTTGCTAAGGCCTTTGATAAGGTAGATCATGGTCTTTTGCATAATCAAGTCAAAGAGTTTGGGGTCCAGGGTAAGGTTCTGACTTGGATTGATAGTTTTATAAGCGAAAGGAAGCAGATAGTTAAAGTTGAAGGGTCTTTTAGCGGCATCAAGTCAGGTGTTCCGCAAGGTTCATTTTTAGGTCCGCTCCTGTTTATTCTCTTTATTGGTCCTCTCCAGAAGTTTAGAACAAAAGCCAGTATTTCTTCATATGCTGATGACACAAAATTAGTTTGTGGAAGGAATGGGCAGGACTCAAAATATTTAGTTGAGGACTTGGAGAAAATCTACTCTTGGGTTGGTCAGAGTAATATGGCATTGAACGGGATGAAATTCCGCACAATGACGTATGGGGCGTCAAAATTAAATGTTCCGCTCAAAGACAATCGAGGTTGTGATATTGAGCAGGTATCGTCCATGAGGGATTTGGGAGCTGTCGTCCAAGATGATGGAAAGTTTGATGAACATATCCAGTTGAAAGTGGGGAAGGCATTTCAAACATGTGGCTGGATCTATCGCACTTTCAAGTCCAGAGATAGTATTACGATGCTAACTCTGTATAAGTCGATTGTTCAGCCGCATCTTGAATATGCCACCCATTTGGGCTCCAATGAGTTCAGCAGGTTTGCAAAAGGTCGAGCAGGTCCAAAGATGTTTCACTAGGAACATCACAGGAATGAGAGAGCTCTCGTATTGGTAGAGGCTCAAGAAGTTAGGGCTGTACAGTACTCAGAGAAGGTACAGTATGAATGGTATCTGATACTGTATGTCTTCAAGAGCATTCATGGGCTCTGTCTTTGGACAGTGGACTTTGAGTCTGTTTTAAGTTAGTTATGTTAAGTTAACAAAAAGAAAACACCAAGGTGCATAGCAGTCGAAACAGTTTTTGAACATGTTAAACAAAATACATTTTTTAGATGCGCTTAATAATTCCCATAAAATGGACTTTTCTTTGTCGTAATTAATTTTGGGGTAGCTGAGTCCAAATGCAGAGCTAAAGCGTTATGGACAACTGCTTGCTTCTCAAGGGTATCATTATGAATATTTCCTTGTAGTTACCATCTCGTGTGGAGCATCATCGTCTGAAAATTTGACTGTTTTTACGGACACCAATATTGGAAATGGAATGGGTGAATGTTCAGCAAGAATCTGTCCCGCTGACAACAATATTTGTCAGGTAAGTTGTGCGGTTTCACTTTTCTTGTTTGGTATTTTAATGCGTTATGGTGAGGTGAGCACGTTTGATCCGTAAATAATCAAATAATCCTTGAAATCTTACCTACTAAATATGCCAAAAGGTAGGACATAGAAAAATCATTCTTGTTTTATTTCTCAACTGAATGTGGGTCTTAAAGGGGTCAACAGCTTGTAGAACATTTAGGCCAGCATAGTTCCAATAATATTATATAAATGTCTTGGAAGGGGGAGAGCCATAGCCATTTCTGTTTTTACACCGCCATCTCTTGTTATCATTCAAAAACCTGCACGATAAAAAATTTCAAAAGAGGCAAAGAGAGAGGCAATTGGTTTTGAGAATTTTACATGAATGAAACACTTTCTCAGGTTCTCAGAAACGTCTGTTACAGCCCTTAGAATATGTTTGATTCATTTCATTCAACATTAATCAAATAAGTAATCATAATAATAATCTTTATTGCGAGATATCTTTTCTCATGGATACATCAGATGAGTATATAATGTCATAAATAGTGTATAGTTATAAATAGTTAAAAATAACTTTGTACGGATTTGTTCACACTAGTGACTTGTGGTTATGGGTCCCTTTCTGGGTTTGTGCCTAAGTAAATAAACTCTTTTAAAAAAACAATAACACTCTCAAGTGATTATAACTAAAGCACTAATTACAACCACAGGTGGACATACCGAACTTTTTGGAGAACAAGTTGCAGTTGCCGAATAGAACAGGTTCTGTGCAAAAACGTTATATTTCATAAGATTATTTGCACGTCTTGGCCAAACAAACGAATACAGTATGGACTGTTCAGAGAATTGTTGGTGTTACTGTACAAGGAGAGAAACTTGCTGAACAATTGTCTTAAAAAAGTTAGGCGTGTCAGGCCCACTATTTCCTCTCTGAAAATTTTGTGATTGCAACCACACCTCAGGGGCTAAGCAAACCTTATTTCAAGCGTAATGACTGGGGCCCGGAAACATTTTTTTTAAATTTGAATTATTCTAAGAATATTAATCCGTTTCTCCGCGATTTTATAAATATTTTGGCTGTTTCAAGGAAAAAATAAATATTTTCTCGAAAATATGTCAAAACTTTGAGAAAGGATCCACGCACGGATCGTAGCCGGCGAGAGGCCCGCCGACATCGCCCGTTGCTTCGACATCACCAGGACCACCGTCTATAACGTAAAGAAGATGTTCAACGCCACCGGGGGCTTCTCCAAGCGTCTCAGCCCAGGTAGGCCTTGATCCACCCACACACCGGCCACCATCGCATTATATATTGCGGTGGCGCTGGCGGTAGGTGGCGTTGAACAGCTTCTTCACGTTGTAGACGGTGGCCCTGGTGACGTCGAAGCGGCAGGCGATGTCGGCGGGCCTGTCGCCGGCGACGATCCGCGCGTGGATCCTTTCTCGAAGTTCTGACATTTTTGGACGTAGTGGCCACTGTTTTCAAGGTACAGCTGTCGTAAGCACCGCAAATTAAAGCTGGCGTCCCACTAAACCTCGATCAATCTTTTTTTTCGATTTGAGCACTTTAAATCGCATTTTTAAACGGTTTAAAAAGTGTATAAGACAATACGGGACACCCTGTATATGCCTATTTTTTTTTCTTGATGTGATACTTTTATGTTAATCCGAGAACTTTTGACTTTTTATTCATGGAAAATCAAGCAATGGTCACTATGAGATTGGTCTCTTCGAGGCCATTTTGTCAAATATACCTTAGAAAAATATAGATTAAAAAAAATATGGATGTCGCGCGTGACAAGTTGAACACGTGGAGTCAAAATAATTCAACCCGTGGAAATTTATCATAAGCCGGTTTATTGTATTGTTTTCCCTCTGCGTTTTCAATCGTCCGGCATTCAGTAGGTAAGAAATCTAAGGAAATAAATGACTTTTTTATATTTACCAAGCTTTCAAAACAAAGTGATTTGACACTTCCTTCAATACCTTGACATGTAAGACCCTAAAATTAGATAAAGAATCCATTTTTGTCGGATTTTCAGTTGCGCCTTGATTTCGAGAGGTTCCAAATCAGTGGCCCGTCAACAGACGCAACCCCTGTTACCGGAATATTTAATGGACAACCGACCGATTCCGTAAAAGCCATCGCTAATTCAGAAGTCAGTCAATGCACCATGGATCGGTTCCAAGTGACAAGTGGATCTGGTGCTCAAGTACCCGTGATATGTGGCATAAACACGGGCCAGCATGGTTAGATCTGAGTACTTTATTTTCAAGAAAAATAAGCATTTTAACGGTGTGGTTTGTTTCAGTTTTTGTCGATGCAGATAGCAACTGCAACACTTTGTCTTTTCAATTTGGTCCCATGGCTAACATGAGAGCTTTCCAGATTCGGGTGAGATCAAAACAAGTCAATAGTTTTAGGAAACGAAAATTTGTTCCGTGACCTTTGATTGGGTAGAAGTGGTGCTCAACTCACATATACACATTCATTTGTTATTCGAAGTCTTCGGATTTGAAAAATGTGCCTCTCAGCAGTAATTAGAATAGATTGACTTTTGCTAGCGCATTGCTAAGCATCTGGAACTTCTGCTCTGAACTAAAAAATCAAATCCCGACACCAGTTGTTTGATTGCAAATTTGCACAAGTTTTTTTTTGACAAAACTTTAATGAACCACTAGACAATGAAGCACAGTTTACAAAAAAATCATGTAAGAGACCGCTATTGCCTTCTAACATGACAATTGGCATGGTAGTTTTGCCATTTGTAATCAAACCTTTGATTCCAAGAACTTTTTGACAATTACACTTTATTTATTGAATTTTTCATTGAAAATTATTCAAGTCGTTTTGTTGTTGGAAGGAATTTTAAATTCTGAAGCGGTGTTAAAAAGTCCTCTTGATCATATCAAGAAATAATCACTTCCAAAAATCCAGTGGAAACCACAATCGGATGAAAACGTTTTCGTGGCTTCATTTCTATTTTTCAGGTTACTCAGTATACCTGCAATTCACCAAATTTAGCTCCAACCGGATGTACCCAATACTTTACTAGTGCCTCTGGAAGTGGCATTGTTCAAACCTTCAATTTTGGCAACGGACATTTGGCCAATCAAAATCAAGTCATGTGCGTCCGTCAAAACCAAAATGCGTGTCGGTGAGTTTAATTCATATTTTATTTCGAACTTCAAATTATTCAAATGAAATTTTCAGGATTTGTTGGACAACGGTTTTAGGAACGGATTTTGATGTTTCAGGTTCGTGTCATACATCCTTTTGATCAGTTTAATCAAAATAGCTTTAGAAACATACATGAGAACATTGTGATATGATTTGTACCAATGGCTCTGTCCAAATCCAGGCTTTGAGATCAGTTTTTAATTAAAAAAAATAACCATCTCCTGACCACCACTAAATCTGTCGTGAACAAGATCTTAGATTCCTACCTAGGAAGATTAGCGCCTATGTGAGACGAGTATCATTTTAAAAGATGACATTCCTAGAAAGATCGGGGAGGAGAATCGAACCTGGGACATCTCTCACTTGAGTTGATCGAGCAAAAGACTCATCTATCTAATAAATACCTTATCAAAGGCCTTGGCAAAGTCAGGGACTTTCAAGCCTGTCAATAATCTGTTTAATATGATCAACCAATTGGGTTACTGTACTAAAATGAGCTCGAAACCCATGCTGTCCAGAAGGAATTAAATCCTGGACTTCCAATTAATCTACAAGCTTGGACTTCATAATCTTCTCAAACACCTTTGCAACGCTGGAGGTCAGAGAAATGGGCCTATAATTACTAGGATGTGACTTATCTCCGCCCTTAAAAATTGGAACGACATGAGCTACTTTTAGAGAGGAGGGAAACTTGCCCTGATCTAAAATGCAACGCATCAAATAGGAGAAAACAGGGGCAAGAATCTGTGAACATTTCATCAGAAACTGAGATGTCACACCATCAGTGTGATATATTTCTGTCTGCTCTCCTTTATGACTCGTTGTGCGTTCCCCTTCCTATTTAAACCGTTTGTATAGTTTCTGTTGTTATCCATTCTTCCTTCGTTGTTCTACAAGTATAAACGTCTTCCACTGTTCTCCCGGTTTCCCATGTTGTACCCGATTTAGTACATAACATGGCGCAGTCGGCGGAAACATCCAAGTGTTGTCGGATGTGATTGAACCGTTGGGATTCCGAGGACGTCGTAATTGTGTGGTGGATCAAGGATGGAGGTGGATCCAAACGTCGAGCGTGTCCCTCTGTCAGTGTTAAAGAGGAGACGAGATGAGCTCCGGTTGCGGGCGTGTCGAGCCCTTGAAGCCCTCAAGTTTTGTGTGGAGGGGCTTTGTTCCATGGGCGTGTCGTCCATTGAGTTGTGGGAAATCTCCGCCCTGGAGACCGAACTCCAAGCCGTGGAAGCCCAATGTGAGGCTTATGGAGACGCCCACATAGAGGTCCAGTGTGTGGATGAGACCTCCAAGTATCAAGATGACAGTGTCATTTGTGCACTCTACAATGGATTGCTCTTGTTGGAGCACGAAATCCGGACTTTACGTTGTCGTCGTGAGGCTCTGGTCCTGAGCCAGAAGCCGTCGGGTGAAGTCGAGCCGTTGGGTGCAGTCGAGCCGTTGGGTGCAGTCGAGCCGTTGGGTGCAGTCGAGCCGTTGGGTGCAGTCGAGCCGTTGGGTGAAGTCGGAGGCGCAATTGTTTCGTCGTCCCAAGACGAGTTTTCCCGCTGTCGTGCGGACGAGTTTTCCCGTTGTTGTTCGGATGAGGTTACCCTTAAATTGGTCGGGCAATGCGTCACCAAGGATCGTTTGGTGGGTCGTGAATCGCCCAAGATCAGATGGTGGATTGTGAGTCGCCCAAGATCGGATGGTAGGTTGTGTGTGGGCCCTGAAAATGTCATGGTTGGAAGTTCCAACTTTCTACATGAATAGTCAAATCAAATGTTTGAGGGGAAAAATTGATTTGGGGGAGGTGTGATATATTTCTGTCTGCTCTCCTTTATGACTCGTGCGTTCCCCTTCCTATTTAAACCATTTGTATAGTTTCTGTTGTTATCCATTCTTCCTTCGTTGTTCTACAAGTATAAACGTCTTCCACTGTTCTCTCGGTTTCCCATGTTGTACCCGTTTTAGTACATAACAATCAGTTCCAGGAGAACTCGAGAGCTTTAAGCTCTTGATGGCCTCAAAAACATCTTTATCTGTGACTACCAGATCCTCCAATTGATTATCCTGACTATCAATGCCAGGCTCATCAACAAGAATACTAGCGTCATTAAATTTAGGAAGAAGAAAAATCAAGATTTATGATGAAATCATGTCAATTATATTAAATCATTTTTAGTTTATTTGTATGTTTTTTGAACAGCAAAGTTGGAAATAAGCATACTGGATACTAAGATAACTCCTGAAATCAGAATTATGGAACTGTTTTTGGTTAAGTAACTTGGCCAAGATTTGAGGAAAGTTTGTTTTTTGTACCTGTAAATAAAACAAAAAATCAACGGTGCGGTGTAAATGTTTTTGGGGAAAAATTAAATGCAGATTATCAAGGCAGTAAGAATCAGATGCCGAAAACATAGATATTTAATATTAATGATGGTAAAATTAGTTACCTCGCTTTGAACGTTTCCAAAAATTCACAAAATATTCATGAAATGCGCTAAGATTGGTGAGTTTTTTTTACAAACTACGTTTCTTTAAATCTGGTATATTTCCGGCATATTCCGAGCCGGTAATTTGACATATTTTGTCCCACTATGACATATTTTTAAATGTGTTTCTTTGCTGAATTTGAAATATCGTCCATTTGGCGACAGCTGAGCGTAATGCTGCCCAACATTTGTAGCTTTGTTTTGCCCTAACCTAGCTTCTTCTTTCCGAAGAAGCAAGGATGATTTAGTCCAAGGATGGCTCAAGCCAGGATTACTTTCAAAATACACACTAGGTCCGATTAGTACAATGGAAATTCAACGGAACAATATATTTGGTGCAAAAACCTCACATTTTAGTACAGTGATCGGACCTAGTGTGTATTTTTGAAATTCGTCCTGAAGTACAGTGGTTCCTGTTTAGTCACACCTGAAAGGACGCAAAGGCTAGATTTCACACTTGAGCATAAGCTACATGTCACCTTTCTTTTGTAGGAACGGCCAGTGTTGGACTTGGAGCAACATCTTCGGTATATTCTCATCCTTACTAGTCCCATTTATTATCAATGTAACAAATCTTGTTCATCTAGTTTTTACGTACTGCTCTGTTTAAAGGTTACAGCTTGTTGTGGGCCAAATCAATTCAAGAGCAATGAATTCAACAAACAAGGGTTGGACTGCCTCAGCTTGCCGTTGGCTGAAAACTTCGCAGGCACCAAAAACGCGCGGTCCAGATTTTGTGGACGAAATTCTGGATTATCGTCCATTGGAGCTAAAACAATTTGCAGTGGGTTTCACAAAATCATTTCCTATCTCTCCTTTGTATAGACCAGGGGTAGGCAACCGGTGGGTCGCAGCCCACATGTGGGCCCAAAGGTGGTCTTTGGTGGGACCAGGAGCTATGGGGAAAGTCCAAAATAGTGGGCCCGCAAGACATCCATAATGCTGTTCTTGTGGGCCCAAGCTCGTTGATCGTTAATTTGTGGGCCCCTGAACCTACCAACGTCTATTTGGCGGGCCCCTGTCATCATGTAATCTATTCGGTGGGCCTTGACCCAAAAGTGGTTGCCGACCCCTGGTCTAGACCATAGACCACTATTTTACCAAGGCATTAGCGTGGTCGAACGTGAGGTTACCACAGATATCCAAAGACACAACATACTGCTATGGCTTGAAGGACAACTACCAATTGTAGATTGGAAAGGGTCGCATGAAAAATCATTGGATTTCCGTAGAGAACTGACTCAAATTGTCCAAAAACGATTGCACTATAATACAAGAGTCTTGTTTGGATATACTTGATCATCAGCTGTGACTGAACATTCTGAAACAGCAATCAGTCATTTGTCCTTCAAAATGAAACACTTGTCCAGCTAAGTATGTCGTATCTATCCATATCTGTGGAGGTTACTCGTTTGCATAAGTGGTCCCTTCAAATCCTAAAAATTGATAATCCTATTAGTTTGACCGAGTATACAGGTCGGATAGTGCAATATTCTGTAAAATCAAAATAATTACTTGCTATTTTTAGTTGAAACAAAACAAAATTTGGCCCTTTTTAGCCTTTTTTCTTCTTTTTTGTCCTTATTCCAATCAGAACCGAAAAGTACAGCTAGTGGACCATGAACAATATACTTTTGGCTTTGTGTGTTCATTCTCTCAGCAAAATAAAAATAAAAAAAAACTTGAAAGGGATTTCACGCTTTTTTGATAAACTTTTGGAGGTGCATTATGTTTGCAATCTATTTGGCTTTGCCTATTTTTATGTTTGTTCTGAATTTAATATTGATTGTGTGTGGTCTTTTGAGTTAATGAAACAATACTTATAATTCACTTTTGATTTTGAGATTTTAATAGGAAACTAATCAGTTGAAAACCAAAATTTAGGAGAGCTTCAACGCAAATTTCATTTTGGCACATCCCAACGTTGACACTTTATTGACTTGTTGACAAATTTTATTAACGTCTCGAAATGATCATTCCAACAAGTTGAAAAAGTCGTATTTTGTCCACTAACCGGATTGCCAAAATGTTGGTTGATTCAAAATTTGTCAAGATCTCCTGAATTTTAATTCTTTTGGAGGACAAATAGCATTTAAGTATAACTCTAACATTTAGCTTTCACGGGGCTACGCAGATAGTAATTTCGTTTTTTCCAAGATCAGCAAGAAACATCAAAAAAGTCTCCTTACTACTTGATAGGGAACAAACAAAAATAACAAAGAACAAACAAATACAAAGAAACAACAGCGTACCAAACAATTACAAATAAGAAATAAAAAACAAAGAAATCGGAAAAAGAAGTTATCATACATTGATTGTTCTGGTCTCCCAGAAAAACAGGGCTGCCAAAAGGTACACGCCTTATGAGTGGAAAAAGGTCAATAGCAAGCTCAGTTCTTAAAATCTTGCGAAGATCAAAACTAAGTCTTACAATTGTTTGGAATATGCTTCTTCGACCAATAAATCCTTTCAGCAGAATTATTATTTTCGCGAAAATGATCGTCAGACACTTGCTTTTACAAATTAACACAAATCTTGGTGGCAACACTGCTTTTATTTGGAAATGATACAAATTAACCCTAAACAAACAAGTATTTTAGAAACTCAAACAAACAAATAAATGGCCAATTTGTTCGCATCAGTACTCCTTACCCATTGGTTGTTGTCGTTTTAGGTAGAACGAGTCCGTTTCGAGTGGCATTTCGATCTGATGGCTTTGAGGTTAGCGACCCAACTTTTCTACTTTCTGAAGCAATGAATAAGGACAATGGGGTCAAACTAATCTATTTCCAAGATAACGTCAACTGTTTTAACTAGAGTGTGTTAACTTTTATGCGATAGAATCAAAGTGTCAGCTTATGTTTTGAAATATATGTGATTTAAATTCTAATGGCCACCATTTCTTCGGATAACTTACATCAGTCCAGATTCTACTTTGATTAAGGTCTTAACTTAGACATAAGTGTTATGATAATTTTTGTGACTGATGGGTAGAGGACGGAAAAAGCTGGAAGAATTGCCAGAAAAGAAGTTTTACGCTAAAAAAATGTTTAAAAGGGTTTTTTAGCTAAAAAACGGGCAAAAATTCTCAATTTGTAACTTGAAAGGCCAAAATTATTTGGTCTGCTGCTTTTTCAGTTGACGATTTTGTTTGTCCTCGATTTTTGAATGTTTCCTGTTCTTTTTTTTTTCTTTCAAGTAGCTCCCAAGTAAATCAGATTGTTCAAAAATTGTCATGTCGGATAAAAATGTTTTTGGGTCATGTTTTACTCTAATGAAGTGTTCTTTTATTAAGGGGATTCTTTGTTTATTTTCAATCGTGCATTTTTCAAAGTTAAGCAAAAACGTAGGATAATTTTTTTTTCTTTTTGCGGTGAATGAAAATGTACGGAGAATATAGTGTCTCTTAATTTAGAAAAAAAGGTTGCTACTAAATGGCAATTCTCTTATATTTACCGCTGACCATACACCCAAAAGTACTTTCCCTCTTTTGGTCCTCAGTCCAAAGGTACTTGAAGTCTTGAAGTACTTGAAGTACCCTGATCCTGAAGTCCAGGGGTACGCTCTAAAAAAATAGGCGAACTTTGAGAACAGATGAAACAAAAATGTTATGACAGCAAAAATATGTGTTACATATCAAAAGATATAATCAAATTCAGCGAATTGCCAGTATTTTTGATTTGATAAAAAGTGATGCGCATCCTCTGTATATGAGCTCTGAGAATCGTATCTTGGCCACACTTCCAAAACTTGTTTTAACATGGCAACCATGATCTAATTTACTTAGACTTTTACTTTTACTAATATACTTAGACTTTAGACTTTACTTTTGTCCGTGCCATCATGATCCACCATTTCTAACTACTTTGTAAGTTCTACTATGTTCATTTTTACATCATTTTATTTACTTTATCCTTTTTTTATCAAATAGGAAACCGTCATTAAGTTCCTTTGGTGTTTGAGTTTAATTTCGTTATGGAAAGACGAATCTCAAAAGTTAGAAACCTTGAGGCTAGTTTTTTTAAGCGTAAAGATCGATCTCAAGATCGAACTTACAGTACTAAAGTACGATCTTAAGATCGATCTTTGCGTCTTAAAAAACTTGCCTCTGAGGCTAGTTTTTTAGACGCAAAGATCGATCTCAAGATCGGACAAGAGAGTACTAAAGTACGATCTTGAGATCGATCTTCCGGGTCTAAAAACTAGCCTCAGTTAAGGTTTACACCCTCCGTTTTTGGAGGAATTTGACTTGAATTGATTTTTTTTTCATTTCTTAAAATTCCAAGATGAAATTTTAAATCCTTCCGAATAATGAAAGCAAACACTGGAGATTTGAAATTTGGCTCACCTATAGCACATATGCAGGTCTTTATTTATTTACACAATTGTTAGGATTCTGTTGCTAATGGGGCGGGCGGTAAATAGGTCACAAGGTAAAAAGGTCACCGTTAAAAGGCCACGGTGAAAAGGCCACAAGGTAAAAAGGTCACAGACCCGCACAGTTGTGGAGGCAGCCAAGGGGTGAACCTACCGACCCTGGCATCTTCCTTGGTTGAAGATTGTACTAAGAGACCCTAAGATAAACCCGGTGGAACACAATTATGCCAAGGCAAAGGTCCCAGAATCAACAGGAAGTCATTCCCAACATTTTTTAGGACTATGGTCTCAACCCGCCCAGGATCCAGCAGACCTTGGAGGAGGGTGTTCCCTCACCCTCTGGAGTCAAAACTACACCCTTCTTTGGAGATCTGCACATGGGCTTCATATATTGCGGGTGGAACAATTTATGTCCATGGAAACGATTTTTCACGGTAAATCTTTTATCGTGTGACCTTTTTACCGTGATTTTTTTACCCTGTAACCTTTTTACTGTAAACTTTTTTCTTTGTGACCTTTTTACTGTGAACTATGTACTTCTTCTGAGAAATTCCGGGTGGAGCACAATGATATACATGGAGAAGTGATTTTTCACCGTGACCTTTTTACCGTGACCATCTTTCCTCGTGACCGTTATACCGTGTTCTATTTACTTGTGAACGTTTTGTGTGCGACCTTTTTACCTGCAACGGCTAATGTTGTGGAACTTAAAAACAAAATTCTGGATTTTACTTTTTAAATCTGAGAATTTGCAATGCAACGACAAATCTTCAACGCCCTTGAATAAGCCAAAGAAATCTGCAAAAACATGATCTATTTTTTCAATTGATTTTACTTATTAAATTTAAGAATTTGCAATGCCGTAACAAATTTTAAACGCAGTTTAATTAGCCAAAGAAATCTGCAAAAACATGATTTTTTTTTCAATTGAACAAAATATGACGCGCATCCCCAAGAATCGAAAGTTTTTGACGAAAAACTAAGAAAAAAATATTCCTCTGAATCGAAAATTATGACTTGGAGTTTTGTAATTCCATCAAAATTGTTCAAGATGAACATTGTCAATAACTTGATTTTTAATGGCATTTGAAAGCATTAATATTAAGTTTCCGTAAAATATATGGACAAAAATGTGATTTAATTTACTTTTAGTAAGTTCGTCCACGAACCTATTTTTTGAGATCCAACAAACAACCATTTCACCATTGTGAACAAAACTTTTTAGCTAAGGCTTAAAAATACAGAAAAAATCACAAGAGCATTTTTGAGCAATTTAAAACTTTCTATAACTACAGTTTCAAATCTGATATTTCCACCTCTGAGCCCGCCGTGCAATGAGAGAGACTTGGAGGGAATAAGACCCGATAGGTGGTTTCCCAAAAGTTCCGACTCTGAAGATGGAGACCGGGAATGTTGAATTCTAGCCAAATGTTTGGCTTGAATAGAGCACTATAATTAAAAAGAACGCGCATCTAACTTTTTGACTTTTGGTCGCAAGACATTGGTTCCATTGTTCTGTGGTCTCTGGGTTCGACCTGTTTGAGGCAACTTTACGGATGCCCTATTTATTACTGAAGTGACGTTCATGATCATTGAATACGCTTGGAGGTATAATTTTGGACCTTATGAGCCTTTGAAGGCCAAGGCTGGCCAACATCATGGGTGTCGGAAGATAATCTTCCCTTCCTTGTAAAACCTCGATTATCGTTCAAGCGCAGTGCTACTGCAAATTGACTTGGTAATTAGTACTTGGAACGGACAGAAAGTACTAATGAATATAGCCTTTAGGTTACCAAAAATTGCGAAAAATGTACCCTAAAGTGCAAAACAAAGTGCAGAAAAGGTTTGAACGTACAAATAAATGTCCAAAAAAGAGCAAATAAGTTGCATTTGGTCATGCAAAGTCATTCATAGTTATAGTAACCACGGCGCTTGATTGAGTTGGAGAAGTCATTTTTAAGTTCTAAAGACATTTGTGACCATTTTTGAGGTGAAGAGACGATGCCGCACAAGTAGTTGAGTTCATTTAATTAAATCATGACTAGAGCATGGAAAAAAGAAGACAACAAGGAAAAAAGTTTTTAAAAGTGAAAAAAGGGGCAGAAAAAGTAAAAAAAAAAGTTGTCAAATGTAAACTTTTATGCCTAGTCAACTACATCTACGTTACGAAATCAATGGAAATCTGCAACCAAATAGCACTTCGATGTGTTGCAATGAGTACCACGTATTTTAATAATAGAAAAGTTTAGATAATTGTTATCATACCAAAGTTAACTCTTGATTGAATGAAAGCGCACAGATGAATATTTATATTGCTTTTGGAAGTTCATTGAAAGACTAAAGTACTATTATCTGCCTAAACTTTATAAAACGTCAACCCATGAATAAAATTTACTTTTTTGAGATCTTGTCAATAGGCTAAGTTTTAAATTGCCTCACATGGTGTGTATTTGAGCTCAAGAAGTCATTTTTAAATTCCAAAAAAATTTCAGACCACTTTTAAGGTGTTAATGCAATACTGCATGTGAATGTGAATTCTGTTAATTAAGTCACAGTCTAAAATACGTTATAGGGTCACTTAAAACATGCTTTAAGATGATTGTTCGACCATTTTCTTCCATCCAATCCTCAAGTAGTCTTATGGGTGTGTCTACCTAAAATATTGTCCTAATCTACGTAGCCGTTTGTCTAAATTGATGTAATGACCCTCTTGTTTGGTCCTTCGAGAATGCCGATCAAAAAGAGCGTTGAAAATAGATCCGCGAAATAGATTTCAAAAATATTGGAGAATTACAATGATTTAGTACATCTAAGACTTTATCATTTTTTACTTTAAGCTATTTTGAAATATACTTCAAAGCTCAAATTTTTCATTTCCTTTTGCAAGATTGAAAATACATATGAAATCTTTGGGAATTGATTTTTTGATATAACTGGAGCGTTTTTCGGCTTTTTGGGGTCAAAAATGGACCATTCAAACCCAAATAACTCAGCTGTTGATGAATCTAAAGTTATTCAATTTGCATTCGATGGGTAACTAATTGGTCTCTAAATATGGGCTAAATAATTTTTCAAAAAATCTTATAATTAAAAGGTTTTTATGTATTTAACTTTTTTGCTGGACCTAAACTTGTTTAAGACAATAAAGGTAAAGTTGTTCCCCATTGAGTTTTGTGTCCAAAAAATTGCTAAGATGTTTTTGGGTATTTCGGTACAAACCTCAAAAGCCATTCGAAACACCGTGTGGCAGTGTAGTGTTCAACTATAAGAGTTGTAAACAATGGAATCATTGCGGCTAAGGTGGTTCCAAGGATCAACCGTAAATTTCTTGGAGGAGGTACATCCAATTCTAATATTTTTGGTCTACAACGCTATCTTTCGTGCTTGAGAAATTTTAACGGAGAAATAAGTTTGTTTTGAGAAAATGGTATGCACAAATAATTATCCGTTTTTAGTTTGTCGTGATTGAACGCCGGCATTTGATTGGGCTGAAATTTAAAATACGTGTTCTTCTCAATGCAAGCAAGGTCTCATTTGCAGAAGAACGCAAATGGTTCGTTTCTGCTGGAAATCATAATTCTCATTGATAGCCTCCCACTCCATGATTTCCGTGCTTCTTGAAAAGACGTAAAGGGGTCTAAAATCGCGTACACCGGACCCCCAAAAGCGGCAGATTTGGCTAAAAGCGCAAAATATGGAAGCATTTGCTGCATATTTTTTGTGTAAAAAAATGCAGTGAGATACAACTGTGGCTAAAAAAAGTAAAAAAAAGGTTTTTAATGGAAAAAAGTTAAAACTATCAAAAAGGGCAAAATAAGTAAGAATGTATTTTCTACTTTGTAATTTTTTTTTGTTGTTTTCGTCATGACTAGAGTGCGTGGAAAAATTTACAGATTTTCACAAAAAAATTAAATTAAATTTACTCCAAAAAGGCCAAAAAATTAAAAAAAATATTCCCCTTGAACTGAAGACAGGTGTGTTCAGCGTGTCCAACTGTTTAAGATCAAAAAGAGCTAAATACCTCAGTTTAGGGGAAAATTTTCTAGCTAAAAGAGCTATTTTTTTTTTTTTGGAAAAAGAGGTAAACAAGAGCTAATTTTAAAAAGGCTAAAAACACTAATATGATCATAGTATTGGGCCTTACGTAATTGGCAGTGTATTTAAAACATGGAAAAATTGCTTTTTGTAGTTTTTTTCTTACTGTATTAAAAACGGCCAAGAAGAAAAGGAAAAAGGTTGTTCTGTAAAGTGATGTTGGTTTTTGAATGTTATAGATAGAGCAACGATAATGCACAGATCCCTAGAAGATAGTGATCCGTGTATAATGAAAGACCTTTGTGCCTCGGTTATTGGCGAAAGGTTTGGTTTTTCATTTCGGGGCCGACCAGAGAAAAATATAATTTAACCCATTGTTTGGCCCCTAATTCAAAGCTCACAAGCTAAATTTCAACCACATCAAATGAACTTTTTGTCAGTCAGAGTAAAGTAGTTAGAATCAAAGAGTAAACTAAGTCAAGGTTTTAGTCGGTACCACCACGTTAATGTAGGCCAAAACTAGATAAAAGCTGCTATTTTTTGCTTCAGCAGAAAGAGCCATAGTTTGGAGTCGATTGTCCTGAAAATCTTACGTATTTGTAAAAAGATCGACCATTTTAAACAAGCCTCATTTTGTTGAGGTAGAAAATCTGGCAACTTCAAAAATTGTAAAAAGGAACCAAAAATCCCTAAAATTCTCAGAAAAAGAGCTAAAAAATGGCCAAATATTTAAAAAGGAGCTAAAAGAGCCAAAAGAGGTAAATGCTCAAATTTGGAGCCAAATTTCCAAAATATCAGGAAGAAGAGCTAAATTTAGCCCCAATGAGCTAAAATTGGTCAGGTTGGATGTGTTAGCACCTGTCTTTTGGCGCCAATTATGACTTGAGGTGACCAAAAAATGGCCCACGAAAAGGGCCAAAAAATTCAAAATTGGACCAAAAAGGGGCAAAAAATTTAAAGAAAATTTACGATTTAATTGAATTTTTTTACTCACTCTAGTCATGACCAAAAAAAGAAATAAAGTCATTTAAGAATACACTAGAAAACAATCTGGTGAATTTTCCATTCCCAAGGATCAAAAACTATAGCCATAGTTTTCTGTACCTAAAATATAGTCCAAATCTATTGAGCCGTTATTCTAATATGGCTGAAGTAAAATCCATTTTTGTCCTTCGAGAATGCTGTTCAAAAATAGCCATTGAAAACTACAAGGAGAAATAGATTTCACCAATACTTAGGACAACCCGCGATCCACTTGTGTCTAACAATTGTATGAAAGAAAATACTCATAAATATCAAATACATATATGAATTTGTGTCAGTCTTCTTTTTCGGGCTCCTTAGGAGATAAAGCTAAGCAGCTTTAGCTAAGCTAAAGCTAGCAAAAGCTCTAACAGCTTTTGAAGCAGGGTTGGACAAATTTTTAAATACTATTGCTGATCAACCCTGTAGCGGGCTGGTCTCCAATCTTCCAACTACCCACTAGCTACCAGACTTTGTCAATGAGCCTTTTGCTGGGTCAAGGGCTTTACGATTACTACCAATGCCCAGATGGCGTTTCGATGCACAAGTATTGGACATTTTGACAAGTTCATTTATTGTGCCAAAAGGGGTCGTATGATAAGGTGGTATGGTAAAAGAAGATGGAGGATAAATAAAGGAGTAGTAGCAGAGGTGCACAAACAATCACACCAATGTTCAACTCGAAAGCCTTTCAATTACTGGCCATGCCAATGCATTCTCTCATGTACAAATTAGTAAAGGAACAAATCATCTTAATGAAGCAACGCAAATGTCTGTCAAATTACCTCCGAACAAGGTCAACCAAACTTGCTGCGCATAACAACCCACTATTCAAGTGCTGTACAGATCTGCCAACAGTAAGTCGTTGGTAGATCTAACTTTGTTTAGATATTAATGTAATGCAATAAAGTTAATGATTAATTTTCCTTACAGAGAATCCCATTACTTATAATGGTAAAAAAATCTGCAACTCAACAAATGCAACCACTTACCACACCAGTGACAATGTGTACACCGTTACAATGATATATCCTGCCTTAAATCTCTTTTTGATGTCCAATGCAAAAAATGTAAATTATGTTAAAAAAATTATGTCAGTTTATATTTTGAATACGTTCAGCATGTTCATGTTGCAATATACATCGCGATGCGTTTAGCACATTATTTGTTGATAGTTAAGGCACACACCTGAAAAGAAAAGAAAGTCTCTCTGAGAATATATATATGCTAATTCACAATATTTAATAATGAGCTTGTTGCTGTGGGCACCAAGTGTTCACATTTCAACAAGTTCAGAGGCAACATTTTGTTTTGCAGGTCATTTGGCAAAGCTCACTTGAAGTTGACCCGGACTATTCACAGATGTCTACAGATGCGAGAAACTCAGTTTTTTTTGTGGGTCAACAACTGAAAAGAGGTTGCTTGAAGTCTAAAACTTCCGAGAAACGTTGACCACTATATGCAATGTTGGTTCAGGCAAGACCCTGTCCTGATTTCTGTTCAACCAATAATTAGGATTTATCCTATCAAAAACTGTTGCTTTGAATGTGTTACCCTCCATTCGTTGCAGGGAATACATAAAAGGTGATCCATTGATGGCTTTTCAGGCAGGATAGAAAATTGCAAACGATTTTCATGATCAGCCCGTTTTCAATGAGTGGATTGAACCAACCCTGATAGTGTGTCAAATTGGACAATGGCCAGAAACAAGTTTACTCACTCCCAGCAGGGTTGGTCGGGGGGACAACTTTTTTGATTTATCTCCTTTTTCCATCAATGGTATTAACGAGATAAACGGGACACTTTTTGGATGGGACAAGGAGTACTCTACCCTGGAGGTAGACTGGGCGCAAGTTCAAGACAACGAAAGGGCGATGCCAGCAAGACATTTCTTTACAGAAAATGGGGTTCAAAATCAATTTGTGCGATATTTCTGACTGAAAATTAATTGCATTATATCTGTAGGTTATATCTAGCAAGTAAATGTCCCAAAATACCAAGAAAGTAAAACTGGACAGTTACAAAACTTGAAGATAAAGAAAGGAACATGACAAAACAACAGTATATTTTAACAACAAAACATAACAAGTACATATTCCAATGTCCACGAATGTTTTTCTTAGTACTGAGACTGCAATTTATTTATTATCTTGGCCCCTGGGCTGGATTTGGAGGCGTCAAACTGTTTCTTCTTTTCCTTGCTGTCGTAAATTTCGGAGTTCTGCTCTTTGGCAATTTTTTTGCCAAAAAAAGTTAAACATTCTCTTGGCTACTTCTTCACAAAGAACTTAAGAGTGACCTTTGCCACATTAGGCTTCCAAAATGGAACCTGTATCAAATGAGCTTCCAATGATCAAACAAAAGCTTTTGGCAAACAACTCTCTTGGGTGTTGGCATTCTAAAAGAAACTTCTTGCTTTCCTGGTTTGCCATGATTTGCGAGAATATACCACAGGTATGAACACAAGTCAGGTAAACTAAATCGATTGATTTGGATAACCCTCCACAATTGATTTGCTCCAAAAGGCTCTCTCGAGGGCCATTGGAAGTTGAGGCTTCTTCATCTTCAAGGTTTAAAACTATTAAGGTTTTGCCCTGTGACACCAAGTTTGGGCATTGGGTACACTTCACTCGACGATCGCACAAGATAACCAGCAATGTAGAAACCAATACTGCTGTCTACAATGGACTCCAAATGAGTAATGGGAAGAAACTTGAGCATCAATCGAAGTTTTATATCAGAATTCTGGATGTTTTCACTCTCGGACACTGATTTGGGGCCAACATTTATTTTAATGGCACAAACTTGCATGTTGCCGAATTTCACCAATGATCAAACTTAGATTAGCTTCTCCACTCCACGGCTTATCAGATTCTAGAATCTGTCGGTAAGAGGTAAAATAATTACCTCCCGAAAGTTGTCCTTACCAACCAAATCAGGCTGATTGAAATTTCCCAAAAAGTACATTTTGGATCTCATGCCTATGTAACATATCTTCGGCATATTCTTGGAGAGTTTTGGTGGACAAAGTCATGGCAAGCATGGTGGGAGATGTAAGACCTTGTCGCTCTTTTCCCTGGCCTTCTAATTTCGAATTCCAATCAAAGATCCAAAAGGAAAATTTCGAAAGAAATTTCAAGTCATCATCCTAAACTGAATAAATTGGGGCACGGGATGGGTCACGTTTTCGTGTGTGAAGGACGGCACTTTTAGTGTTCACCACTTTTCACCGCTTATTTATCAATTTCAGGAACTTCAATGTGTCTTTCCATGGTTTATCCATATTGTTGATGTAAAATTCCACGTGTTCGTGTTCCACCGTTTTTGAAAGTCTTGGACTATTCGGTTCAGGCTGTCTTTTTTAAAGTATTCTCCATAGCTCTTCAAGGCTGCCAAAATATTTGGTATTTCCCATGAGTATTCGATGTGATCTCGGGTTGTCACACTTGCAACAGAGGATTGGGAGAAGATCACGTTTTGGACTTGCATTTTAAAGGTGCCATCTTGAAATGCTTGTTAGATGAAACAAGATATTAATCTGGCTAGTTCCTCTTTCCTCAATGTTTGGAAAAAGGAGACAGTTTTACTTTTTGACGACTGAGATGCCTTCTGGCAAGCCAAGGGTGTGTAGCTTGAACATGATATCCTCAAGGCACTTTAAGCGTTCATCCTCAAGGAAACGCCTCATACTAAGCCTCCTCCTTTTGAATTTGAAGGGCCCGTCGGGCTCCTGAAGTAGCGAGCCTCTGTCTGGTTCCGTGATGGCTTTGGCGTGATCGAAAGATATCTTGAAACTCGCTGAACGGGTCACTTGGAACCTTGTACATGGAGATCTGTGGATCTGGAGGTGGGTCTCCGTATCTTGGCCAGTAGCCAGACCTGCAACCAGGTGCAGCACAAGTGTTCACCATCTTCCAATTATTCGACGTGAGAAATTCTACGTTTCCAAAACACAAATCACCTAGTTTCTATTTATAAGTAGACTGCACTCCCGCTGTCTCTCAACTGTCGTTTCCCAGCGCAAGGATGACTCTACAAGTACAGTGGTTCTTGCCCAGCGTGACTGAGTCTCCAGAGTCTGAAGATCTCCTTGGATTGTATTATCCCCCCGACCAACCCTGACTCCCAGTGACAAGGTTTGAGGGAAGAGAGCTTGTTGATGGTTGATTGTAAGAGAGCGGTCCACGTAACCTTCAAAAGTGGATTGCAAAACGGCCCCAAAGACAAAAATTTCATCGAAAAATCACGAATAGTGCAAAAAGTAAAAAACAGCAAAACTGTAAAAAACTCATTTGCATGAATAGTGCACCCCAGTCATTTTAACCTCATCCAAATTTTCCAACGACATTTGAAAGTTAAAATCAATTTCCATTCCATTTGTTTTGGTTGTGTTGGGAACATCTGATTCTCTTGAATGAGTGCAATTTTGAGCTTTTGCAAAAGCGCCTCAAATGCTGATGGAGGAACTCCAAATGAAATCGCAAGTATTTTCTACTGAATCTTGGCATGAATTATCATTGAACTTCCTTTTCTATCTTTGACCTTTTTAGGTCTATCTTTATTGAATGTTCCCAATAATTTTACCAAAATTTATCTCAGCACCATTTGCAATCCCCAATCAACATTTGAGGCCCTTAAGTTCATCCATAACTCATATGTGATTGTTGTCATCTGCAAATACATATTTTTTTTTGCGGATTTTTTATTACCGCTACAAGGAATGCGATTCCCTGTAAATTGAAGGATTTCTCCCGACAGCTTCAATCCGACCTCCAACAGGATTCGAACCTACGCCGTCTAGGGAAGCACTTACACTCAGCACTATTAAGAACGCGCTAGTACGCGTGGCCACTCTGGCTTCCTTAAAGATTATCCATATAGATCATGGAACCAACAATCGGTTTCCACGTGACAAGTACTAGATGGCGTACTTTGGGATTGGACACTATCATTTTAGTACTTTTACAAGAAAGGTTAAAACTCACCTCTTGGTAGAGGAGTGGTTGGCAGGGGTGGTGCAGCGCCATTATCCGTAACAAATTCGACCGCGAAGGGTGGAGTACAATCTGGAAAAGATAGATTAAGAATATAAAATGACTTGAGAGGGCTAAAATCTGCTTTAAAATTTCGTTTCGATGATGGTAAAAAACATATCGATGAAGACTCTAAAAAATGCCCAAAAATCTAGAATATGCTCTAAAACTCCGAAAAATGCTTGTTAAAAGTAGAGCTACGGGAAACAACATTCGCTTATGCACAGGATTGATTCATTTTTGGGGGCATCTATTTGAACTCGATGGCATTTAAAGATCTATTTGAGAAAGGTAACATCAGAGAAACATCAAAAGCCCGAAGATTAAATTTCCAACCTTTGCAGTATATTACTTGCAGCATTCCAAATACTTTTATGTCTATAAAATGCGAAAAATCTTCAACTACCATCATTTGATATTTTTAGTCGATATTTTTATTTAAAAAGTTATTAATTTACACAGATATAGAGCTAAAGCTTGACGAGTTAAAATTAGTGGTAGTGGATTGTGAAATGTGCAGGTACAGATTCAGAGGCCACAGACATAAAGGAAAGTAAAAGATTGAGATATTTTGTGTTGATTGATGAAAAATGTTGGTTGACAGTAAGAGCCATTTTAGAGATTTCAAGGAACTGTAGTTTACTTGTTAATGCGCGGATGGCTTAAAGAACAGTAAAAGCCAAAAAAAGGCAAGTGCAGTCACTTTAAGTGCTAGAAAGAAGTACTAGAAATATACTTGAAAATATGCTTCAAAATACAAATATGATTTAGATGCTTAAGCACTCGTTCTATGGACTAAAATCGATGAAGCATATTTTTTGGCCAACCTTGAATGTGACTCAATTTATGATTTCATTTTGAACCATTTAAAAAAAACTCTCATCAAAAGGTGTTTTTTCTTCAATAATCAAATTATTTCTTTCAAGTTGATTTATAAGACCATTGACATCCACAACAGAAATTGCCCTTACGTACGATTGTAGGTAAAAAGGTCACAAACAAAACGGTCACAATTAAATAGGTCACAGTAAAAAGGTCACAAAGTAAAGCAGTCACGGTAAAAAGATCACGTCAAAAAGATGCGTTTTCCTTGAGTATTAGTACGTTCTACTCGGAATTTCTTAGAAGGCCATTGGCATACCAACATACCAGGGCGTAATTTTGACTCTAGAGGGGCAAGGACACCCTCCGCGGTTCTGCAGATTCAGGCAGGTTCAAACCATTGTTCTAAAATCTAATGGGAATTATATAAGTGTTGCCTATGCGTGTGAGACCTTATGAGGATTGGGATAATCGTGTTCCACTTGGTAAATATTGGGTCTCATGGGACAATATTCACCCATGGAACATACCAGGGCCCTTGGGGTTACCCCTTTGGTTCCCTTTAGAGCTACCCAGGTCTGAGACCTTTTTACCATGATCGTTTTACCTTGTGACCTTTTTACTGTGACCTACTTACTGTGGCCTTTTTACGTGTGACCTATTTACCGCACTCCTTACGTACTGTTGGTAACGTTTTGATGTTATCCTAAATCCTTACAAATTTTCATTGAAAACTTTGGAATACTTACCACAAATTGCAGAATTTGCTCCGCCAGGAACAATGTTTAATGTGTTTCCACAATACACAGACCTCATTGGAGCTCCGAGACCCTGTGAGCAAGTTGCCGATGATCCTGAAAGAACGACATGATATTTACATTTACAATTGGAATTCAAATTGTATCTTTCCAATTTACAGTGACGTGCCAAGTCAACTGATAGGGGGAATTGTGAAGAAAGTCTCGTGACATGGGAAATTAAGACTTGGAGGCAAAACAAGGCCGTTTGCTGTGCTGCGTTGCTCAGCCCATTTTGGCGAATCCAAGTTTTTTCCCATATAACGAAGACCCATTGGATGATTCTAGGTCCTTGAAAACAATTGATATTTCACGTAAAGATGCCTTGGGTCAATATTGTGCAAATTCTATTTTTTGGGTAATTGAATTAAAAAGAATTAAGCAAGCCTTGTGTTATCGCAAAAAAGAGGGCTTACCTTGATCCAAACAATAATTCAAAGATTTTGTCAACAGATTCCAAACAATCAAATCAATATTCCAAAATGTTCCCCATACACAGAAATGAAATGGCTTTTAGTGCTTCTTTCTGGTAATGTATGACTTTATATGCATCATTTTCTAGCTAATAAACTGAGCATATATCAACCAGGTGTAAGCACGGGTATCAAGACGTAAAATATAAATCGCTTCCAAGGACCTAGAATCATTGAATGGACGCTTAAATAGAAAAAACTTGGATTCGCCAAAATGGGCTGAGCAACGCAGCGCAGCCTCCGGCCCTGTTTTGCCGCTAGCGGTATGATTTCAAACGCTCACTTGAAGCAACCTTTATATATTCCCATTGTTGATCAAAAAACTGAAAATGTTGATTTATTCAGTGGATTCCAAAACATGATATCACCAATATTTCAAATGTTTAACAATAAAGAGTAATATAGAGTATTGATGTTTCTTTTGATCTGTTGAAATACAGTATTTTTGTATGTTTTGTTTTCTGGCCAGTAAACTGAGAATATTACCACTCAATTCAAGGCCATTAGCAAGGCATAGGCCTAGAATAGGGGTCGGCAACCATTGGGCCCATGGGTGGTCACTGGTGAGCCCATGGAGGAGGATATGAGGAATATGATTAGAGTTTCCAAACGCAGTTGTTTAGTTTTGTTAAAATTTGCTCTTGACTTACCAGCGATGACAATATAATCCAAATCAGTATTGGCGGCTGGTGAGATGCACAGGGCCTCAGTTTCACCTTGTGTAGCATCTAGAGAGAATGAATTCATCATGGGACACACTCTGAATTCCACACAACAATGATCCATGGCTTGTCTTATGCATGAAGAGTACCTAAAACATTTCATATACAAGGTGGGGTTAAAAGCAACCTCCTTGACCGACCAAATGCAATGCTACTGCAAAATATGCTTATGGTGCCTTGTAGTTCATTCATATTTAGGCATACATTCCAAATTTCAATGGATTACTGCCCTTCATTTTGTTTTGACAGCTCATTGATGTTGACGCGTTTGTCATCATGTTGAAAATGAATCTGTCAGTTTTATGGATGAAAACGTTTAAAAAGTTCATGAAATGTGGCTGGCTTTTATCTTATTACATTTACTTTTCTTTTGCTTCCTTCGCCATTTTGCCTAATTAAATAATGTTTTAGGACAAAACGAAAATCGTGTGGATCCATTTTCGACAGGATGCCAAACACGTCAACATAAATCAGTTGTCAAAACAAAATGAAGGGCAATAATCCATTAAAATTTGAAACGTATGCATAAATATGAACGGACTACAAGGCAATATAGGCTTTTTTTGCAATAGCATTCCATCTTGGCGGTCATGGAGGTTAATTACCCAAGAGAGGGTTAGTTTAGAGGGCTACAAGTTAGTGGCACACGTGATCCAAAATGATGAAAATATCACTTCTAAACATAAACAAAACTTCAAGCAAACAAATGCCTATGATTTGATTGAAATTTCGCTAATTAAAGTAAAACTTGCAGAGATGGATATCAGGAGAGGACGAAATGGTAGCCCTCTAGACATCAGTAGGTGAGTTTTTGTAGGGATTGCGTGAACTCTTCGAAAGACAAATCGTTAATGGGAAGTTTGGATATAAATCTGACACTTGGGCGATGTAATTGCACATTTTTAGGTCACGTGCTATCAGGGATGCAAAAAGTTGGAGCACTATAAAAAAAGAGTACGCGAATGCGACTTTTTGGTCCCAAGACACCGATTCCATTGTACTGTGGTCCTTGAGTTCGACCCGTTTGAGGCAACTTTACATATGCACTATTTACTACCAAATTGACTTTCATGATCTCAGGTTACCTTTAAAGAATCATATTTGACCTCGATAGTCTTTGAAGGCCAAGGCTGGCCAATAATTGTGGGTGTCGGAAGATAATCTCACCCTCTTGCAAAAACCTCGATTCTTGTTGAAGCAAAGACTGCGCTGTGGTGTTGTAGATTTATTCGGTAAAACCAGCCTTTCATCAGTCATGAAGCAAATTTGTTCTGAGTTTATTTTTCATGAAAAATCAATTATTTCACATACACAAGTAATTGTCTAGTATTGGAAACGTCAAGTGAAACCATTAGAGCAGTATGTTTGTGCAATGCAAATGACTTTTAATTTGACAGTTGTGAGGTAGCCCTGGCAATGTGGGCATTCATAACAGTGGACAAGTTGGAAGTGTTACAAACTGTTAAACCTAACATTCCCAGGGCGGGAATTAAGGCAAATTAAGAGTTTGATGGCAAATCAAATTTAACTATTTAGATACTAAAAATGTCAAAAATTGATAGGTGGATTACAAAAACTGTCAAAATAGGTGCTAACTTCAAGAATTGTTCAAACAGATCTAAGAGTAGAAAAATCGCGTTTTTTCTTTACGGCCCTTTAACAAACAGCTGGCTGGGAGGTCGCAGTAAATAAGACTGGGAGGTCACCATACTAATACAGCTCCCAAAAATGAACCCTGACACAAAATTTTGACCCATTTTCAAACTTCTCAATAAATAATGGACACATAAAATCAGAAATTTTCTGTTGCACAGCTCAAAGGTTGCAGGTGTTTTCTATTTTACCGGTTCCGCTTAAAGGACTCTACATGTAGCTTTATGAACTGATGAGTGCCATGAATGCACCTATTAACAGGGCTGCCACTCAATTGCTCAACAGAAAATCATTTCAAGCGATTGCAGATAACACTCAAATGGCTTCAATTGACATTTCAAATGCCTGACAATTAATTGTTTATCTGAAATAATTGATTTTTCAGAAGAACATATTTGCTTAATGACTGATCAAAAGCTGGCATAACCGAGTAAATCCGCAGCACCACTGCGCAATCTGCGCTTCAGCTAAAATCGAAGCTTTAGCAAAAGGGTGAGATTATCTACCAACAATTTTGGGCCAGCCTTGGCCTTCAAAGACTATCGAGGTCAAATATTATTCTTTAAAGGTAAGCTGAGATCATGATCGTCAATTTGTTAGGAAATAGTGCTTATGTAAAGTTGCCTCAAACAGGTCGAACTCAAGGACCACAGTACAATGAAATCGGTGTTTGGGACCAAAAAGTCGCATACGCGTACTCTTTTATTATAGTGCTCAACAAAAAGCAAGAAACATTGCGATGAAAGCTCAGAATATTTCAAAAAAAATCCCCCGGAATAATTCTTGGTAATTCTTCAGAAACTCTCTAAAGATTTTTGATGATATAATCAAAAAAAAAAAATCAAAACCCTCACTGACTATCAATTAACTGCCAATAAATCATGGGCTGAAACTTGACCATCTGAACTTTGTTTACATATTCACTTTGGATCGCATGTGTAATCGTTTCAATTCCTGTATCAGACCTTTGATTTGCTAGATGACCCGTATTTCCATCAAAATTGAACGTTTTGATTTCTCCAACAAGAGCGGTGTGATATTGAAGACAACCCAGAGGTGGACTAAAAATGAAAGGAAGATTTTCGTCACTACATCAATCAAATCAATATTTCAAGATGTCGTTTTGGAGGCCTTCCTTCGGTATTTGAAGGTAAAATAGGAAGATCGCAGAGTGTGTATCAAGTGATATCTAGTTTTTGGGATCGAATTTAAAGTTTGTTTCAATATTTCTGTTATAACTATTTGGGATACAAATTTCGACCACCGGATAAAAAAATTGTCGACTTGATTTTCTGAGCCTTGGGATAATCAAAATGTCCTGGCTTTGATTCGGATTCAAACTGTGATGGGTGTGATAAGCTAAAAGTAAAAACTTTGAACATACTTAACTCGGTGATTTAGTATGATTTCATTAATTTCCCAAGAAGCACGGGAATCACGAGTGTTTCCAGTGCTTCTTGCTTTACCAAATGAAAGCAGGAAAAAACTTTGAAATAAATTTTGTTCAATTTCTTTCCTTAAAAGACATAAGATATGAAAGTGTATTCAGAAGTTCCTCCATGATTAACTTACGCTGTAGGACCCACGCAGGGTACTTGGTCCACTTTGATGTCCCAATCCCTCATGGCCATGGCTCCTCCAGGTGTATTTCCAAACGTGAAAGATAGCATTGATTGCATATTCATTCCAAAGTCTATGAAAACTAAAAGATCAAAGAACATTTGATATGAAAACCCTTAATTAGTCTTAAAGCGCCCAGAGTAAGAACGAGAAAAAAAGCATACGCCCCCATACCAAGTCAAAATAACTTAAAGAGCTTGATATAAGGTGTCTTAAAATGGTTCAAAATTGTTTGTAACTGAAATATAATAATATGTGCAAAAGAATATCTTTCTCCAATGAGTCTTTAGGCTTTTGAAAATTAATATTTTTCTGATGCACCATCTACTCTCGGACACCCTGTAATGGCTCTGTCATTTTGTTTTGGTAAAACTATTATTTTCAACAACGCGTTGAATCAAAAATCACAACCACTTGTGATGTTTTATCTTTCACTTCAATAAGTTTCAATATTTTGAAACTGGTTTAAAATGTGAAGATTTGTCTTTGCCACATATTTTTGGATGTTGGACGATTGGCCACTTGGATAATAAAATAGAGCAACTGATGTTAGTGGAATAGGTTGCAAAAAAGGGAAATTTAGATAACTATGCCTTACTGTGCTCTCCACCATTTTCTCCACATATTGTGGTCATTCCTGTTTTCTGAAAACAAATGGATTATCACAACAAAGTCGTTTCTATTGTTTATCACCAAATGATATCGTCATACTGAGGTCGCCATGAAAGTATCCACACATTGGCCTCCATTGATCTCTAGGGTATTCATGGGACCCATAATGGTGAAGGTTTGAAAATCCAAACGTAGAAAGCACACATCTACAAATCAAGATCAAAGTTTACGAGTGTTCCTAGTTTTGGCGGAACATTTGAACTAGAAAAGATAAAACATGTCGTGAAAGGAAAATAAGGGATTATTTTAAAAAAGTCATTTATATGAAAAAGAACAAAAATAAATGTGCGCCCTTTCCAATATTTGGATCATAATAAAACGCAGATGCATACAATTCAAACGATTTCAAATCACTGAATGTGCATTTTTGTTAACAGGCATAATTCGTTATGATAAATCTGAAAAGATTCACAAAAAGCTTATGCAATGTTCCAAAATAACCTGATTTTTCATCATTTTAATTTTGGAAAAAGTTGCTAAATTTCATTGTTCATCTTAGCCAGAGCCATTGTAATGAAAGAGAACGGACATATTTCTTGTTCACAGTGGATCCAATCGCTTTAACAAACACTGGAAAGAAAGTGTAATGTGAAAATGCGCAATTGGATAAAATGTACTGTAGAACAAGCGCTGGATTTTCAGAAAACGTACAACTTGCAAAGTAGCGATGATATCAAAACTTACAGTCAGGAGCAAAAGTGTTTGTAACGTGACGAGAAAACCAGAAAATCCTTTATATCCAATTAAATACTATGCTAAGAAGTTTGTAAGAATGTAATATTTTTTTCCGATTAAGAATAATACCAGTTTCCCGCAATTGTTTTATAAAAATGTCTGAAACTAACTTTTAATTATTAAAAATAAAATTTTAGATAGTGCAAAAGTATTCGTAACGCGCAAAAAAGTTAACAAAATAGGTTTATAAACAGATTTTTCATCAGAAAAAATTGATCGAAAGATGTAGAACATTCTGGAAAGCCGGAGAAAAGTCATTTAGTCTCCTTTTTTCCAAGATTTTCTAGATCTTTCTTGGATCTTATAAATTTTACGGAATTGAACAATTGCTTCACAGTCAGCCAATCATGACCAAGGTCAAGGAGCTCGACAAGGACTTGAAGTTGAAGATAGTAAGTCTTCATCATGGAGGCAAGGGCTACAGAGCCATTTCGAAGCTTCTGAACATCCCGATTTCAACGATTCAGTACGTCGTGAAGAAGGCACAAAAGAACGGAACGGTTTAGAACCTCGCAAGATCCGGTCGTCCAAGGAAACTGTCAGCCAGACTTGAGAGGAAGATTGTCAGAGAAGTCACAAATAATCCTCGAACAACGGTCAAGGACATCCGGAACAGTCTCAGTGAAAATGGATTGTCCATCTCGAGGTTTACTGTTGCTCGCTCACTTCACAAAGCAGGATTGAAGTCTTGTCGCCCACGGAAGACTCCCTTGCTCAAGGATAGACACTTGAAGGCTCGCTTGGAATTTGCCAAGAAGTACCTTGACAAGACCAGTGACTTTTGGTCTAGGATTCTTTGGTCAGATGAGACAAAGGTTGAGCTTTTTGGTCACAACGATGTTCAAAGGATTTGGCGACGTAAAGGAGAAGCGTTTCATCCAAAAAACACCATCCCTACGGTCAAGCACGGTGGAGGATTGATCATGTTAAGGGGCTCCTTTTCCGCCAAAGGCACCGGTAACCTCGTGAGAATTCATGGGACAATGAAAAAAGAAGACTATCGGGATATCTTGGCTGAGAATCTCCAGAGTTCAGCGCGGAAACTTTGGCTTGGTCGACAGTTCGTCTTCCAGCACGACAACGACCCTAAGCACAACATCATTTTGGTCAAGAAATGGTTGAAGGACAATCGGATTAAGGTCTTGGACTGGCCCTCCATGATTCCGGACCTTAATCCAATTGAAAACCTTTGGAGAGAATTAAAAGTCCGCATCCGTGCAAGACATCCAAAGACAATGGACGACCTGGAGCAAATCTGTTATGAAGAATGGGCTGACATTCCTTCAGATGTATGTAAAAATCTTGTAAATGATTATAAAAAACGTCTCTTAAGTGTAATTCAGCAAAAAGGGCATTCAATAAACTATACGAATACTTTTGCTCTTGGTCTAAAACATGTTCTGAGCAGTTTTTTAACCAAAATCTTGTAAATTTTTAAAAAGAAAAGTATCATAGCTTTTAATTGATAAAAGAATAACTAAGGAGCAAAATGGTTCTTAAATGTATTTTTCAAAAATCGAGTATCATTTAAAAATCAATAAAATTTTCGAGGTTACGAATACTTTTGCTCCTGACTGTATGTTGTCAATATACGTAGTCTTGCACGGTTTGGTGTTCTACAATTTTCAAGTTCCAAAGTGCTTGCAAATGCGAAAAGAGAGCGAGGAGACGCAATTCAAGTGCTTAAGATGATGAGTGGAACTGATGACATTGATTGGAGTGACCTTTTTCAGGCAAATTCATGTCTGATTTCAGAATGTTTTTCTGTCTGTGGATGTGGATTACTATTAACGTCTAAAAGTTCAAGGCCGGGGAGGAAAATGGAACCTGGGACCTATTTCACTATGGGAAAGGGCGCTGACCCTAACATCTCATCACGTGTATTTGTCACTGATGTCTCTCACATTGGAGATTAGGGATCCTGATACAGAGTCTGGCCGTTGTAGGCTAACTCATTGTACGAATGGTTCACAGTGGTGATTGATCAAGACATAGCATCAACATTCAGCTTATTCGGACAAAGTCTCAAAACAAGACCAAGTATTTCTTCTTGTAGATTGAGTTGTCAGTCATGTGATTGTGAGACATAAATAGTTGCTTGTTTAGACTCTATACTAATTAACATTCCCTTTTTATACACCAGGTAAGTATTTTAGACATATTTGCTACAAGTTTAATGATTTTCACCATTCAAACTTTGTTATTACATGAGTTAAATAGTTAAGATTTGTTTCTGATGAGAAAAGAGTTCCTTAAATCACATTAAATCATGATCTTTTGATTCCCATATGTTGGAAGACAATCCGCGTCAGTTGGGCGGTCAAAGATTTTGCTGGCCAGTCTTTATATTAGGGTCACTATTTTGTATTACCATGGTTATAAGTTGCCCATATTTTTTATTTCGTTGATTGCGCTTCAAGGAGTGTATCCACTTACCAGAGCTTAAACGGTTGACTTGATAATTGATAGTCATTCCATCTGCTAAGGCAGTTGCACTCATTGGTGCTCGAAGAATAGTACTATTTTGAGTAACAGTGCCGCCAGTAGCAGAGTTGATTATGAAAATGCAACATACACCGAAACTAAAATTCAAGGAACCTTCAATTTTGGACCAAATGTTTTAGTCAATAATATGAACAGCTTTGATGTTACCCTGAAGCACAAGATCCCAAAGATGTTCCCCTGAGTGTAATACATTCTGATGCAGTGAAACAAATTCCATCAGAAGTTGTTCTGGAAAAGAAAGACTATTTTAGGATGAATTGAGTTTGCTTGAACATAATGTAATTGAAAATGGAAATACTTACCTTTTAATTTACAGTGATTGCAATTATAATACACAACACAATGGGCAATGCAAATTAAGATTGTTGGATTAGAAATTACAGCTAAAAAGACATTTTCATCCATATAATAATTTCTCAGACCAAACTTTGGACACAGATCACACTCTACCGGGTGATTCATAAGAAACGGAACAGGAAAGTTTTTTCGTAACTCGGAAATAGTTGATCTCACAAAAAATGTATGAAGCCCAAAAAGTTACCCCAAAGCTTTTTGGAGGCGATTGACCCAAGTCTATTAACAAGCTGATGTTATTAATCATTTTACCAAACAATAAATATGTTTTAAAGAAATGTGTGCGGCTGATCAGTTATTACTAGGGCCCAGAAATAAATACTTTAAGATACAAAACACCTTAAAAAAATTTTCCCCTTATCCTCGATTTTTAAATATTTTGGTTGTTTCAAGGAAAAAATAGATATTTACTCAAATATTCAAATTAAAAAACAAATTTGGGGCAAAATGGAGGAAAATAAATGAATAATAACCAATGCTAAAAAAAGTTAACCCAAAACGAACCCAAAATACATAAATCTCCACAAAATGGCATTTTTACTAAGATCACATCAAAACTGCTGTCATATATGAAAAGAATTGCGCCATGTTTTGAGACAAACTGAAAATTGTATTGTTAAATCAATTAACTGTTAAGTTTACTTTTTTTTCGGGGGGGGGCGGATTTTTTAATACCACTACAAGGAATAGGATTCCCTGTAAAGAGAGTTAGTGATTAATATGGTATATATAATTACTGTTTATACGAAATTTCAAGTTTGCCTCCAAAAACAACCAAATGCATTGAATTCGCCAGAAACAAATTTGGAAAAACGTTGCATAAAGACAAAAATACCAAAAAATAGCATTTTCAAAAATATTTTTTAAATATCCGTTTTTTCCAAATATTTTTGAGCTTTTGAAGAAAATGTATTTTGAATATTTTATCACTTTTTTACAAACATTTTTTCTGGGCCATAGTTATTACCAGAAGTATGGTATGGTTAAGTTTCATTATTGGAATTGTGACTCACCCGGCCATCATTCCTGTGCAAGGACCATTATCAAATGTTACCACATTAAACAAGGAGAAAACTACAAGGGAAGAAGATATTTTTACACCAAAACAAGATATGAGTCTTTAAACATATTGATTTACCTTTTCCTTCTCTGAAAGACTTCGTCAAATTTTGCCCTCCAACTTGAAGCTCAAAGAGAGCGAGAAAAATTGGCCAAGTTTGGAAAATCATGGCAAAGCCTGATCTCGATGTTGATCGCTTCATAGCTGGAAAGTCTCTAATGATCTGGCTTGCAATTTTCAAATGGAATTGCCCAAGCTATCCAACTGTGATCACCTATTGAACCAAAAAGACGCCTGGAGCTTTGCATCGGACGCCTTTGAACGCCTGAGATTTCTTTCTTCGTCTCATCTCACCTTAAGGTTCTTGGGGCCCAAAGCTTCGACGATAAATTGCATCACCTGTCTAGCCAAGTTTCAAAGGAATTGCTTGCGGGTATTGCAAAAAGTCCCCGTCACATGCTCATAAATGAACAAAAACCAGTCTTGGTTTTGGGCTCGACCGGGTGTTTCATATTCATTGTGAAGTTTTGTTCAAGACAAAAAAAAGTTACTTCAATATAATTAATTGATTTTAATCAATTAACTTAGTTAGTCAAGATTCAAGATCAATCAGGGCAAAATAAAGCGTTTGGAAAAAATAAATAAGTATCCAAATGATTAGAGGGAATGTTTAAATGCGATTTGCAGGACTAGCATTTTTTACTTAAATGGTCAGTGAGACACTCTGTAAATAGAAAATGGTGTGCAAAAAATAGTGATTAGTTAGATTGTCAGGAATTTGAAATATAGGCGAATTTGCGAGATGCTATTTTCGTACGGTATAACCGCCCCCTGCTGATAATGAGATGGTCTCGAAAAGCGAACATTTGTTAAACGTCACGCGAAGACAGTTATTGCTTGTAGTCACCCCTTATCTGATTTATGGTTAAGGAAAACTTTGAGCAATTGTATAAATTAAGGAGGACCTAATTATTAATTTTATCATCCGTTCCTAACATTTTGGCCTATACTTTCCATTTTTCCATCCAAATCTCTGATATTTAACGCAATAATATGTGTGCCCTTTATTATCTTTTTGAGATCTTAAATTGGGATTTCTTGTTCTAAACCTTTGGTAATCGTAAATTTTCGTATTTACAAAAATAGCATGCTTTGTTTATCAACATGGCGACATTTCAAATATCATCAAAATTACAGGGTCATCTGTATTTACTGTTCCATGCCAAACAAAGAATTATTGGAAATGCATAAATGGCACACTAACATCGAAGAAAAATTAGTGAAAGAAAATGTCTTCATATATAAAAGAATTTTTGGGCATTGTTTCAGTTTGTGTACCATCTTTTTATATTTTTTTTCTTCCACTTTATTTTTACATTAAGGGAAATCAACCTTTGTGCCCGTTCTTATTTCAATTGCCATATGTCTTTGACATTAACTTGTTCTTAGAGTCTCCTATCCTTTCTTCAAACTGCGAGCAACTAATATTGAATATTTCCTTTTTAATGCAGAAAAAGTTGGTTTTATAAAATGAATTAGATTTACTTAAACAATCAAATGAGCGTCATACTTTTGGTAAAACTCAGCTGTTCACTCAAATATAAATAATGGAAGCTTCTTTTCACTCCCAATCTATGTACGTAAAGAAAAAATGAATTTTGATACTTTATTTTTTATAGCTTTATCATTAAAACCAAATAGTTTTTTGCCATAATCAAGCTACTTTTAGGCCACTTTTTTTTATTGCGACTCTTGGTCATGTCAGGGGTTCAGAATGTATAATATAAATAAAATAGACATGTATGATCATATACATGATAAAAGACATGTCAATGGTTAAAACATGAAAATACTGTAGATGAGTAAAATTGTGATATCACAGTTGAGTTGACTAGAATAGCTTCAAAACTTATTTTGTCGTTATTTTCAATTTTTCTTTCGGTTCTTTCGGTTTTGGTTTCGGTTTCGGTTATGCATACAAACCTAAAACAAGACAGACACTATTTTTTACACACACTATATGTCTACATTTAGTCATTGCCAATGGAGCATGGATATCATTATCAAAGTACATGCTTTTGTAGCCACTTGCTTTTATTTTCGTTGTCGGTTTGGTCACTTTTTCGGTTAACAGACTTTTCGATAGTGATCGGCTATCATTCCTCTTAAATTTGGTCCCTTCTTACTAAATTGCACGCTCAATAAGGAAAACACACACTGCCCGCGCATTAAAAAGATTTAAAAAAGCTTCGTCGAATTCCTTTATCACCCCAAGAACCATCTCATCCTTTCTTTACTACACGTTATGGTGAAATGGGCCAATATTTTATCGGATGCACCGACTGTCTGGCATTCTACAAGACGACACTAACATGTGTTTGGCGGTGTTAAAAATGTCGTTAATCTTTCATTTGGCATTCAAGGTACAGTGAAAGCTAGATTCAAAATGTGGTTGGTCAGCGGCAAGTTTATTTGATTATAAGGGACGTTATGTACTGAACGTATTTATAAATTCTTTAATTTTCTTTAAGATATTGATACATGTATCGAGTACTGTTACATTCAGCCTTGACTATTTTGAACAACTTTGAGACTTTGATGACGATAAACCAATTAAACGTTTTTTTGCGATTACAAACAAGTTTGCTCATATATCTTAGTGACACTCATGTAAAGAAATGAGTCTGATTTTATGTGGTTTTCTATAATCCATTTTGAGCTTCAGGGATGATGATCATTGGAGCAAAATCAGGTTTTTATCACGTAAGCCTCATTTCAAGCAGACATGGGGAGTAACTATAAACAAAATTACAATTATATTTGATTACGATTAATCATACTTTTGGCTTGGAAATTGATGAACTTCAAATTACAAATTGACAGTTGCTTTGAATTGTTCAGAATTGTTTATTCAATTGTTTTGAAAATATTGATTCTTCAAGAACTTAGTACATCCTGATTTTTTTTAAAAATCAATTTTATGCACTTAAAGTATAATTCAGACAATGCTATATAGCTCACCAATCAAACTCATTTTAACCACTAAAGGATCGTAAAAGCTTTTGGCCGAAAGCATTTTTGTGAACCATCTGAAGGATCCATGAGTTTTGGTTACACTGACATTTAATCTGGACTAAAGCCTTAATTTACAGTTTAAGTAAATCATGCCAATAACGAGCAATTCAGTTATCATATTGCATGCTAAGAAGTGCTCAAATTATTGCTTCAATATTTTTTGGATCAAAGGCTTCTACGGGCTGCATTTTTTCCAATAACACTTCTTGGTTTATTGGACTTCACGTTAAAGCCACTTGTTGCTAGGCTTAAGTTGACCAGGAACCACTGTATGATAGGACGAATTTCAAAAATACACACTGGGTCCGATTATTGTACTAAAATGTGAGGTTTTTGCAACAAATATATTGTTCCGTTGAATTTTCATTGTACTAATCGGACCCAGTGTGTATTTTGAAAGTAATCCTGGCTTGAGCCATCCTTGAGTTGACGTATCTTTCTCATGAGGATTTTTACTCCAAATAAAGGCACTCCCGATCAAATTAAAACTCAGCCATTTTTCGATTAGGTTGCTTGTTCGAAGTCTGTGCTTGTCAGTTGATTTACCGCTATTGTCACTATAAATGCCTGCCCTTCAGGAAAAATCTTCTTAGTCCATTATCTATTTTCGTCGAGGGAGGCTTGTTCAAAGTGCTCCTAATAACATCTTAATTTGCAATTTATTTCAGGATGAGATTTCGATATTTTTGCGTCTTGTTCAGTTCTATCTTTTTATTTGGAGAAATTGCTGCTGACGAAAGATATACAGAGTCCGCAAACGGAAGCAGCAACAGAAGAGGAAAACAGTGTAAGTTAATTTTGTGTATTTATTTCAGCAAAATGCCCATTGAAGATGTACAAAACATACAAACAAGTCATGGTCTCTTTCTTTTGTAGTTTCACTTTTCCAAGTGATCCAGTAAGAGAATCAAATTTCCTATAATCAATCTTTTCCAGGATTGAGAATTGCATGAAAAGGTAAGAGCTCTTTCATGTGTTGCTTTCAGATTCCCCAACGAAGCTTGTAATGGAACTTCAGCTGGATCAGGTATCTGTTATACCGATCAGGAGTGTACAAACCGAAATGGAGCATCTATTGGTTCATGTGCCAATGGTTTCGGCGTTTGTTGCGCATGTAAGTTCCAACACACTTCTTATTTAATTGTTTCATTTCCATAGGTGAAAACTAATGTTGCCAGTTCCTGCCTGTCATCATCAAGTATTAGGCCAACATCAAACTTTTCAAGTAGAAAGAAATGTGAAGGAATGTCAAAGGTGCCTTTCACAGAGTTACACTTAAACGCGATTCAGAATTTAGATTAAAAAACACAAAATCAATCTGCCTGGAAGCATTTGACATTATTTCATTAAGCTTTTGAGTCTTTAAGCATTAGCTTTAATTCGATACTTCGTTGTTCTTGGTCGGTTTTGATTAACTTTACTTGACTTCAAATTTGTCCAGCAGTCACACTTTTTGACCAGGAACATAGAGTTCTATTGAGGGGGGGTACCAGGCCGCCATCAAGCCTTTTGATTCCAGACTTTTCCTGATGCCGTCTCATCAGTCCCATCAGTAGTAAACACTTCTAGAGATTGAAAATAAACTGCAACTAATGAAATGACTCAAAAATTAAATCTGCAAATTGAGAAGCACTGAATTTACTGGAGTAGGAGGCCAGTTATGAGAATTTTGATTTCCAGACGTCACTAATCAATTGCGTTCTTGTGCAAAAAAGACCTTGCTTTTATTGCATAAATTATGTATTACAAAAGGACGAGTATTACAATACTTGCACAAGTATACAAATGCTTGGTTAAGATGGCATCAAGATACAAGAAAGTAACTTTTAAACAAAAAAAGGAAATTTTCGTCCTCATAAGTAAAAGATGTATTAGATTTTCTTCTTTCTTGCATTTTAGTCTCTATATCTTGTGGAGCAACGTCGTCAGAGAACTTGACAACTTTTACTGACACCAATATTCCCATGGGCATGGGAGAATGCACAGCAACAATTTGCCCTGCCAATAACAATATTTGCCAGGTCAGTAGTGACAAAGACGGCTTGGGCCGATATAATATATCTGAAGACTCACATATTTGCCACGACATCTGTTGGTTGAAATTGTGCAAACTGAATCTGGGTGCAGATGTGCCAAAAGTGTAGAAAGTGAATTTGCTTGTTCCCTCTTGACAGAATTTTTGTTGCAAGTCTCATCCTAATTCATAAACCAACAACTCAGTGGCGTTTCCTAGGGACCTCTAATCTCTGATATAAATGATTCTAAAGAGTTAATTCTTTCTCAAATGCCATTAAGTGATCTTAAAGAATCTCAATTATTTTGAGCCAGACAATTCTACTTGACCATTGTGACCCCAACTCCAAGCAAAACAGAGAAGACATGGCAGAAACAGTCATATAAAAGTATGAAGGTAGCAATGCAAATTACTGGAGGAGCAAGAAAAGAGGACCCAGGAGGTAAAAACCTATTTATTGATCGCGCTCTCCTTTTATGAGATTTCCTCCAAGCCCAAAGAGGTCAGGTTCAAAATAACGTTTTGGTACAACTTACTGTATTGCCCTACAAATCATTTTATTACCCTACCAATCACTTTATTGCCCTATGAATGAATCATGTCTCTACAAACACAACTCAAATGCACAACTATTTGTAGGTCTGAAGCACCCATCTCATTGATGGGGAATGATCCAATGAAGAAGTTGTGATAGGCTTTTTTACTAAGGCACTGAGTAGCCAACACACCAACTGATGTACTTGAGGTGAACAGAGCTACCTCCTAAAGTAGTAGTGACTAGGCAAAGCATGCTAGTTGGATAGTACAAAAGTCCATGGTTGAACTAGTTTTCAAGGTTGAAAAATTGCAATAGAGAGGTGGGCTGCTCCCTAAATCGGCACTAGGACGCCATCTGGTTTTAGTGCTGCCAGTTTTTGAGGTATTGACTAACCTTCAGCACAATTTAAGACAATGCGATGCTCTGCCTTTTTGGTGGTCAGTTACTCTTACATGCCAACTCAAATTGAATGTGGAATGCAAGACGTAGAAACAAAAAACTTTGAATAAGTTCTGTTCATAACGAGTAATTTTGCGTTCAAAGTTTTGGAGAGACTGGAAGAGCTTTGATCATGGTAGTTTTTGCAGCGATTGTGGCGCAGCCCGATCAGCCTAAAAAGCTCAAAAATTGTGCCAGTCCTTTACACGTCTCTATAGAAGTCTCAAAAAGGATAAGTTGGTCAACAAAATACTATATGCACCCGCAAATGAAGGGAGCAGTGGGCAAAATCCGGCGGAAGGAGTTCCATTTTATTGGCGACCCGAGGGCATCAATTTAAATGAAGCGAGTGATGTTGGATCTTCCTGTGCAGGTGCATAAATAGTATTTACCTCAGTAGGAAGCAATCCTCACATGCGATGGGAAAATGGGATTGTACCTTACGTGATGAAGTACGCTTTTGGGGTGTAAACGGCTGCAATGACCATGAGTGACAAAGTTTGAAACCACTGGCAAGAGATGGCACGGTAGTTGTGTGTATCTAGTCACTTTGCGACTTACGTTTTGCAGAACCACTGAATTTCCCTGGACTGGTGGGATGCTAACAAAAAAAATAATGATTTCCAATAGGAACAAAACAACTACGTTCTTCTGCAAATGAGACTTTGCCTATATTGACTTGAATATGTATTTCAATTTTCAGCTTAATGGAACGTCGGAGTCAAATGTTATGCTCACTCAAAATTCAATGCAAATCCTACCGAGAACGAATAAAGTAGCACTTTTGTGGTAATCGTTTTACCACAAAAGGGCGAGTTCATTCATTCTATGCTCTCTTCAGTTCATTTGTTTGAGAAGGCATAACTTTTCACTCCGGCATTTGATTGGGCTGAAAATTGAAATACGTCGTCCAATGAATACAAGCAAGGTCTCGTTTGCAAAATAACGCAATTGAATTAATCCTTCAGGAAATCCAAATTCTCACCGTTAGCCTCCCATTCTAGGAATTCAGTGTTTCTTTTGTTATGTTATGGGGACCTTTATTTGCAATAAGACGAACAAAACGCAAAGGAACCAAACAAAAGAAGAAGAAGAAAGGTCTAGCCACTCAGCGCATCAAAGGTGCATAGAGTTTTGGTTGGAGGATTAGTACTAAAGCATGGAGTAAAAAAAGAAAAAAGAGCTACTCATTTTTATATTTATGGTAATGAGTTTTGCCAAAAAGAATGCTTTCTGTTCAGGTAATGAAAAATGTTTTTTTTTTTCTATATCTTTCAAAAAAAATTCGAATATTCGAATATTTCCAAAAAATCATATTTGCAATAAGAACTATTGGCTCAAGAGTACGAAAGGGGGTGGACACTAAAAACAATTTATAGCACTAAAGATTCCAAGCAAATTATTGCCAATAGTTCATATTGCAAATATGATTTTAATTTTAATTTAACTTGAATTTCGTGCTCAAAAACCATTTTGAAAGTTTGCAATTTAAGACTCTTAATATTGGGCAAGGTCATTTGAATAGGATTTAGCGAACAGTCCATTTGACGATATTTTGCGTCCAAAGCATGGAGAGTATCTTTACTTGGAAGTCTTATAGTTCAAAAAATCGTTTCACATGGAGTTTCATGGCAAAGAGAAAAAAACTTCCCTCCATGGCGTTTGAGTTGAAACCTTGCGCGTCTCTAGCCATCTAGCGTCTCTACTCGGCCCTAGAACCAATGTGACGGGATTGTGTGATGTTGGCCAATGAGTTTTTACATTTTTATCATCTTTATCTTACGGATGCATTCTGAAAGTTGAGAGAGTGATATGACAAAGCTTGATTAGAACAAACAAGAATTGTTTGGATTAAAATGGAAACAGGTACCCTTAGAATTTTAGAGTTTATCCAAACGGCTAAACATCTACTTCACAAAATGTATCTCTTTTATTCACCACCATCTTCTTCAACAATAAGATAATCTTTTACTTTTTTTTGCACTTTTCTGCCACTTTTTGCCACCACTTTATCTCGAAGCCATAATCCCAATAATGGCATCTCTTGAATCAATCAACCTTCTTTCGACAAATTTAAACTAACAATCAAAAAAGAATACCTAAAAATATTTCATTTAAATTACCGACGGAAGCACCCGTTGCATGCAAAAGAATCTGCTAAAGCACGCTTATCTGGTATCCTATACCAAAATTAGGTTGAGATGATTTTGAACTTAAAATCAACTTATACTTGAATTGTTTATTTTTAGCTTCGTCTGGACTTCGACAGGTTCCAAATTTCCGGTCCATCAACAATTACCGTTTCAGTAATCGGCATTTTGAATGGTCAAGCTAGTAATGCTGGCACTGCAAACTCTGAAGTTGGCCAATGTAATACTGATCGATTCCAAGTCTCCAGTGGATCGGGTATTGGACCCCCTGTGATATGTGGAATGAACACGGGACAGCATGGTAGTTTCCAAAAAGAGCCATTAAATTGCAAAGCCATGTTTTAATCCTTTTTTTTATTTGTTTTAGTTTTCGTTAATGCAGATAGCACCTGCAATGCTCTGTCTTTTCAATTTGGCCCAACAACGACCGCGAGATCCTTCCAGATTCGAGTAAGCTTACCATGGCGGGTGAAAAGGGCAGAATATGCTTGTTTTGTAACTCATGAAGTAATCCAAGGACATCTTAATTTCTCAGGACGAATTACAGAAATACAGCTTAAGGCCTGGCATTGTATTAAAATGAGAGGTTATTTCAAAGCACTAAATGTTCCGTTGAATTTTCATTGTAGTAACTCGGGCTTAAGTGGTATTCTGTAATATATCCTTCGTTGAGTCATCCTTGGGTAATCGCACCTTGAAATTCTAGCGGGAACTCATTTGAACTCTGGAATTGTTCGCAATTTCATTTGAAAAAGAAATCAGGCGAAAGTTCAAAATAAGATAAGATTTGTGTCGATGGTCACTTTTCACATGAGTCAAGTTGTAAAATATGTGTCCATTCAAATAAGACTAAAGTTTAAGTTTTCTAAGTTAATTATGTGTCTGTCGCCCAATCCTAGCCTTCGATCGCAGTATTAGTAGACTGAGAAGATAGCTTCAAAATTATATGTTTTGATATAAAATTCAATTCAACTTCTACATGTGACAAGAAATTTGTCTACCAATTTTCAGCTCATTCGAACCACGGAGTCAAAAGTTATGCCTCTTAGAATTTCAGGCAATCGTAGGAGGAAAATGAACTCAATCTACCCCTAGTTGCAATACCTTGCAGGTAATCATTAGAGGTGGACATCACAGTTCAGCAGTAGCGTGGTCCATGTCTAACCTACAAGTCTATATAGACTAAACTATCACTCCAATTAGGTCAATGGAGATTTGGTTTGAGCTCATTTCCACAAGCCGGCACCAAGGGTGCCAAGTGACTTGATTCATCATGCGTTGCTCTTGTTCGAGCAAAGCAGTAGAATGAGCAATTCCGCCACTGACTCCCTGAAATCGCAAATTCCAGTTTTGAATCACGAAACTAAATGTGGACAATGTCAAATCCCATCGCACACACAGTCCAAGCTTGTTGAATCACGAACAATTTGGGGGTGACATTTCTGTCTATATAGAACTGTAGTCTAATCCATTGGTCATACAAAAATGATGCTTTGATAGCACCATAAACTGTCTATCACGGAATTTTATCGAGGCTATGTGATGATGAACCAAAGCTGAGATATTCATATGGGATTCAAGTTCCCTTACAAATTAATCAGTACCAAATGATTCAAGAGGCCTTTACAATTGATGACGAATGAAGAAATTTTGAAATTGGATCAGATATTCGTATGGCATTGTTGATAACACATAAACAATGAAACCAGTCATCGAATTTCTTGACTACTTTTTTAGGCGACAAGGCTGTTTTGGCATTTTTGAACACTTTTGTCTCCCTTTGTCTAAAAGTGACGCCAAATAACATAAATCAATTTCATTATAATGGTAATAATTAAAAAAGGCATATAGTTGATTGACCACGTACTCTCCCATGCCCTTCAGGTGTCACTCTGCGTCAATATTAATAAAGAAATAAATATTTCAGTGGAACTTGAGAACGTGTTTTCCCTCAAAAAATCAATGCTACCACTTTTAATACGCTTTGCAATCATTTAATTTTAAGAGCCTAAATAGAATTACTTAATTGCTTATTTTTTGCTTAAAATTTGCTTAAGATATTGCTTAAAAGCTTTGTAAACAAGTCTTGTAAATATGCCGGATTAAACAAAGCCTTAAAGAAGAAAATATTGATTAAGTCCTTGTCTACCAAATTTCAAATTCATCATAACATTTTTAGGTCACCCAGTACTCATGCGATTCACCAAATTTAGCTCCAGCAGGTTGTACTCAGTACTTCACGAGTGCTACAGGAACCGGCACAGTTCAGACTTTCAATTTCGGCAGTGGACATTTGGCCAATCAGAATCAAGTGATGTGTGTGAGGCAAAATCAAAATGCTTGCAGGTACGTGTGTTCAGTTGGTTCAAAAAAATGAAGCTTAGTGTTTTTTCTGAAAACAACCTTTTTTAATTTACAAATCTTACAGGATATGTTGGACGACAGCAATGCCGACTGATTTTGATGTGTCTGGTGAGTCAATGAATGCCTATTGAAAGACAACACTCAAGGCACAATCTCAAGTATCATTCGCCATTTGCTTGTAGGAACCGTGATAAGTGGAATTGGAGGAGTTGGAGGAACACAAACTGGGGTAATCTTATCTGGATTAATTCAGAATTCAACCAGTTTTGATATTAGCGCGTGAAATAACAAATGGGATTAATTTAGGATGCAGAGGTGAATGAGATGAGGTCTAGGAGTAAAGGCAAATTGCCAAAGCTTTCAAGAAAATTCTACCCTCCTGAGAGCTCTATTCAGATCAAGATGTGTCCAGTAATTAAACATTAATCCTCTCATTTCCAGGTTACTTCTTGTTGTGCTCCTAACGCTGCAGGCTTGAACTTGCAAGGACTGGATTGTCTCAGTTTACCTCTTGCTGAAAACGCAGCAGGAACTATCAACGCACGCTCTAGATTTTGTGGCCGTAATTCCGGTTTAACGTCTATCGGTGTGCCAAATTTGACCATTTGCAGTAAGTAACATTTTTTTACGCCTGAAAGGTCCAAAATACAGAATGTAAGGTGGAAAGTCTAGGGCTTCATATTTTCGAGTTAGGTTATGTAGAACTACATAATTGTATGAATGTAAAAATATTCAAATTGATCGCTTGGCGTCTGTCTTTGTCAAAGCAGGTTGTTCATTGGACTGGCTGTTTATTCGTTTTTTATTTGTGCCAATAAGCCGTTGGCAATAAACCCCACAAAATATCAGGGGTAAACCCTCCGCCGCCTACGCCTCTTGTTGTGAGACTCGTGCATGGTTGCCAGATGAGGATCGTTTATGCCACTTTTGGCACTATTTTACTCGATAATATTATGTGAGTGGTGTCGTTTCACTAAAATGTTTTGGATGGAAAATGTCACTGTGGGAAAAGATGCAATTTCACCAGAATGTTGGATAACAATTTCTGATCTGGCAACTCTGCCTAAATAAGATTACAAGAGGTGCTGGCGGTGGAGGATTTACGCTGACAGTTTGTGGGGTTCATTGGGAAAATGCATTACGATTCCTAACTTTTGGGGCTTCTTGAAGAAGTCGAAGAGATTTGAAGAGTATCGGAGTTCATTTGCAAAATTTACATGTACAGTTGAATCTTGAAACAAGCAATCTTAGTTTAAGCAATTTTTCTGCGCTGACCAAAATTTTACTGTTTAAGAATTCTAGACATGAATTTTTTCCAGTTTTCCTCAATCTTGATATAACAAGCATTCTCAAAATTTTGGCCTGTTTCTCTCGCTTAAATTGGGCACAGCAAAGAAACTGAAGCATTTTTTGAGGGATTGATGCATTGCTTCCAAAACTTGCGCGTTTGCTCAAATCTTGCACTTTTTAGAGTACCCTTTGCCCACTTTTTGGGCTCTCGCGCCTTGCGCTTTTCAAGTTTGAGTCAAAAGAACAAAAAAATACATTTTGAACCCTAAAATCACTGAAAATTGTACAAAATGACACTCAACAAGAACTGTTTAAAGACATTAATTTAAATGATAATTTATTGACAATTATAAAAAATGATAAAAGCACAAATTCGTTTTACCAACAAATCTGCAATGCTTGAGGGTGAAACAAATTTCTGTGTCTACCAATGCAAAACCTAGTGGAAAATAATCTACTCCAAAGGAAATGTCTTGTCAACCAAAGAAAGTTTCTCAAACTTGAGGTAATTTAAGGCCAAATTGAGAATAGAAGATTTGCAGTAGAGATATTCCAAAAAAATAGCAAAAAGCCTCATCTGTATGAAAGCGTAGAAGGCTCAATTTTTAAAAAAAAGCTGTTTATCCGTGTATAAGTTCAATAGTTTACCAATCATGATGTCAAAATTGTACTTATTTCTTTCATAATTTTCTGTCAAACTGAGATTGAAACAAGTTCTTAAGCTTTGTAATGGACACGCACTTGTAATGTAAATTTATGCGTTTTAATGGCCATTTTTTTAAAGCTAAATTTTTTTGTTATTGTCTGAATTTGTTGTAAAAGTAAGCTTATAAGGCTCTATAAAAGGGAGGTAAACTTCTTTAATAGTTTCCTGTATTTTTTATCGTTTCTTGAGCCAATTTTCTTGAGTCTCAATTTAAGAAAAATCTTGAAATAAGCAACATTTTGCCGCTGACAGAAAAGTTGCTTGAAATGAGATTCGACTGTACGAGTACATTAGCTCAAAATGTCAAAAGCACAACGGCCCTTCTAAATGTACCTCCATTTAAGCTATTTGCTTTTTTCACTCTTGCCCAATGAAAAATTCAAAAAAAATGCATGGAAACATAGGCATTAATGATAACGCCATGCTAAGTTGGATTTCATTAATCCTAGAGAAAAGGTGTATCAGATTGGTTTGAGGTGACAATTGCAGAAAGCAATGTGCTTACGTCGGGCTTTCACTGTATGTTCATGTTTTCTTGGGCTCAAAACAATCATGCCCTTTGAAGAGTTCCGATTAGCAAAAAGAAACTTAAAACAAGAAATAATTCTACCTAAATTGTTTTGATCTTGTGATTTCAGAGATGAAATATGGAAATTACCAAATACTTTTTGAAATTAATAACAGTTGAAAAACAAGCAAATTTTACAGATTTGGTTCTAAACAAGACATTTGAGGCTAATCAAGAAGGAGGTTTATCAGTCACACCTGGTGAGCAAGATTGCTTGCTCAGAGGTGCTAAAATAGAAAAGTAAGATGCCAAATCTCTTTTTGAAATAATTTTTGAAGTCTTTTGCATGCCTATCTGCGACAGAATTCAAATGTGTAGTATCTAAAAAAGTGCATACCTAACAAAGGCCTGGGCCCTGTTTTGTTTGAAATAATTGGTTTAGCAAAATTTTAATGTCAAAGGTTTATTTTAATCCGTGCTAAATTTGGCAAGCCTGTTAGGACAGAAAAGTACTTGTACCGGCAACCAAGTAGTGCCAAGCTTGGACAAGCCCAAGCAATGTGCCGGACTACTTGGCCAAGTTGCTGTTTGCCCCCCACCACTAGATCAGACCCCAGGGTTGAGGTCAGAGTCACTTGGGGGGTTACATTTCCTTGGAGCAGAATGTTGAAGTCATGGTCACTTGTTCCACCTTAAAATGTCCCAATCGTTCAAGGCCTGTCAATAATAACCTGTCAAACCAAAGACATGATTCTGCACGATAAATTCACATTATTTAATTGCAACATTTCAAAACGAACCCAACTGTGGCAAGAAGGGAAATTTGTTTGTTTGGGCACAACTAAGGTAAAAATCTTCGGAAATATCAAGTTTTAACGTGCAACCTTTGCTCTTCAACAGCTTTGACTCGTCCAACAAAATTTTTTGTATATCCGCCCTCTGATGGAGCCCATGATTAATCTACAGGGTCCGCCATAATTGGTATTCCGCTTTGAAGGTCTTGAGCTCTCTTATTAGTGATCTGATAAAAGTTTAATTGACACCGTCGGAAAGAGCAAAGTCTGCCATTACAAAAATAGGATATTTTTATATTTGGTAGGAAATCAAGGTATTTTTTATTATAAAACTACATGCAGTGTTCTCCGTTTGCGACCAAGACCTTGGCAATTTTGTCCCTGACCGTTGCACCCATTTGACTGAACTTGGAGGCCTCCAAAACAGTTCTTCAGGTTTTTTCGATTATGGCCTTGAGGATGTTGGGGTTCGACCTGGAATTGGTCACGCCCTCCACCACCAACCACACCTTAAAGTCCAGGGGGGTGGGGTCGGGGGACAAAGGTGGCCAAAATTCTTTGGGACAGAAGGCCTCCGGCCCTCTCTATTTTTCTGTTTTGTGTTAACCTATTACAGGTCTATTTGCATTACATTTTTTAAATAACTAACTAACTATCCTTTTTTTGCATTCCAAGAATAGGCTCAAAGAGGGTTCTTTTTGAAACTAGGCAGACAAACTAATACTTTGTTTCTTTTATTTGGTCCTTTTTCAGGCAGAGCAAGCCCGTTTCGAGTGACTTTCCGGTCAAATGGGTTTGAAGTTACCAATCCTGCAACACCTCCAATATTGTTAATTTCTGAGTCAACAAATAAGGACAACGGTGTCAAACTTATTTATTTCCAAGATAATGTTAATTGTGCCAACTAAATCTTTAACATAATGATCCAAATAACAAGTGTCAGTTTATATTTTGAAATAAATACTAAAATAGCTTTTGATAAAAAGGTTAGTTGTGGAGGATTTCAATTGCAATTCTTTTGATAGACAGTTAACTTCATGTGGTAGTAAAGAAATAATATGAAACAATATCAAACTTGCAAATAAAAAGTTTTGTATCTTATTCTTCCTACCTATAAATATCCTAACTTGAGATACTATACTGAAAAAGTACGCGCATGAAATCTTTAGCAAGTTTTGTTGATGTTATTGTTGAAAAACCGTCAAGAAGTTTCGTTATGACCAAAAAAGAGAGTCAAATTACACATTCTTTGCAACTCAACAATTTCATTGAAGTGCATAAAAGCAAACTATCCACATTTGGTCCTGATTTTTTTGGACAGACCTGTTACATTTTTTTGCCCAGATAATTGATGGCATTCAAATGTGTTGGCCCGCCAAGTTTTTTAAACTTTTCTAAATGAGTGTGCAAAATCCATCTCACATTGCACTCCATTGTCAAATCTATTAACCTTAATGATCCGGAAGTTTATGGAAACAAAGAACACAGTCAATTTCTTTCCTTTCAGAAATGTCAGCTTCCATTTTATTGCTTAATCATAAACCTTAAAAATTACAATTATAAATGAGCATTAGCATATGACTTGTCGGTAGAGCAGACAAGCACCTGAAAATAGAGTAGAAACAAAATTGTTACGAGAATATGAAAGAGGTTTTAATACAGTTTCCTAATCATTCGAAAATTTATTGTTTTACCAACTACGTGGTCGGTTGTTATACGTTCACTAGTCTTGAGATTCATTGAGTTTTTATTAGACTATTTGTTGTGTCCAAATTTACGGTCTCTTCCTTTGACTACCGTCATCAGAGTTTCATTTGCAAAATAGTGTGAAATTTGAGTGGTCAAAACCCGTTTTATTGCAAAAATAACAAAGAAATTTGCGAGTTTCTCATCTCATTCAAAGGCAAAAAAACTAGTAAGAACGTTATTTGGAGTAATTTTTAGTTGAAAAAAGACAAAAAACAAAAGGAAATCAAAAACAACAAACCAAAAAAGTAGATGCATGTAAGGAACGAAGTGCTTAGCATTGACACATTGGCCAAAAAAATTGCTTTCAATAGGACATGTATAAGGTTGCTTCAAGTGAGCGTTTTAAATCATTCCGCGGGCGGCAAAACAGGGCCGTTGGCTGTGCTGAGCTGCTCAGCCCATTTTGGCGAATCCAAGTTTTTCACATTTTAACGTGCATTTGATGATTCTAGGTCCCTGGAAACGATCTAAATTTTACGTTTTGATCCCTCTGCTTTTACTTGGCTGAAAATATGCCCAATTTGTTTGCTTGAAAATGATACAGAAAAGATTAGATCTTAACAGAAAGAAGCGTTAAAAAATATTGCATTTCTCTATATGTTAAGTATTTTGAAATATTGAAATGATTCTTTGGAACCCACTGAATAAATCAGCATCTTTATATTAGTGTTTGGATCAATGTTAAGTCCTATTTTTGCAATAGCATAAGGCCTGCTTACTTGCTTTTAAATCAATCACCCTAATATTATTTTTTGCATATTATTGACCCAATTCCAGCCAAGGTATCCTTAAGTGAAATACCGATCGTTTCCAAGGACCTAGAATCATCAAATGCTCGTCAAAATGGGAAAAACTTGGATTCGCCAAAATGGGCTGAGCAACTCAGCACAGCCAACGGCCTTGTTTTGCCGCCCGCGGAATGATTTAAAACGCTCACTTGGAGCAACCTTGTGCATGTCTAATTGAGTTAACATTTCAAATCTTAATTCAGCCAAATCTTAATGGTAATAAAAAAATCATGTTTCCTTGCATGGTGAAAGATAAAATGCGGTAAAGAAAAAATATTTAGTAAAAGAGACAATTTCTTTCAGATTTGATATAAAACTATTTTTCTTCCAGTAGCTCAATTTTTGGGGTTGGTGCTTTTTTTTATTACCGCTACAAGGAATGTAATTCCTGTAAAATTAATTCATAAATAAATAATCTAAAGAAGTAATATTTATACATATATGGTCTATCAACGAGTTAGAGTTAGTTGTTTTGCAATCTGCCTTGCGTTAAAAACGCCCCACATTTTGAATTTAATTACCTCGAGAAAATGTTGGTAAGTCTGTTCCTGTATTGTCGGTCACATAGGTTACCCCAAAAGGAGGAGTGCAGTCTAAATATATCCAAAAAAAAAATATGAATTGATATGCATGTAACTTTCAGTTTTATGGATAGAAAAACGTACCGCAAACCATTGCGTTTCCAACAACTCCTGAGGAAAAGTTTAAAATGCCTCCGCAGTAAAGAGATCGTATCGGAGTTCCTGAGGTTGTTGAGCATGTGGCCGATGATCCTAAAATAGAGTTCATATTCCTTACAATCCCTTGCATATATTCCCTTTTTACTATGTTGAGTGGCAAATATTAATGCATTTGTTCATGTGATGTCAAAATCAAAACTTTGTGATTTTTTTGTGGAACAACGACTGAAAATGGTTGCGTGAGTGAGTCCAAAAATTTCCGAAGAACAGTGTTGTACTATGCACTGTTCTGTTTTCTGTCTACAATAAAATGAGATTTGTCTCATCTAAAATTGTTGTTTTAAATTGTGTTGCCCTCTACTCTTGGCAGGGAACAGACAAGAGGTAATAATCCATTGCAGTCATTTAAGGCAAGACTAGACAAAGTGCAAATCCTTTTCATGATCAACCCTTTCTTTAAAGGCTGGATTGAACCAACCCTGAAAGTATGACCAAAAACAAGTTGGATTCCAGTGACAAGAGTTGAGGGAAGAGAGTTTGTTGACGGTCGCCATCCCACAAAATGATTGGCAGAGTTGGCAGAGTTTTTCACCTCTGTCATAACAGTGCGGTAACTCATATATTTGCCTTCCCTTGTGCTTGCACATTCTTCAGCATCTTTGTGATTTTTTTGATTGCTGATGTTGAAAACATGAATTTGTCACCAAGTTTCTTCAACAAAACTAGTCACTACTGCTAGTGACTAAAAGATAGTTTATCTCACCTGGAATGACAACGAAATCATTAGCACCTGTAATGCAGATACCTTCCTCAACAGCATCTGCGGTCATGGGTCCACCTAACGTAAATGCATTTTGGTCGGGACACACTTGATACTCAACACAGCAATGACCACCAGCTTGACGAATGCAAGCATTTTGTCTGAAATATTATTCTCGTAATCTTAAGATACTCTAAAAGACGACAGGATCGATTGAGAACAAAATCGTGTCTGTTTGCTTATTTCTAAATAGTTAACCTTTGATTTGCCAAGTGTCCATTGTCTCCATCGAAATTGAAGGTCTTGATCCGGCCAGTGAGTGATGTGTGATACTGAAGACAACCTGTAGGAGGGCTGGAAACAAAATATATATATATAATAAAATAAGGGTTTAACCTGATGACAAATCATGAAAATGTCACCAACAAACGAATCAGTTCAAAATGTCGCCATTGTCAAATACCATAGATTATTTATTAATCACTAGATAGCGTGCAAGCTTTAGTCGGGCTGATTTTGGGGGCAGAATGCGTTGAATTTGTGAGGAAAATGTCCCCATCACATCTGTTGAACGGACAATTAGTGTGACCAAACATGCGAATCAAGACCAACTTTTTTAAACTCGTTCTTGAAGCCACAAGTTAGTTTTTGTCCATATATGTATTGGATTAACCCTACATAACGGAAAAGCTTAAATTTGTGCTCTCCTAATTTATCTTATTAGACTTTTTCAATGGATTGTCAGGAAAGTTTGTAGTTGTGATATTCATATCCAAGACAAGGTCACCTTGCGACGTCTTCATTCTTAGCACAGAGTTCCAGAGTGGGCATGTTCAGCCAGACTCAGCTAACAATTTGTTGGACAATTTTCAGGCCCCAGCTGACCTTTGATTGTGACGTTTTCCAAGCAGTTGTGCCCAAACAAGTTCGTTTGTAGGGTTGAAGTCATGGCCACTTGTTCAGCCTTCAAATGCCCCAATTGTTCAGGGCCTGTCAAGAATAACCCATCAGACCAGAGGCATGATGCTGTACGTTAACTACACATTATTTAATCGCAACATTTCAAAACGAACACAACTTTGGCATGAAGGAAAATTTGTTTGTTTTTGAGCACAACTTAGGTAATAATCTTCGGAAATATCAAGTTTTAACGTGCAACCTTGGCTCTTCAACAGCAGTAACTCGTCCAACAAAAATTTACATATATCCACCCTGTGGTTCTTTCAAGAATGCAAGCACTAGCAATATTAAAAAATGACTTGAAACATTACTTAATACCATCATTGATTGATCAATTGCATGGCTGTCATTTGCTTGGTCACACATTCCAAATGTTCCCGCACTTTTGTCCGCTTGACGGCGGGCGTCACGTTTAAACGATTACACTCCCTCTAGTATTTAATAGATCTCAATGTCAAATTCCAAGGACCTCTCTTTGCTGCAAGGAAGTCGCCATTGATAGGACGTGGATTCCTGAACTGGTCAACTGTTGAGCGGACAAAAGTGCGGGAAATTATGAAATGTGTGACCAGGCAAATGTAAACCTTGAAAGTGATCAATTTTGGACTTGTGATATAATTATGATATCAGTAACAAAGGTGTAATTGCAATTGCATTTTGAGCAATTGTAACCAATTACATTTTATCTTAAAATAATTGCAATTACTTACATGTCAGCAAAAGCAATTGAGATTTTGCAATTGCAAATTACAATTACACATATACCTATATGGCAATTTTTTGGATCAAACTTTTCACTTAAATTTTTCATCATGTCATACACTAACCCATGAGGCTATAAATTGCCATTTGTAGGTGCCTCTGGAGGTGCACAAAACCTTGCAAAAAGGGAAAGAGGAAACAAATTTGTAATGAAAAAAAATGCTCATGGGTGCATCTCACCCTAAAAACCCTCAAATCAGGGGTTCTTAAGCTTTTTTTGAGCCAGGGCCCCCTTAGCGCTTCTTGAGAAGCCCGGGGGACCCCTTTAAACAAAATTTTCACCATTTTAACCAACTATTTTAACTGTCTCTCCACAATTTCAGTATTTTTCACCTTTTTTATTAGCCATTTTGTTAAAAAAAGTTACTAAAATGCTATTTTTTCCCGTTCTCACCAACTAAAAACCCGCTCTCTAGTAATCGAATGATGCAACCTATTTCTCCAGAATAGTTATAAAAAGAAATGTAACGTCTCTTGGACCTCAGTCTCTCGATTTGAGAACCACATGAAGGAGTAGTAATGGGACCAAATTGCACAGTGTACACTTAAATAATCTGTACATATTAGAATCTTACGTGTTTGGCCCTTGGCATGGAATTTGGTCTACTCTGATGGACCACTCTCTCATAGCCATCGTTCCTCCTGGAGTTGTTCCAAAATTAAACGTAAGCATTGATTGAGTGTTTGTGCCAAAGTCCACAAATACTAAAAAAGAATATTGATATCAAGAAATACTTTAATCCAAATCAAAAACTCAAACCAATTTCATAATCTTATAAGCTTCTTCTTACAATGCTCCCCAGAATTTGTACCACATATAGTTGTTGTTCCAGATTTCTAAAAGGGAAGAGTTAATAAACGAGAGCACTTTAATCGAAGTTAAAATTACAGTGCTCTAGTCATAGCAGAGAAAATAACACCTTTACAGGACTGAAATAATTCGGGCCTGGAAGTAAATTTTAGGAAATATATAATTTTTCCCCATCTTTCTTTGATTATTATTGACATTTCGGCTCTTTCAAGGAAAACCTACATATTTCCTGGATTGATTGAGCAAAAAAAAGATTTTTTTAAAAAGAAGTAATTGATAGGTCAATCCTCAAAATTGCTTTCCAAAAAAATGAATAAATAAAAACGCCAAAAAGTCTACAATATAACATTGATACAAAATTGAACATTCCTAACAAGAACTATTATTTCTATTATACATACTATATACGAAAAAACTGCGCCATCTATTGGGTCAAATTCTTTTTCGGGCCCCTCCTTGACGTTCAATTTGTTTAGAGCAGGGTTAGATATTTTTTTAAATATTATTCTTAATCAATTCACTTTACGAGGTTTGGCCAGATCTACCAACAGTAACTCCTTGATAGATCAAATTTCGTGTACGTTTTAATTGTATAAATTATCTTTTTTTATGCATTTGTTTACGGGGAATTGCATTCCTTGTGGCGGTAGTAAAAAATCCGCTCCACACGAAAAGATTAATTCTATTGTTAAATCAATTATATGATAAGTCTGCTTCCAAAATCAACCAATGAAATTAAATTTGCAAAAACTTTGCTGAGTAAATTGATGCACACACAAAATCACCAATTAATGGCGTTGTCAAAAATGTTTTTTTCAATATTCAGCTTATTTTCAATTATTTTAGGGCTTTTGAAGATAAAATTTGTATAATACTTTGTCACTTTGAAGTAAATATTTTTCCGGGTCCTAATAAGAACATATACGCACTGAAGTGGCGGAGAAGGTGTCCACACATTGACCTCCAGTTGCTTCATTGGTGTCAGCAGGACCCAAGATCATAAAGGTTTGCAAATCCAAACGGAGGAAGCAGACATCTACAAATGAAGAAAATATTTCAAGTTCCAAAATGAAAGGGCATGCATTCCTCTTATTTTTTTGACCCACCTGAGCTGAGTCGATTCACCTGAAAAGGGATCATCATCCCATCGGCCACACCAGTTCGAGCCAACGGAGCTTGAATAAACGTGCTATTCATAGTGATGGTTCCACCCGTTGCAGAGGCAATGCTGAACATGCAACACACTCCAAAACTAAAAGAACATATTTTTATTTACGATTTTTTAAACCTCATCTTATTTTCATACTTATTAATATAGCCCAAAACTGAATTGCAAAATGAGCATAAAATAACTACCATACCTTCTGTGCGCCCCTATGTATTTCGAATGAAAGGGCAAATTATTGTGCAATAATTTTATGCATCATTCACAAAAAATGACCTTCCCATGCACGTCAAAGTTAGAAAAAGAAGTTTGGCACATATTTTGCCACGATCAAGACAGGATTTTTTATCGAAGTGTGTCAGTAGATCTTACAGAAACAAAAGCAGAAAAAAAAATTCTTATTTAGTAAAATGTGGCTCATTCATCGTGATTGCATTTACAATTGCGAAATTATAATGTCATTTCTAACTTCATCACGTCACTCCATTTGAGTTTCACATGGCTTCAACCACTCACCTTACTTGCTTTGTCAGTTTAAATAACTTTCAAATATATGCAAGCATCTGAGTTTATAGACATATTACCCTGATGCGCATGATCCAATGGGTGTTCCTCCCACTATGGCGAGACATTCAGAGCTTGTGAAGCATATTCCTGCCGGAGGGGTTCTAAAATTGCAAAATTTAAGCATCACTTTAACAATTTATCTTTAGGGGCTCCGTCGGATGCCCGAATTGACTTGTCAAATTACTAGGTTGATACAATAAAAAAATACAGTCACGCGAGAACCCGTGGGGCACTTCCCAAAATGTAAAAGTCTAACGCAAGAGAACGGCATTTTCCAGGGTTTGATGTATGGGTTTTGACCTTACCAATAGGGCAATTGAAGTGTGGCTTTCTTGTGCCTTTTCATGGAGCGAAAGCGTCGACATCTGCCACGGCTAGCTCGCACTGTGCATGCACTTGAAAAGAGACAAAATTCAACATTTCTCAAGCAAATGTGCCTAACTTGTAACATAATTTCCTATTTGATGTAGCTAAACTATCATTACATTGCTAGAACAAGTCAATGCAATATATTTTGCACAATTTCTTGAATAATGCCAAGTTTTGTCTCTTTGCAAGTGCATGCACAGTGCGAGTTGGTCGTCACACTTGTCGACGCTCTCGCTCCATGAAAAGGCACAACAAAGCCACACTTCAATTGCCCTATATATGACATATGCCGCCACATTTGTTCAGATCATGTATGAAACATTTGCCGGGAGAGTCATTCCCCTATTTTAGTCCAAAGTCATTTGAAGTAATTTTTTAAGACTATCAGCTGACTCTTTGAATGTTGTCTTCCTTGAACCCAGAAGTTTGCTGCCGACTGAGTAAAGCACAAAGAAGAAACAATTCTATTTTATAGTCTACATTTGTAATTTGATCATTACTTACCTTAATGATACTGTGTAGGGTTCAGAGAGAATTAATTTTTCTTGGTTTTAGTTGAAAATGAGTTGCTACAATCTTACAATGCTTCATCACTATCTGTTAGTTTGAGTTTAATCTCAATACAAGATCCACATTTGTAGTTCAACCAAACATATTTGCTGAATTGGGATACGTATTGGATTATAATGAAAAAATCCTGTGGAGCAGAAATCCTTGTAGATTCAAAGTATATTGCTAACACTGGCTGACAAGGTTGTTGGTTAACTTTGAAATATCTGGACTTTCTGCTCCGTTTTGTTGGCATTGCCAATCTTTTGTTATAGTCTTTATTTAGGACAAGACTAGCCTCGAAGAAAAAAGTGCTCCTCGAGTACAGAAGGCTACAGGAGACAAAATTAATTGTTTAAGACTTGTAACCTGAGTAGGGAAAAGTGCAAAGCATATGTAACAAAATTAACAAAAAAACTTTCTAAGATTCTTACCCCGCCGCCATTCCCGTTCCAGTGCAAGGGCTATTTTCAAAAGTGACCACGTTAAACAAAGAGAAAACTAAAATGTAAGCTTAAAATGAAACCCTTTCAAAGACTTGCATTCTATCACCATTTACCTTTTCCATATCTGGCAGATTTTGTTGAATTTTCTCCATTGACTTGCAAACAAGGGAGTATGGCAAGAATGAACCAAGTTAGAAAATGCATGGCAAGAGACTACTTGATGCTTCTTCTTCAAAGGTTAGATTGAATTTTTTTAAAACGCCTAGTTGATAACTTGGAGTCAAGCAGAACTTATTGCAAGTCAGACATTGCCAACCAACACAACCAAAAGCTCTGAGATCGCGGATGGATGACTCTTTAGTACAATGTGCAACTTGTCAAGGAAAATGGCCTGTCCAGGACTTTAGTAGGCCAGATGACCAGACACCAGGGTGGGCATTTGATTTTTGGACATTTTGTCCACCCCTGTCCAAAAGGTGTCCAAAAGTGTCCAAAAATAAGGCTGTCCAAAAATAGGAGTGTCCAAAAGTGGCCAAAAATAGTAATTCGAAAAATAATGGTTAAAAACATTTTTAGAATAATATTCTACAAACTTTCTCTCCAAAATAAACGTCACTTGACGAAATCTAAGCAAGAATAAGTCAATTCAGCATAAGAAACTTACACTTAATACATTAAATGAGCCAATAACTTGAAGGCCAAACTGGACATTTGAACTTTCCACTCTTTTCATTTGACCACCGAGCATCGTCCAAAATGTGGGAAAGAATGATCGACTGAAGGAATGAACGAACAAACGAATGTGAGACTGGGACTACTAATAACACGCTCACACCACACTTCATGTTAAACATAGTATGCGAGTACATTTTAAAGCTAATTGTGTCTTGATTTGTGACAAGAGAAGGTTACTTAGTATTTTGATTTATATTCCAAAGTTTATCATTGTTGCAAGTGTTTCCCATCCAAGAGGCAAGAAGTCTTTTGACCTGACTGTCCAAAAAATGTTAACTGCAATAAAGCACACTCAAACTGATGTCAGATTGCAATGTGGGTATTGAAATGCTTTTGCCAAAGAATTAAAGCAGTGTTGTTTTACTATTAAAAAAGACAAGACTCTTGTTTACAGATGAGGAAATAAAATGTAAATCTTGAAACATTTTGAACAGTTACACACATTTTACCATATTGTATAAACAAAACATTTATTTTTTTAACAAGTTATTAACAAGTTATCATGGCAAAGTTTATTTCTACAAGTAATGTTCCCATTAATAGAACTATTTTTGTTTAAGTACACAACCATGCATTCTTTAGAATTCAATTACTTATGTAGTGTAACTGGTTTTTCGTCTGATTTGTACAGCTTTCTTTTACGTTTGTTGGACTTTTGGACACTTATGGACATCTTTTGGGGATTTTTGGACACCCTCTGGGGATTTTTGGACACCTTCTGGGTATTTTTGGACACTTTTGGACACTTTTGGACACTTTTGGACACTTTTGGACACTTTTGGACACTTTTGGACACTAGGGTGTCCAAAATGCTCTCGATGTCGAAAAATGCCCACCCTGCCAGACACGCTAAGCCCTTCGCCAAGCCAAGGGATTACAGAATGAGCAATGGTTCTCAAGTTGGATCCTCCCCTAGGTATATATCAATGCAATCAAACATCGATTTATCTCTGTCATCAATGCAGAAAGTAACGAAGAAAATTTAAGCTAGACCATGCATAACTCTCAACAAAATAACGGAAAGCTATAAATCATCAAGAAATCGAGAAAGGTGTCCCCCAAGGAAGGGTTCTTTCGCCCGTCTAATCTTAAATGCTAATTGCGAAATATTTTCGGAACATGCGTCAAGAAAATGAGCATCTTATAAGAATTTCCAAGATTGATGATTCTTGGGTACTCTTTAAGAATAGCAATGTTGTAACGATGGAGTGATTTATCTTGCGATGGAATCAGCATCATGCCTATTGCTCATCAACATAGTGATGGTTGAATTGGCAATACTCATGACACAGATCCTCCCATCAGGTTTTGCAATCAAATTCCATTGTTACTCAGTCAAATTTGACCCCTATTGTTACATTTACAAACGGATTAGAAGCTTTAAACATGAAAAGGATTACATGAAAAAAACGTGTTTGTTGATTTGAATAGGTGACTGATTAAGCTGATTACTAATCACAATCGAGAAATAATGATGAGTAAGGCCGATAATATTTTCTTTTAAATATTTGAAAAATAATCTTTTTTTTTCTTCGATTATTTAAATATTTTGTCCATTTGAAGGAAATTTGAATATTTTCTCGATTGTTTAAGCAAAAAAAAAAATACTGCAGTCGAAAATTGAGGAAAATAAATGAACGGTCAATGCTCAATGGAGCTGACTCAAAATGAACAAAAAATGAACAAAAAAAGTCTGGCATCCGACATTCGCAACCATAACTATTATCAAATATGAAAAACTGCGCCATCTTTTTAGGCAAATTGAAAATTACAGTTTCAGGTGTCAGTTGTGCCTCCAAAAATGACCAATTACAACTAAGAATGTAATGGGAAAATCGATGCCTTCGGAGAGAAAATCGCCAAATAATGGCTTTGCCAAAATAAATCTTTTTCAAATATCCGGCTAACTTTTCATTTTTCTGCGGTTTTTCATTACAATTTTTTTCCGGGCCTCATTGATGAGTGATTTGAAATCAAAGACGAGCAGTTAAATTCTTTTTTGAAATTTTGTTGTTATTCAACGATTGATTACTTTTTAGTAAGGAGTCAAGTAATAAGTTTGGATTTGGTGGACAAGTCAACACTTTTTTAGAGAATCAGATGTACTAACGCAGCAAGTAGGCTGTCAAACAAAAACAACAACTCAAATTAAGTCATAAAAATGCATAAATATACATAAAGGAAACATCATCAAACGTACATCAGTGGTTTTTGCAATGCTTGGAAAATGGATGAATTGTTCTTGGTATTGGAAAATAAAGAGTGGTCCAAGTAATTTCAATACATCAAAACTAAGTTTACTTGAGTCAGTTGAATTGTAAATCAATGCTTGCAATAAGATTATTTAACGAGGGCAAAATGAATCAGTTGCTATTCCAAAGATCAAGAAAAGAACTTTTCTGATAGCGTTAGAAATTAAAAAAACAGGTTCCAAAGTACACCTTAAATAACTCGTTTGATGAAAAACCGGATGGTAAAAGTAGTCTAGAGCAAAATCATTTATGCATTTTGTTATTCTCGGATGAGATTTGAACGCAATTGCAACAACACCAAATGCACATCTAGACTGAGATTCACGTCCGACATTTGTATTCATCTTTTTGCCTAGAGACTCATCGATCTCCAAGGCAGCATTTCATTTATCATTGCACATGCATCATTGATCTTTCTCCATAACAAAAAAAGATATTGGCAAAGTTTCTATGCACAGATGAACTCTAAAGGCAAGAGTCATTGTATGTGATGGATGAATCTCGGTTTTGGCTTGGTTCCCTGCAGTTCAAGTGATGGTCGCATCAGACGTGAGAAAGATTGCAATTTTTGCAAGCTCGATCATTCATCTTCCTTCACAACAAAAAACACATGGTTCAATGACAGAGTCATCTTCTAACTTTGAAAAGAACAATCTATCGATCCTGAGAATAGACTGACTAACCAACGACGACGCTCATATTGTTGGAAGAAAACTACTAGATTTGGCCAATCTTGACTTTATAGGTATAACGGTCCTTTAACGAACAACTGACTGAGAGGTCACAATACTTAAGACTAGGAGGTCACCGTAGAAATACAGCTCCCAAAATTGTAACTTGACACAAAAGTTTGACCCTTTCGATCAAACTGTTCAATCAAACTGCACTATCCACACCACAACATGTATGCAAAAAATAAAATCAAATTAGTTTTGAGAGTGGCATTGCATAAAACATTTTTTTTGACGGTTCAACTTTTTGGAAGAGTGTGTTACATCATAGAGCTACCAAATTTTTGTAAAATATATTGACAAAAATATAAATTATTTGTGGCAATCATTTTGAGAAATAATGTAACGAAATCAAACTTTTTGGTATTTTTTTCTCAATAATGCCCTCCCAGCATCTGTTAGTCCTACTTTACAGCTTGGAATAGGTGGTAGACCCGGTTTATTGTACTGTTTTGCCAACCAAGCAATCCGTTGTAAGATATCCAAAAGTCTATATATCTGTAGAAGCAACTATTACAGTATGTTTTTTTGGGCTGTCACACTCTGAAGTGATTAGAAGCACATCTTCTTGAGTTAACACTGCATTATTTCAAACTGAATGAGTACTTAAGCAACATAAAAAGGTCAGGGTCAATGATGGAGCCTGAATAGAGACCAGGTTGGTAGGCCAAGCCTTTAGCATTCATTTTCAAACCATTCAAAAGTGATTCATTTGTATCAGATAAGAAAAATCTTTAGATGATAAACAAGGCTGATATTAAAAATATGATATCCCTTGGTTGTCTAGAACTGTAGAGTTTGGTACTATTAGATGCGAAGCTCAAGACCGTATTCTTTTTGGGCCAAAAAAGGACATATTCCAAACTATGATGGGGAAATCAAGGAGAAATCTCCACTCTTATTATCAGCTCTACCTTAACCTAGTAGGTAATAAAGAATGCTGAGAAACTTGGCCAATGACATTTTAAAGCAAAATGAGGTCATATGCCATGCCTCACATAAAGACTTGATATGGTTGAAGCCTATTCTAAACGAAAAGGCAATGGTCTGGAATCTGTCCTGACTTACACCTAATTGAAAAAATAAAGGCCGATGCCCAGAATATGCTGGAATTTATGCCTCACGACAAAAATAATTAGCAGTGCATTTGAGAAAACAAGCCTGTGCTTGTTTTCTCCAAGCACCTAAACAGGTATAAGACCATGTACTGCAGTTTCGAGCCTGTTACTCGAAATAAGCTCCGGATAGGTAAGGACCGATATTCAACGTGCCCATACATACTCACCTCTTGTACGTTTTAGAATGGGGTTCGAAAATATCGTCTTGACGGCAATTCTAGCTATACTTGTAGCTTCATGTTGCGTCGTCGGCAATACCAAGACCAATTTCCCAAGACCAAAAGCCCAAAGACATGGGAGACAGTGTAACTTCGTTGTCGTGTTCTGAAGTAACTTTTTCAAAATGGAAAGACTGACTCCATTCACATTCCTTTGTAGTTTCAATGTTTCAAGTGGTCCAGTAAGTATAAGGATACATTCGTTTGCTTTGAGCTTTTAGATCCACCGTAGAATCTAGAGGTAAGTTCAAGGACTGACCTTCGATTGTAGATTTCCGAATGTTGAATGCAATGGAACCGGAAGCATGACGGGAACTTGTTATACTCAGGATGAGTGCACCACCAAAAACGGAGTGTCTATTGGGAGCTGTGCCAATGGCTTCGGAGTTTGTTGTCGCGGTGAGTACAAATAAGCCAATAAAAGCTGATGTTATAACGTAACTACAAGAGCACACGTTACTCTGTTACCTAGGTGGCACACTCAAGTAAATATTTTTAAAATATTTTATATTAAAAAAAACTTTCCGGGCCCTGCTTATCAGTCTAGAGTGCGGGGAAGTATTTTTTTCCGTGGAGTAGAAATTCTAGGTTTTTCGAGGCGTAATGTCAAAGGATGATCACGAGCATGATCACCATCACTGTGAAATGTCTCGGAATTCTGCTCAGCGAATTCAGAGAAAAACATTTCCTCAGGTTCCTTAGGAGGATTAGAGGATTAGGTATCATAGATCATTTATATATCACTAGATAGCGTGCAAGCTTTAGCCAGGCTGATTTGGTAAGCGGGGCGGAATGTGTTGAAATTATGAGGAAAATGTCGCCCTCACAACTGTTGAGTGCACAGTTAGTGTGACCAAACATGTGAATCAAGACCAACTTTTTTAAACTCATTCTTGATGCCACAAGTTAGGTTTTGTCCATATATGTAATAGATTAGCCCTACATAACGCAAAGGCTTAAATTTGTGTTCTTCCTACCACTGACTTATTCAATGTATTGGCAAACTGTTCCTAGTTGTGTTATTCAAATCCAAGGCATGGTCACACAGTGACGTCTTGGTTCTTTCAAGAAAGTGACCACTCCCAATAACAAAAAATGATCCCAAAACATTTCTCAATTCCACATTTGATTCATCATTTGCATGGCTGACGTTTGCCTGGTCACACAAATCAAATGTTCCCGCACTTTTGTCTGCTCAACAATTGGCGACCGGAGATACATTCTTAGGATTCCACTCCCTCTAGTATTTCATAGAACTCAATGGGTATCACAGGGAAAATCCGAGTGAGGTCATCTGTCTTATTGACAACTGAATAAGCAAGAGAAAACCTTTGTTTAGCAAGGGAAGATAATATACTTGTGTGGATTTGGGCAGTGATATGTTTTTCGCATTATAGAGACCCCCATAAGGCCCAAATATAGTTGAAAAATGGAATCTGAAGGATAATGTCCGTCAGCAGCACTGATATTGTTATTCATATTTTGAGATATGAAGGGATATTATCATTGAAAGTGGATTTTCCTCAGCAATACAAAAATATGATGTTGAGATTTTTCTTCAATCTCAAATTTTTAAGCTCAGCGTTAACCGTGATAAATGTATCCTTCGATCTGTGGTAAAAGTTTTCTTAATTCAAGAGATTTTCAAATATTGAGAACAATCAAATCAGGACCGTTTAATAACGGTTCTTGTTTCTTAGCTTGATCTATCAAACTATTTTTGTGAGTCCAGGATGGGCATTTTTCGAAATCGAGAGAGTTTTGGACACTCTGGTGAACAAAAATGTCCAAAAAATTGCAAAAGGTGTCCAGAAATACCAAAATGGTGTCCAACAAACGTAACAGAAAAACACAAGCATTGTATGACTAATTGAATTGAAACGAATGAATGGTTATTTACTCAAACAAAAATAGTTCTTTGATTGAACATGCTTCTTGGCAAAACAATCCATACCATGATTAATTCAATCTTCGGTCAAGAAGCAAATGCACTGATTGCAATAATGTTATATTCACATTTGCAAACGTAAGAAATATTCGCATGTTTTGTTTGATCAATATAATTTAATTTGTGGAACTGTTCTAAGTTTCATGATTCGCAGTGTTTCTTTTTCTGTTAACAAGAGTCTTATCTTTTTCATAAAAACTCAACACCTCTTAAAAACCTGTGCCTAAAAACTTTTAAAAACCCACATAGTTTGAGTGTGCCATTTTATGTTTTTAGACAGTATTTAAATCGTCGTATCACAAGACTTCTTGCCTCTTGGATAGGAAACACTTACAAAAATGATGTACTTGGGGAAAATCAATCAAAATGATATATAAGAACAAGTGTACTGTACAGTTAGTAGGTTGTTATAAGTCCCAGTCTCCCGTTTGTTCTTTGGTTCGTTCGATCTAAAGGCTTAATATTAAGCCTTCAGTTCGATCATTCGATCGTTTTGGACGACACTCGATTTTTATATAAAAAGAGCGGGAAGTTCTTTTTATAAGAATTGGCTCGTTAAGCGTAAAAAATATAAATTTATTCATAATAAATTGACTTCTTTTAGATAAAAATTTGTCAAGTGAGTTTTTTTGGAAAGAAAGTTTAAAGAGGGTAACTTTCAGAGTGTTTTAACCATTTTACAAATTTTAAACAAATTATTCATTTTGGACACCTTTGGACACCCTCATTTTTGGACACCTTTGAACACCTTTTGGAAAGGGTTGGACAAAAATGTCAAAAAATCAAATGCCCACTCTGGTCATGTCATAGGTATTTTTCTATCAAGAGCTCTTCTGATTTAAAGAGATGGTACACACTAAGTGTTTTTATTGGTTCGAAGCAAAGCATTACTTTTATTTTCATTTCATATTCTTTCAAGGGACGCCAACTATAAAATATGTATTTTGACTACCGCGGAAAATTTTCATGTTAAAAGTTGGTATCATTTACACTATTACTTATTCCTTTTTGAGTGATTTTTTCTTTTAAAGTTACTATAATTTTTAGAATTCTTTATTCCATCTTTGACTGTGTTCTTACATCAAGAGTAGTGATGGATCGAAAGGGCTCATAACCGAAACCGCAAGTTTCGGCCGAAAGAGGGCTTAACCGAAACCGAAAGCACCTGACTTCAAAATTGTAAAAATGCAAAATTTACCTTAAATAATAAAATTGCTCATGGGTTCGATGCTGGCCAATCGCAAATTCTGAAAAATCTGACAACTTAAATTTCAGGGGTTTTTGGACAAAAAAAAAAATCAATTTTGTCGTCAAAATCCATCTTTTATAGTGCATGTCTGCTTTCGGTTTCGATAGGCATAACCGAAACCGAAATTTCGGCCGAAGTTTTCCAATTTTCCAGAATTTGCGACTGCCAACATCGAACACATTAGCAATTTAATTTTTTAAGGTGGATTTTGGCCGTAGTTTCGGCCGAAAGGGCTTTTGGTCCATCACTAATCAAGAGTTTTTTTTCTTTTATCGATCATTTTTTCATCAAGAGCTATTCTTCAATTGAGTGTTTTCACTAGGGACGGGCAAAAAGATTTTTGGTAACAAACACATTTATTCGCCTTTTTGCACTTTTCGCCTTTATTTGCACGATTTTTTACGAATTCCGGCTAAAATGAATAAATTGTGGAGATTTTGCTATTTCCTCTTTGAAAATGTTTACTTTTGGAAGCTTTTTTTTCAAGTTTGAAAACTAAATCTGATTTTACGGCTCCTAGCATAGGCTAGCATAGTACGTACTTCTACTTCAATATCTAAATTTTGCTCTTCAAGATTGAAAAACAACAAGCAGATGACAAAAAAGAATTTGAAGCTTTTTGTTTCAAAAATTTCAGTTTTTTGCGAATTTTTTAAATTTTATTTGCGTTTTTTTGGTTTTTATTTGCACTTTTGACCTTTTTTGCATTTTATTTTACGATTTTGTTCTGATTTTTGTGCAACTTTTGGTAACCAAAAGCTTGTTTTGATTTGCACTTTTTGCCTGTCCCTAGTTATCACATCAATAGCTGTTGTTATTTAAAAGATTTTACATCAAGAATAACTTTTATAATGAGTATTTTTACTCATACTAGATTTATTTCTTCACAGAGTTTTTGGCTGAATTTCGACTAATGTCAACACAAGGAACCAATACCCTGCTCAAATATAGATACACATGAATATGAAATATATAGTTTGGTGGATTTGAGCCCCTCGAAGGAAGTCTTTAGGTGGTGTAGACCTCTTTGCAGATTGCAGGACAGATTTAAAGAAAGGCGGTGTCTTTTTTCAAAGATTTGCAACTTTATAATGCCTTTTTGTTTTAGTTCTGATGTCTTGTGGCGCAAGGTCTGCCGAGAACCTGACCATATTTTCTGACTCAAATATGCCAACTGGCATGGGCAATTGCGCAGCCGAAATTATTCCAGCTAATAGTGAAGTTAGACAGGTAAGGCTTCGATCCTCGTATTTCAACATGTTACTTAATCAATAACAAAACTCGGATGATCGTTCTTAAATGGGCATCTATTCTGCACTAAGGGCCACTTAGTTGTCAAAATTCTTAGATTTTGTCACAAGTTGAAGACCAATGTACTGATGCTTGTGAAGATCAAGAAGTATAGCTACTAATGTTCAATGACATTACATTATTGTAACTACAATTGTAACTATAAGTACAAAGTTATGTTATATATCATTCACCCTATGTCTGGTTTGAGTGAAATTCAAATTGTTATGAAAATGAAATTGGGCTCTAACAAGCTTTGGAATGTTAGCAGAGTTTTAACACTTCTATTTCAATTTTGATTGATTGTTGTACCCAGATCGAACCCAATGCAGATTAAAAAGCCTCCTCCAAACACACAACAGTGTGCACAAAGGTTCACACGTCTTCAAATAGTGTGATTTGAATATGAAATCTACAGTGGTTCCATTTGAGATCAGAAATCAGTCGGGTTAAAAATAATTTAAAAAGCAGATAAAAACTAGTTTTTTTCAAGGAAAAATCCTTGGTTTGGAGAATGCAAACCAATTCAACAAGAAAAAGAAGATCCTCTAGCAATTCGTAGTACAATTGGTATAAAAAAGCACGCCAGACTTAAATCAAGCATTCAACCAAAAAAACATTCCCCTTTCCTGTTTCATGAACTTAGATAGATCAAGGATCTCTGAAAAAGCCCTGAGGCTAGGTTTTAGTACAGCTGATGTGTTTCGAGTTGGACTTTTGGCAGAGTTTTGCCATTTTGTTTTTTAGGGTCAAAAATCTGACCACAACTAAACTTTTCAACAAGCAATAGACCTTATCTGCCATAAAATATGGCAGCACTGCCAACTCGAAATCAATTTTTATAACTATCGATGGAACTCGAAATCGAACTAGTTTGAGTGTTGCCAAATTGGTCCCTGTTCAGGTCTTTTCAAAAAATTCAATACAAACTGCCCTTTTTAACAGCGATAAACTTCCTAGTTAAAAATGGCAGCACTCCTGGTTCCCCACCCATGGTTCGAAACACATCACTAGTTTTTAGAGGCAAGGATCGACCGATCTTAAGATCGTACTTTGAGTGAATTTTGCTATATTTCATTTTCTGAGACAAAATCTACAAAAAACTTGAAGTGTACCGTATCAGTTGACTTCAATTAAAAGGCTGAAAAGAATGTGACTGCTTACCGTCAAATCTCTCCAAACTCAAGGGAAGAGTTCGATTCGGATTTCATGTTTTTTCTTGTTATTGACATGGAAGGAAAAATGTAATTTTGTATCACTCAACCTAACCTTTGCAACAATGCTTTGTCAATGGTTCAACCCCGATTATTTTATCCTCACAAAGTTACTACGTGAAAAGCTTGGCAAAACTGAATGTCAATGTAGGTAGGAACAAAAAATGGAGATTGTCAAGATTGTGATGCATCAAAATTACTTGAAAACGCAAACTTAGCCGAAACCGTTTGTTGTGTTTTAAAGTTGATCCCAATATCCTCTTAGAACTCTTTTCTCCATAAGAACAATTCCGGAAATGCGAACTTCATAAAAAAATGGATGAAGTCAATTAGAAAAATTGAGCCAATAGCTTGGGGTCAATGCCTTAACGGTCTCGTCATACTAATAAAATTCGTATTGAATCGACTTTTAGCAAAGTTGAGCGAAATGGTCCTTAAAAAAGATCAACGCAGGGCTACTCTGTTGGTTTCTGATAAAAATCTAGACTCAACTGGGAGTGGATTGTTTGTTCGAAAAACACGTTTGCGATTGGATTGATTAGGAGTTAGTTACCGTTTTTCCGTTTCAAACCTTCCGCTTTTTTTGAAATCAGAGGATAAAACTTCTCAAAAAAGCTCTGGGTTGCGCTCACATCCAGCTTGAATTTTGAGAAGGAATGAGTTAGAATCCAACAAAGTTGTAAGTTGTTCCGATTAAGGGGGCTCTAAAAAGTGTTCAGATCACATTTAGTTGTTTTCATTAGCCAGAACTTGCTAATCATATTTCACCTTTGAAAGTCTCCAATAACAAACAATTCAACCATGAACTTTAGAAAAAGATATCAAACAGAGTATTATCATATCTTTCAGCCTTTGAAAAAATCTGTGTTTTTCTTGATGGTAACCACAGACCAAGCCCCAGACTTCTCAGTTCTAGCTAGGCAGGCAGACGACGGCGACAGTAGTTTGATCCGTGACCTCTAGATGTCTCAGGCTGTATTTTCTGGATTTTTTTTCTATTTTTTTTTTGCGGATTTTTTTATTACCGCTACAAGGAATGAGATTCCCTGTAAATTGAAGGATTTCTCCCGACAGCTTCAATCTGACCCCCAGCAGGATTCGAACCTACGCCGTCTGCGGAGACGGCGTAGGTTCGAATCCTCGGCTCTTATTACACTCGGCTCTTATAAGAACGCATTAGTACGCGCGGCCACTCTGGCTTCCTTATTCTGGGAAGCAAACTTCATAAAAAAATATTTCCGTTACACCATAGATACATTAATTAGAGAAATCTCAATTCTGACGCCCCCAAAAACGCCATTTACGAGGGATTACCTAATAACTTTCTTAAAAATGATGGTTTCATAAGTGACGTCATAGAGCGCGCTACCTTTTTTGGAACGCGAATATCCTTTCGATCACCTCATAAACAATGGAGCATCTTGTAAACTGTTTGCTAACTGTTTCCAAAACAACCCAAAATAGTCTTTCCAGGCTCTCAGAAAATTATGCTGAATTGGCTGCGTGCACTTGGGGCTGTGACCAAGATTAGTCATAATAAAAGTGTTGAAATTTGTCCACTTTTTTTGTGGCCCATGCTTAGTTACAACAAGCCCAGATTGTACAAAAATGCGTTCTTACCACCGAAATGTTGCTCCGTGAAGTTTCCATTGCGCCTGTCTTGATTCATCTTAGCATGACCCTTGTTTCAAAAATATTCCCCAATAGTTCAAAAGGCTTTGTTTCAATTTCAGCTTCGTCTTGACTTCGAACGTTTTCAAATCGCTGGACCATCAACAGACCCCACAGTTGTTGCAATGACCTTGAATGGAATTCCAATACGTCCCCCTATCCCTGGCACCCCTCCTATCCCTATGGTTGCGAGTTCGATTGTTGGCCAATGCATTACAGATCGATTTGTCGTGTCAAGTGGATCAGCCTTTGGTCCACCAGTTATTTGCGGGACCAACACTGGTGCACATTGTAAGCCTCTTTGAGAGACTGACCACTTTATTCCTTTATAAGCACTACATCATATGTATTATATTTCAGTGTATGTGGATATAGATACTCCATCCAATATTTTATCCTTTCAATTTGGATCAACTCCAAGCGCGAGGTCCTTCCAAATTCGGGTAAACCTTAAAGTTTGGGTGTTTGAAATATGTTTTTACATGTTACTTGAAGATTTTTAAATGATTAGGGGCATGCTGTTATAAAATGCAGAAAACAAAAGGTACAAGTACAGTTCTAGGAGCAGAAATGTCACTCCACATCAGTCAATGGAGATTTGCTGTGGCAGCATCATCCGACTAGCAGCAAGGATGCCAAGTGACTTGATTCATCATGCATTGCTCTTTTTCAAGCAAAGCACCCAAATGAGCAATTTCACCAATGACTCTCTGAAATCGCAAATTTTGGTTTTGAATCACGAAACCAGACGTGCTCAACTTCGAATCCCATCGCACAAACATTGGAGACGTGGTGAATCACGAATAGTTTTGGAGTGTCATTTCTTTTAGAACTCGATTAGGTGTATATTGTATGCAGGGCAGTTGTAACGAAAATACTTGTAATGGACTTACTCTGGATTTTTTAAAGAAAAACGTTCAAAACGGCAATTAATACCGATACTTGAAGAAAAGTGATTTTGAATTAAAGGGCCGTGTAACAAAAGGAATGATATAAAGGCAAATATCGAAAAAATGAAAGAGGGGATAAAGGATATAAGTCATATAATCTTTAGACCCTATAAAGAATGGTGAGTTCCAGTCTGTTTATTGGAGCAGATTGGAGCCAAGTCTAAACTACGTTTGTCGGAAATATTCTGCTTTAACTATTCCAGGATTTTACTTAGATGATGGTTTCAATGAAAACAATGCTTTGGGTTAAACCAATGTGGACCAAAGTCCGTAACATTGGCGAGTAAAAACAAAATTCTTTTGTTCGATTATTTGTTGAGTCAGAAAATGCTCACTTTTTCTTTTCTACCTTGGCTAATAATCTTTGATATATTTTTGAGTGTAACTTTTTCAAGTGAGGAGGTCTAAAAAGTACCCAGATTGCTTTACTGGAGTACTAATTCGGCTTGATATTGATCACTATTTTTATTTTTTATTTTTTTTGGATTGTTGGTGCCTGGGTCGGAGGGTTGCGCCTCGCCTCTCACTTATAAACGACACAAAAATTAATTCAAGGTTGCGTGAGCAAAAAGGGCAAAGTTCCATTGTGAGGTGGGGAAGACATTGCCAGAATGTAAACATTGCTTCTCCAATGTTAAATTTGCTTCTCATTTAAGGTAGAGAAACCAACTTTCCCCAGAATGCCGTGTCACCTTTGATTCTACAGGGTATATCGCCTAAAATTCATCCATTCAATCAAAGGCGTTGTCACATAACTACAATCCCAGATGCATTACCTAGGCAAAAAAAAGTTCGATTTACATAATGGCCACCTTTGGTCTTCACCACGGCCTTCAATATTCCCACAGGCTTGTACCTTAATCAGTTTGACCCAAAGCCTCTTCAGAATGGACTAGATGGAAATTTTCATCCAATTGAGGCCTGGAGATGAATGAGGACATTTATCCTTGTCTCAGAAATGAGAAAAGACAATAATTTTGAACAAGCTGTGTGGTATGTCAAGCAGCCCCATCTTGTTGAAGGAGCAGAGAAGTTCAGAGGCCATTTTCGCACATTTAAAATTGATTTACAAAAACTTTTGAAAACAAAATAGTTTGCCAAAAGAATACGCAAAACATTATGTTTAAACGAAAAGAGTGAAAGTAATATAAAGCCAACGCATTAAAGGTAGGAATCTTGTCTTCCCCACCTCACAACGGAACTTTGCCCTTTTTTGCTCACGCAACCTTGAATTAATTTTTGTGTCGTTTATAAGTGAGACGCCTCGCCCGGCCAGCGAAGCCAGCCATCACATATTCCAAATCATTTCCGTTAGGAATTCTCATGTCAGCTATCAGAATAGTTCTCCGTCTGTGGGTGTGGATTAACGTCTAAAAGTTTCCTTGAGAAAGGTCGGGGAGGAGAATTGAACCTGGGACCTCTCTCACTCAAAGAAACTGCGCTAACTACGACACCACGTCTCCTCCCTAAATGACTTTAATTGATATTGATCACTTTAAATTATCCAGCAAATTCAATAATAAATTGACTCCATCTCTTTCAAATATCATTCATTGATTTTACCCGACAAATTGAAAAAGAGAAACGTTTTCTTTTCTCGATTTGTCTTCTTTTTTCTACAAGATTAAGTAATTTTGAGTAAGTTCATCAAAACGCAACATCAAAAGGACAAAGCTCCTAAAACTGACCTTTAGTAACGAGTCCTGCCATTCCTTTTTTGAAAAGGAATTGATGAGTATCGCGTTCCTCATCTTTGGAAAAGGAATGGGAACTATAATCCTTTCCTTTTTCGAGGAACAGGTAAAGCCCTGATTCTGTGTAGAATTGTGCAAATCTGTCATTACAATACAGGAAAAATATCCTGTTCCTGCCCTCCCTGGTTTTGCCTCCACTTGTTAATTGTTTACTGAACACCCACCCAGACATCAAATTGATAAAAAAAAATTAAAGTAGAATTAAAATCCTTCATTCAGTGTATCCCATTACAAATCCAATTTCAGCATGGCATGCCATAACTTCAAGCACAATTTCTTAGTGGCCAACGTACCTACCATGCCCTATTTGTATTCTACTTGTAGATCACTCAGTATGAGATGGACTCTCCCAATTTGGCTCCCAAAGGATGTACCCAATATTTTGCTAGTGAATCAGGAACTGGAATGGTTCAGACATTCAACTTTGGAAATGGACATTTGGCAAATCAAAACCAAGTCATGTGTGTCCGTCAGAATCAAAACGCTTGTCGGTAAGTAATTCGAGTCAGATCTCCAGCCGAATTTTACAAAAAGAATCAATTCAAAGGTAATTCTAGAGTATGTTGGACAACAGCGTCGCCTGATGATTTTGATGTTTCTGGTAAGTGAATACAAAACAAATGCAGTAAAACTGCAGATTTGCATCAGATCTTAAGCCCAATGTGCGGTTAATGATTTTAATCAAATTGAACTAGTTAAAACACTTTTTGGGCTATTTTACTCTAATTTGCCATTCTTTTTAAATCTTTAGTATATTTGTTGGTACCCAAGATTATAGAGCTTTCTTCTATTCAGAGCGGATTTTTAGAGTTTCTTCAATTTAGCATAAGGTTATCGAAACCTTACCCAATATTGAGCAACTTTCAACTTAATGCTGTCAAGTATGACATTGATAATGATATTTTTAAAGATAATGATATTTCATAATAAATTGAGGTATTTAGACACGATCTTCAGAACTTTAAAAAGATCGTTTTGTTTAGTGACATTGAAAAGCTACATGAAATCTTTGTGAATATGGTTTTTGATAAAACTGAAGCGTTTTTCGGCTTTTTGGGATAAAAAATGGGGCTCAGCATTTAATCTTTGAAAGCATGTGGTATTAGCATCATTTTAGCCTTTAAAAAACTTTCCTTCTGGACAGCATTGAATATGTTGATTTAGAGGAGTCTTGAAATATTATTTTTTTGCCACATGCTGCCACTTTTTTATGCATGAATAAAACGCATTTTTATGCCACATAACAGAAATTGGCTTTTATTCATTTGACATCACTGAGTGTGTCGCTAACGTCAAATTCTCGCTTGTAAATGTAGCACGATTTATTCTAAGGTTGCGTGAGTGTATTTATCTTAAAGCAATATTTCACTACTTAAACTAACTTGACCCAACCTAACCTAACCTAACCAAATGTTAACTTCAACTTCATTTACTCCTTTGAAAAATGCATTATATTTATCTGAGTCACGCAACCTATCAAAAGTTCACATGCCTTTTATCACTCAGAAACGTCAAATAAATCATCTCTTTTTTTTAGGATCAGCATCTAACGGACTTGGAGGCTCTTCAATGGTGAATATTTTGGCTTTCGTTTTTCATAATTTAACCGTGCAAGAATTTTGCGATAAGCAGAGCTTCTTTTTTAAATTTCACTTTGCATTAAGCATTTGTATTTTACATTGATATTTCCTTTGTCACAAAACAACCTCTGCATCTGGCCTTGAAGAAAAGTAGTTTTTATTGTGATCCGACTTTGCTACAAATTGCTATAACTTCCTGGGGGATTAAACCTAATCCATTTACAAATCCTGTGAACACAAAATGATTGTTGATTAAAATTTCTAGGTTTCTTCTTGTTGTGGCCCTAACGTCTTAGGCACTAACAAGCAAGGTCTGGATTGTTTGAGTTTGCCATTGGCAGAAAATTTTGCTGGAACAAAGAATTTGCGATCGAGGTTTTGTGGCCGGAAGAGTGGACTTACTACATCCACCACGCAAAAACTCACTGTTTGTAGTAAGTTGGAGTCTTTATGAACCCTCAAATGTTGTCAAAAGTTTGGACGGTAAACTGTGATTATAAATGTTTTGGTTGGGTTTATTATTCAAATATCTGATGACAGTTTTTGATGAATTTTGAATTTTTAAAGATAATGAGAAAAATAATTTGTTGGCTGAAAAACAGTATTAACTTAACAAAAACCCAGCAAAGCAAATGTCTTCTTTTAAATGGACACTTTTATTAAGTTTAAATTGATTTTTTCCTGAAGCAACTGGGCGGTAATAGAGCTTTAAATTAAAAAGCAATATCAACTCTCAACTTTGTACTTTAATTGCAACAAAAAGTCCTGATTGACATGAAGTTGAAACTCAGAGAAGCACATTTTTGTTTTTGAATCAAAAAGCAAATTACCTTGCAAACTTTCACAGCAAACCTGATAAGTCAAGTCTTACACTCAATAGGACATGTGTAAGGTTGCTTCAAGTGAGCGTTTTAAATCATACCGCGGGCGGCAAAACAGGGCCGTTGGCTGTGCTGTGCTGCTCAGCCCATTTTGGCGAATCCAAGTTTTTCCCATTTTAACGTGAATTTGATGATTCTAGGTCCCTGGAAACGATCTAAATTTTACGTTTTGATCCCTCTGCTTTAACTTGGTTGAAAATATGCCCAATTTGTTTGCTAGAAAATGATACAGAAAAGATTAGATCTTAAAAGAAAGAAGCGTTAAAAAATAATGCATTTCTCTGTATGTTAAGTACTTTGAAATATTTAAATGATTCTTTGGAACCCACTGAATAAATCAGCATCTTTATATTAGTGTTTGGATCAATGTTAAGTCCTATTTTTGCAATAGCACAAGGCTTGCTTACTTGCTTTTAAATCAATCACCCTAATAATATTTTTTGCATATTATTGACCCAATTCCAGCCAAGGTATCCTTAAGTGAAATACCGATCGTTTCCAAGGACCTAGAATCATCAAATGCTCGTCAAAATGGGAAAAACTTGGATTCGCCAAAATGGGCTGAGCAGCACAGCACAGCCAACGGCCCTGTTTTGCCGCCCGCGGAATGATTTAAAACGCTCACTTGAAGCAACCTTACACATGTCCTATTGAAGCAGGACTGACGAAATGTTCCTCACTCGACCACATTAAACTTAAAATATTTTGAAGTATAATCATGTAGTTAAAAGATTCAGCGGATTTTCAATATGTATCAGCAAGACGCAATATCATGCATTATATTTCATAGAAACTGGAAACGTTAGGCTATTGTGAAAATAAGTAACCAAGCTTTGGCCAAATTTTGATGAAAGCCAATTTGGGCTTAATGGCAAAACTGATCGGAGGGGTCCGGTAATAACCCTTAATAGGAGTTCATACTACTGATGGGAAACAAGCTGCAGAGTGAAGAAGAGTTTGGGCCAAGCAACAGTTTTCAGCTGTGCTTGAAAGCTTGCAAGCAGTTTCAAGCACCTTCACCCAATGTCAGGCTTGCCAGTTAAAATTCAATTTGTTGGCCACCAGAAATGGAGTAAAATAGTTTGTACTCAAGTTTAACGAAGCATGCTTCATATAGCCCCTAAGAAGGCAAATATCTTGAAAAATATTTGCAAAAAAATGGCAAATTCTGCAACAGCATAGGAGTTTCTGCTTCTTTTTTTTAGATCAGGCAAAAAGGACAACAAATAGCTTGGCAACCCTGCTATTCATTGTAGGTCCTCTGAGCCCTGTGGCTTGAATGCTTGGTTTAGTTTGAGGCAGCTGAAATGGAAACAAGCCCAGCTTGAAAAATGGAAGTGCTTGATAGCTTGGGAAATCCCATCAGTAGTTCATACCAATTGTTTGTGCTTTGAAAATCTCACAACCTTTGATTAGGAGTCTGATTACCAATTGCCAAAGGAGTTCGTCGTAGATTGAAGATATTGGCAACCTTTGGATTTTTGCCCAAGTATGTCAATATTCCTCTACTTTGACAGTCACAAAGAGCAAAAGGTAACATGGGATGCAAAAATTGACCAGGACTGTTCCGTTTTTTTCAAGTTTTGGAATGATTTCAAACAACTTTCTGTAATTAGTCAACTAAGTCAATAAAAAGCGTTTCGGTACGAGAAATAAACATTGCTAGGAATACCCCATTGGTAAGATATTTTGTTTCAAATCCATTGGATCCACAGATAAAAATAGATACGACATATTATTTATGTCGCAGGGGATGCAACCATCCCCAAAAAACAAACAAAAATAGCTGGAAAATGGTTTTGTGAATCAGCCCAAAATGTCCGAGAAATATTTATACACTCTTCAGGGTTGGTTTGGCAAGATCACTGTCCTGTTTTCTGTTTTACTAGTAAAATAATATTTTTTGCATGGACTGAAGTCATTTCAGGCAGGGTTTAACAAATTGCAAATGCTTTTTATGATCAACCTTTTCTTAAAAGACTTGATTGAACCAACCCTGAAATTGTCTCCAATTTGACCATGGACCAAAACAAGTTTTTTTCTCAGTGACGAGACTTGAAGGAAGAGGGCTTGTTAACGTTAATCTGGCCACGGTGACCCTGGAATCAACCTACAAAATGATTGGCAGAGTTGACTGAGTATGTTGTATCTGAATATATCTATGGTTGGATCAGCACCGTTTTGATATGGCTTGGAGCGAGAAGTTATTGAGATTAACAATTCTCATAAATCACAAAACATCTCTCTTTGACAATGCCTTTTTCTGTTTTTTTTCTTTTTGGAAGAGTTTCATCTTATTGTGAAAAGGATGTAAAGACAATCACAAATTGACTTGTCATTCATGATCACTAGAGCCCCGGAAAAAATGTTGGAAAAACGTCCAAAAAATGTCATTAAAATGTCAGGAAAAAGGGCAAAAAATGTTGAAATATAGGGCAAAAAGGTCAAAAAAATTTGAAATTTAGGGCAAAAAAATGTAGGACAAAACCCAAAAATAACAGTGTTTTATTGCTTTGAAGCACCTCCGTTTTGACCAATTTCTGATATCAGAAAGCATCATTGTAAAAATTTAATGGCGGGAAAAAGGACAACTATCTTACGCTGCAACTTTGCGGTGAAGTGATGTTTGCTATCAAACACCTTTTTCTATCGTCTTTTGGCAATTTCGTTCAAATTCACCGCAGAACTGTACTGTTTTAAGGGCATTCTTGGGCTACGTGTCAGTTGAAGTTTGCGTCCTGTGGTGAGGGGTTCCTGCTTGAGAAGACTACTTAACACAGTGTAACCAGGCATCTGAAGGAAATAATGCCGTCAAAACAGTTTATGTTTTAGGTCAGATAGCACATTCAGACTCGTTAAAAGGCAATAGATATTAAACCCTGAGTAAATAATCGCAATAGTGCCAACTTAAAACATACTTTACTCTACACATAGCTTTTAAGCCCATGTAAAATAATCACGGAAATAAGGGCCACAAAGTTTCTGATTTGAACTTTTTCACAACTTTTTTGACTAAAAGAAACTTTAAGGGCACTTTTTCCCCTTTCCAAAGATAGGAAAAAATTGGCATCGTAAAATGTGAAATTGAACAATGACAATTTTAGCGGAAAATTTTGGTAAGAAATTTCAAGTCTTCATTAATTGGTCTCTCAGAACCGGTTTTGGGAGGACATTTTTGGGCAAAAAGTACAAAAAATGTTAAGAAAATGTTGAAATTTTCCAAAAAATGTCAAATTAAATTAAAATGTTATTTTTTAGTAAAATTGGCAAAAAATGTAAAAAAATATTTTTGATGTAAAAATTTTTTTCCCTATCCCTAATGATCACTAAAAGGCGGAAAAAGTTGGAAAAAATGTCAAAAAGAAGTTTTTAAGTTGTTAATGTGGCGAAAAAAGTTTTTTCGGCTAAAAACGGGCAAAAAATTGTCAAATGATAGGGCAGAAAATAGTTTGTCTTGTTTTTATAGTCGGGATTCTTTTTTCTCAATTATTAGAAAAAACTTTTACCTAGGAAGCTCTTGAAAAAAATTGACGTCCTTTTTTAGATCGGAGTAATTTTTTTTTTTTTTAGTTTTTTTTCTTGAAATTTCTACAAAATACAAAAATCAGTTCAAAATTAGTTCCAAACCCCCAAAACAGTGTTTTTGGGCGAAAATGTGCAAAAAAAGTTTTTCTTAAGTTGTAGGTAGTCAAAACTTTTTAATCATCGCTCTAATGATAACTTAAACCTGTACTTCTTTTCAGGCCGAGTGGCTCCATTTCAAGTGACATTCCGTTCTGATTCCTTCGAGAATGCTCCTACTCCTACGGATGGCGGTTTTGCAGAGGCCATAAATATCGACCAAGGAGTCAAGCTTATATACTTTCAAGATAGTGTAAATTGTGCAAACTAGAACAGTTATTGATCTTACGAAAGAAGTTTCATTGTTTTAAAACCCTATCCAAATATGTGTACAATTAGTCAATCAGCAATCAATTGACTTTTTGAAATGTCAGCTTCTCTTTTGTTTTTATTGAAAAAAAAAGAAATAAATTTGAAACTTTTGCTCATTTTAGTAATATTCATTCATTTATAACAAGGGCTGCACAAAAAAAATTAAATAAAAAATGCCCAAATACAAAAAAAAATGCAAAATGGGCTCAAAGTGCAAACAATCAAGGGACATTTAAACTAAATTTAAGTTGTTTTACACGCAGGTATTTTCCTTACAACTCAAGTTGAACATCCACGCTTGATTATTGCACGGGAAACATTTTTGTGGTTTCCCTTCTTTACCGCTTGATCGCTTTTCCCTATGCTCTAGCTAGTAGTTAGTCAGTGTTGAGAATCCCATCGACAGGAAACCATAGTTACCCAAAGATACGATACACAAAGCGGAATGAGTGCTTCTTTGTGAAGGATAAAGGTTATTGTACAATGATCAGTTCCAATTGACAATCAAGTATGTCAAACAAGTCCTTCAGAGCAATCTACTTTCACATCCATTGCACATTTTTATTCTGATGAGTTGGAAGCTTACTGATCTCTATTTAGAGAGTAATACAGCTAAGTCGATAGAGATAGAAGAGATAAACTCTACACCTTCTTTAAAGTCTTGTGTAAATACCATTTTTGGATCTTTGTAATTAGCATGTTTTGCAATGATTAGTTTGTGAAGAACTATTGCGTTCTCGTTAATTAGCACGAACTTGGATCGGTTTTTGAGCTAGTTTCTACTTCGAGTGCAAACCACTAAGATGTTCGTAAATCTCTTCACATAATTTGTATCCATTATTGTCCACCCTTCACATGTCATTTTGTTGTAAATAGAAACCACATTCACTGAAGCATTGGTTTTGGGCTTTGGTCTTGCGCGTCTGAACCTAAGGGTTTTACATCTTATTTTTCCTTGGGCAGGATAAACAGGATTAATGGGGAATGATTGGGATTTCCATCGGAAACTTGAAATGTATTTTATTTGATTTTGACCAATGTAGCAATTCTAGAGTTGGTGGTTGCTCTCATTGCTTTTTTTACGTATTTCAGAACTGAGCTCAGAATCTAACAACTTTTCGATAAGCTAAACGCACATGAAATTGTCTTGAAAATAAATCAATTTCACTCCTTTGTCCCTGTTTGTGGCCTCTGAAAGGCCAATGTTGGGATCAGAGACCTCAAATGCATTGGATCGGAAGGCCACACGAAATGGACTGGCTCGACCTGAAAGATGAATTGAACAAAATTAACAAAAAACGAAACTTAATCATGTTTTTACAATTCTATAAATTTCCCTCGTGGAAAATAAAGAATTCAAATCGGTAAAAATTTTAAGAAGAACACCAACTCTACCCCCTTTCGTCCCCGGGCTATTTATTTATGAAACAAAATACCTCGTAATTTCATGGTTCATCTGCTTCATTGCCTAACAGCTAGACGCTAGAATCCGACAAATTACATTCTATGCAAGGACATCTTAATTTCTCAGGACAAATTCCAGAAATACATTTTATGGCCGGTTATTGCACTACAATGAGAGTTTATTTCAACAAAGTAAATATTTCGCTGATTTTTCAATGCATTAGCTGACCGTGAGCATTGACTTCTATTAATACTAGACCGAGTGTAAGCTAGTGATGTGAAATCTGGGCTTGGGCAAGTTTTTTCACGGGAGGTTGCAAGGTAAGGTCACCTAATGGAGATTTTGTGCTTTGCTAACTTACTCAAGCAAACACAAATTTGAGTTTAATTTGCAACCCTGATCCAAAGTTACAAAAGTCAGGGGCGCGTTTCAGTGCTTTTAAAGAAAAACCGGTTTATGAAGATAGGTAGGCAGAAGGGAATAGCATTTCATAGAAGGTAAACTGGCGACCCTAGTGTACGATGTCACGAAAAAAGCTTGCCCAAGCGCCCAAGTCACAGCACTAGTGTAAGCCTAAAAATGTGTCTCCGGTCCACAGGGTGGATATTTTTTGTTTTTTTGTTAGATGAGTTACGGCTGTTGAAGAGCAAAGGTTGCAGGTGAAAACTTGATACTTCCGAAGATTATTACTTAAGTTGTGCCCAAACAAACAAGTGACCCTGACTTCAACCTAGGGATGGGTGACAGCGGCAATTTTGCCCTCGACTCCAACATCGACACTGCAAGGTTGACACCCACGCCGACACCGACACCTGTGTTGAAGTTGCCCATCAACGTCGTGGTGTCGACATTGACACCAAGGGCGTGGTCCTTATAATTAAGTCAAACAAAATGTGCCCTTCTGGACATTTTCACACTGACACAGCATCAGTTTTGACAGACCTACCCATTCTAAAGACATTTAAGTTCATGTTAGTTCAAAACAAAATGGAGAGAGGGAAAATAAGCTTACATTTTACAAACCCTAGCTGGGTGTGTGATTTTCTTGCTTTGCAAGTCTGTTTTTTGGAGTTTGGTAAGCGTTTAATTTTATGATGGAACAAAAATTAATGATATTGGATTTTGTTTAGTCCTTCACATTTACAATCAAAATTGGGATCAAGTTTTTCGGCGGGAAGTACGTTTTTCAAAAACTCTTTAAGCCTTAAAATGTCGGCACCAGAGACCTAGTGTTGATGTCGACACCGAAAGCCCAAAAAGTTGGTGTCAACACCTTGGCACCGTCACCGGCTTCTTGCCCACCCCTACTTCAACCCTACAAACGAAACGAACTTGTTTGGGCACAACTGCTTGGGAGACGTCACAGCCAAAGGTCAGCTGGGGCCTGAAAATTGTCCAACAAAATGTCCAAAATGCCCAGCGTCTCCTCTCTACCAACTCTGTGCTCCGGTCGCCAACTGTTGAGCGGACAAAAGTGCGGGAACATTTGAAATGTGTCAACCCTGCAAGTGATGAGTCAAATGTGGAATTCAGTAATGTTTTTGGGTCATTCTTTGTTATTGCTAGTGGTCACTTTCTGGAAAGAACCAAGACGTCACTAGGTGACCATGCCATGGATATGAATACCACAACTAGGAACAGTTTGCCAATACATTGAATAAGAATGCAGCTTGACAATAAACTAAATTGGCACTTACACATCGAATACATTTCAAGCAAACTTCGGAAAACCCTATTTAGTTTAAACAGAGTACGCAAGTGTGTCCCAAAGACGGTTAAAATACAACTTTATAATGGGTTAATCCGAAGCGTTTTGGAGTACGGCATTGAATTTTACGGTCAAAGCACCAAATTAAGGTCTTTGACAGTTCTACAAAAACGAGCAATATGTTGGGTCAACAATGCAAAATGGTTGTCCCATACAGACACATTATATAGCAGAACAAATTTGCTGAAACTTGCAGACTTACGTACTCAAAGGGTGATATTAGAAATGAGACAAGCTTACTTGAGAAACCTCCCACCCAGCATTAACGTGTATAAGTGGAAAAACAATCCTCGGCTTGGAGGATGGAAAGCCATTACTCCAGTGGCAAAATCCGTCTTCTTGCAAAGACTGCCAAATTATGCATTTCCTCATGAATGGAATAATTTCAGCACACCAGACATAGGTTTACCACGTAGACAGTTTGGCAAACGAGTTCAAGGCGTTCTGATTCAAAAGTACCCCACTGACCATTGCAACTTGAAAGACTGCTTTGTTTGCAAGCAAAGTGCTTAAAT